>OZ010678.1:17471643-17951643 GCA_963932185.1 Troglohyphantes excavatus
GATATCCGTTTCATCCCTAGTATTTACACTCAGTAAAGCCGATAATAATTTTTCTAAATTTGCTTTCCATATTGGTTTTTTTTGTTACACTTATTTCATTTGACAGCTCTGGCATGCCTCTACATGAATACACAAAATAAGGTATGCTGGTTGAAATAATGTCACACTAGTGCTACACCATGTGCAGGGTGGCAACAACATTCTGGAAAAAAGTTCCCTGATTTCCTTGATGGTGTCACAAAAATTTCCCTGATTTTACAATTACATTATATAAGAAAAATTATACGCAATACTTATTGACAGTTAAAAGAATAATGTATGGATACAACACAAATTACGCAATTGCGACAAGAATAATAGTAATTAAACATGTTCTTGGAAGCAAATAATGCAAAAAAAGCAAGTCTTTTCAAATTATTTCTTTTGTAGACAATTTTAAATGCTTTATATGCTTAATATTTCCTATTCCAATCTTTCATAAATCACATATTCATTAGTCCCTCACATGTTGCTTATAATTCAAGGCCCAATGCACTTTGCTTTTACTGCTCCCTAGTTCCGTCGTTCCGTTTTTACAAAAATAAAACTGAAAATAGGAAAATGCTTATAACCATACTTTTTTTAAAAATTCTTTTTCAGAACTAAAAGGACATAATAGACAAACAGAATAGAGGGCATAATAGACGATAATTGATGTTTTAATGATCCAATTTTAAAAATTTCCCTGACTTTTTGTGAAATTTTTCCTGATATTTTCAGAATAAAAAAATTCCCTGATTTACAGGTTAAGTTACCAAACTGGTGTGCTACAGTCCTTTCAATATGACAAGAGTTTTGGTCGGGCAATGAGGATCAAATTTGCAATCCTGATTCCATGAACTCAGCATTATATCAACCACGTTATTATGGGCCCAATGAGGAATGCAAAAAAAGTTATTTTAAAGAATATTTATTTTTATAAATGAATTTCAAAAGACTAACAAAATGGGTAGTGTATTTACTAAACTTATAAAGGTTAATATTCATTTTCAATAACCAAAATTAAAGAAGCTACATGGGAGCTATTTAAGAACCTAAAGTAATTGGAAAGATCTTAACACGTTCAGCACCATTTACGAGAGGGTGTTTATTGCACAGAGATCGGGTGTGTGATACGCCCATTAAGATTAAACGTTATAGACAAGTGACGGCTTCACTGGCAATCAGTTTATTTCGGGGTGTCCATCAACGTGCTACAAATGAAATTTCAAGGCTCATACAAACAGAAATATATTTATATCTGTAATGATAAAAAAAATTCCTAAGCAATAATAAATTTAATCTGTATTTTTGTGAACTTATTTTCTATTTACAATTAAGGAAGGCTTTAAAAGACAAAATCATCTTCTAAAGACCTTACATAAACTTATTCATAAGTAGTTTTTAAAAGCCCTCTGTCAAGAACATAAAAAAAAACTTTAATTAATGCTATATTTCCAGATATTTTGTATGTGGCTTTGTTGCAATATAACTAGTTTGTAATAAAAAACTAATCTTGAGCCCTACACCTCGTGGAACCAGATTTGCTGATTTAAAAAAATAAATTACCTATTTTATTTTTTAAAAATGATCACGATTTTATATTTTTTTTATTAAACAAAATATATATTTTTGTGCAGTTTTTCAATAAGTTTTGAAATTAGGTCCCTTATCCTTTCACACTTGGCATTTTCAAACATAAAATTTTTAGATATGGATCTACGGTCAAGTAAATTATTTAAGCAGTGTTCACTGTAGAAATAAAAAGGGGCAGGGCGCTGTTGGCAGTAAAAGGGCACCCAGTTTTCGAAAAGGCACTTCTTGTTTTTAAAAGGGCGCTTTTAAAAAAAAGTTTGGGGTGGGTGTGGCCAAACAAAAAAAAACTATGCCCAAACAAAAAAAGTACCGATTACTGGTTGACATTGCACTAAAGCTGCATAATGGGCTATTGGTAACTGTTCGGAGCTTATCTCGAAAGAAAGACCCGTACAAAATTGAAGTCTGTTACTTTTAAATTAGTGCAAATAGTACAAAACAATATTAAAAATTATTTTTTTCACTTAACCAAATCGGTAAGTAGTCCTAATCAGACCCCTTACAAAACTGATGAAAAGGCTACTTAAATCCAAAATTTGGTAATAAAATGCGTAATCTAGTAAAATCGCCCCAAACCCATCTTCTCTTTAAAAAAAAACACAGAAAAAAAACTTAGCATTTCATATGCCGGGACAGGCAACCCTGTGCTCAAACTTACCGCGGAATCATTGCAATTGCACAAAACGCATAGTTAAAATGGAGTTTGTTTTTTTAGTGTCATAATTCACTTTAATTCTTATTTACACACAAAAAAATTAACCAATGCCTTCTTTAAAGACAGCTAGGGAAGCAAGGACGCTTGTGCTTGACTGAAAAGTGCAAGAGGGGCAGAATTTTTTTAAAAGGGGCATAAAGGCGCTATCGAGATGAATAAAGGGTGGACAACGCAGACCGCCCTTCAAAAAACGCCTAGAGTGAACAATGATTTAAGCATAAGAAAAAAGAAGCTTTTTTTCACAAGGAACATAACTTACCTATCTTACTTATTTCAGGTTTTATTGCATGTCAAAGTTGTAAAGATCATTCTCATACACCCTTGTATATTTTATAAATTATATCTTCAAATTTGTATTACATTAAATAACTCTTTAAAGCAACATAAATAATTTTATTTAATTGAAACAGATAATATTTCATATATAAAATAAATTTAAATTACTACAACCGAGCATGGAATACTTTTAAAAAGATATTTTTATACTTTATGATAACTACAAGTAAAATGCGACACATACATGGGTGGGGGTGGTTTCACAGGTGCTCCCTTCTGAATTGAATGCAGGTAAGTGGGCAGTATCAGTGCCATGTGACCTCCCCGCGACAGCAGCCCAAAGCAGACCGGCCTCATCGGTCTCAGGAGACCGAGCTTGCTCTCACAGACGCGATCCAGCTCGGAATCCAGACCCCACGCATGGAGGAGGGAGAGCAGCAGTTGGGCGATCTCCATTGTCAGGTTGGCTTCGGCCAGGTTCATTTGGCGGGACTTCTTTCCAGATGCTTCCGCACTGGAGCAGCTCTCGCCAGAATCCTATTATAACAGAAGATAAGAAAAAGGAGTAAATTTGAGAGTATTTTAGAGTTCTTAAATTGAAAGTATAATAGATTAAGATAATTTATTAGTATTATTTTTTCAAATTTCTAAAATTCTCGGTAGGTTCGACATACGTTCCATTTTTTCACCTATCAATAAGATCACCTTCATACAACTTAAAGACCCTATTGACGATCTTAATAACTGGGGCATATACAATATTCATGTCAATGTGGCATGTCATATATTGGTCAAACAAGGAGAGCATTAAGATTTCGTATTAAGGAGCACACACTGTTAAACAAGAAATAAAGAAGTCCTCCATTGCCAAGCACTCTTGGGAACATGGTCATATATTTAATTTTTCTAACCCACATTTAATTTGCAAACCCAAATCCCCAGTTGAACTTGACTTCCTGGAGGCGTTTCATATTTTTAGCAATATTGATTCGATTGTCAATGAAACATTTGCTGTCCCAGTATTTCCCGCTTGTTGGCACACAATAGTCAACTCCAACCGATTGAGATAATTTTTTGTTTTTTGTTCTTTGGCAACACTTTCAATTCTGGGTTTATTTCTATTCCAATGCATACAGACTTTTCATTTTCTGCTGATGAAGGGAGATGTATCTCCCGAAACATGTCCAGATTTGATGGATTTTTATTGCGTATTTTAACGTTGTATTTGTATTTAAAAAAAAAAGTATAATAGATTACTTTAGAATTATTGACATAAAAAGGAATGAACTTGTAAATATATACTAATAAAACCATGTCATATAAATACATTACTTTAAGGATATTAAAATACAAATGCAACGTTAAAAATACGCAATAAAAATTCATAAAATCTAGACATGTTTCGGGAGATACATCTCCCTTTATCAGCAGAAATGAAAAGTTTTCACTTTTGATTTCTGCTGATGAAGGGAGATGTATCTCCCGAAACATGTCTAGATTTCATGTATTTTTAACGTTGCATTTGAATTTTAATATAAAAAGGAATATTAAAATATAATTTCAGAACTTTTGGATAAAAAAAATTGATTATTATATGCCAACCAGCAAAAATACTCGTTCTTCGTATTGTGTTGATTATAACAATGTACCAAAAAAATAAGCCTATGCCTTAATAAAATAAACGATTAATAATAAAGGTTTTCCAATTTTTTTAATAAATCCATATTTCTGCCCTAAACTAGACATCTCCTCTAAAGGATTAGTCACCAGAAATACATTCAAAATAAATCAGATGATGTACATAGTTTGAACCAATTATTATATATTCCTATTTGCTCTGATCAGGTAATAATAATGTCAAGTCACTAAGTTTTACAATTTATTATTTTTTTAATATTATGGATTTCACATATGATTGATTTTAATTTGATTTCTAAAGCCTTTTAAATCCCTCCAAATTAATAAAATAACAAATTGGTGTCATTTTTTGATTGACCACAATGTTAAGATTTCAAAGTGTCTAAACAATTTGCTACTCCACACATAACTAATTAAGATTCTTTAAAGATATGAAACCTATTGTCTACTTATTTTTTTGTATTCAACATGATTTAGAAATCAAATAGGGAAAAAATAATATATTTCCAACAATATGTAGGCAAAACTATATGGATAAGATGAGGGGGAGGATTTCAATTCTAAAGCAATCAGAAGTAATCAAACTTAAACCAAAATAAATTTTACCTTGCGACGTATTGTAACTTCTCCTGAAGTACTTTTAAATCCAACACTTTCTGCTTTAGCTTGGATTTTTTGTGCAGCATTCTCAGCTGTGTCTTTCATTTTTGATATCAGACCTATAGGAAAAGGTGATGATGATAGGGTGGTGGTGATTTAATGATAAATACAGTGCTATACAACAATTACCAAACTATTAATATTCTGTAAAACTGTGTTTCTCCATAAGTCATAGTTTTATAGCATTGAACTGATGATGCAAATTTTAAAATTTGCTGCAGACTGTCCAATTTTTCAAAAGAAAATGAAAATCACATTATTAATTAGTATAAATTAATAATTACTATGACTAAAATCTTTAATTAGTCATTACAATTACATAAGTAAATCTAATTTCAAATAAATGACATTTAACAGGGGTTAAAATTGAATGGAAAATTTGATAGCTTTAAACATACAATTTACGGGGTATTTAAGTTCAATAAGGGTAAAATATATTTTGAGATTTTAACTATTTTGTCAAATAAATTATGCCATCTTCCTTTTAATAACTTCTCACACATATTTTAAATGAGCTATTTGATATTGATTTAAAACTGACAGTTGCAATACAGCTGAATGAAGATATGCAACAAAAAATCACTTATTTAGGCAACTTCAATTTGTGTGGATTTGGTCTAAATTGAATGCGATGTTGAACCACTTGTCCTACACAAAAAAATAATAAAATGCACAAAAAATAACAAATAAGTTTATTTAAAACATAAAAATACTCAAATACTGGAGAACAGAAAAACATATTCAAAGACTGACATAATGATGTTAGAGTTGTGAAAGTCCATTTACATAGTCTATTCCAGTCAAAGTCAAAGTACTTCATGATTGGTATTTGCATACTATTTGAATAAAATGGGCGTATTCCAAGGAATGTCATATGTTTTACTTTCAAAATATTTAGCGTAAATGGACATTTTAACTCAATTTGGCAGAAATCCGACACCCACTTTTCATACTAAATTCTTTAAACACAAAATTTGATTAAATATAAAAGCACAACAAAAAAAATCACTATAATGCACGTTAGCATATGTATAGAAAATGTGAACCGTCTAATGCATAGTGTAGTATATAAGCTACACAACTTTAAAATGACCGCTAGTCGCATCTATTGAGTTTTATGTTAACTGTTATAGTATTGTCACATAGGAAACCATGTGCCTATTTCTTACAACCGGTGTTAGGTCCCTTATCTATATAAAAATGATTGTGATAAAGTCAATCATTTGCTTCGAAGTCTGTTGTTCTAAAACTGGCTCGTGAAGGTGAAGTTTTTGAAGATTGTTTTATTATTTATGAGTATAATCTGGCTCTACAAAAACTCCTAGCTAAAACCAGAGGTGTGTAGAATGTATTTAACTATATTTTCATACTGTTTGAAAATAATTTTAGTAATTACACATGATGCTGCATATACGCTACACAACGATTTAATTAATTATTTAATTAAATAGGCACGTAGGATTTTTTTTTTTTTGTATATTTTTTCGGTTTCCGGGGGCAAAAAGGATAAAAATATTTTTCTCTAAAAAAGAAAAAATTACGTCATGCACTAGAGGAAGCTTCAAATATAATTTAATAATATGAGAATTTGGGGAATTGTTAGAAACAAAACTTTCCAAAAGACATTCACCACACAGAAAAACTAATTAAATTGAAGAACATGGGTTACCAGAAAATTTGCGTTGGTTCTCCGGAGAAGTGGAGAGAGCCAAATACTTCTGGTGTTCGGAGGGGTTTATAAGACCTTGCACTTCCAACTGACCAGGGGAGAGGGACGCATATTCCTCACTTAAAAGTTGAACTGAAATACAAAGAAATAAATATAAAGTAATAAACAATACAAAATCAAAATTTTTTATCAATGTATTGTTGACTATATTAATACTGCACATTTTAAACTTGATGTGAAGATCCCTTCTCATCAAATTCCATAAATAGTGATAAAAAACAAAGTTAATTTTTATTAGTTTAAATGCAGAACATTTCATACCATTAAGCACCTTTGTAAATTAGAATCTGAACTTTACCTACTTATTTTCCAAATAAAGTTACCTATGAAAGAAATAACCAAATGCACCATTGCAAAAAATTCAATCTTAGTAAAATTTTTCAACCATGAATACATTCAAAATTTTAATATGAAATCATATGTAGAAATTCTGAATGGTTTTGATAGAAGCACTTAATTACATGCAAAATCTTTTTCTGTAAAATTTGCAACCTACAGAAAAATTAAGTGAAACAGTGTCATTCTTACGATAAATTCACAATACTTCAATCAAGCCGTCCCCCAGAAGATGCTGTCAACAGAATATTACACTTAAAGTTTTAAAAATTATTGGAGAGTAACTTTTACTAAAAAAGCATAAACTTTAAGGAAGTTGTGCCAGTTTTTCAAAATATTGGGGGAGACAACACAAATTTACACATGAATGATTACAATTCTTAAAAATATAATAATATTTTGCCACCCACATTACCTAGTGGATAGAGCATTTGGCTCTTATGCTATGAGTTCAAATCCAGTGCAATGTTTATACTTGTTACCAGAACAAAAATATTATAAATAGTTGGTGTAAAAAACCAGACAGCTCCACTTTTTTTTTCTGATTTACACTTTTTAACTTATTCCTATAAAAAAAAAGATCCTCTATTGATTGGGGCAATAACCAGACTGCTGTAAGCAATGCCTATAGAGATATAGAAGAAAAGTAACTGTACTGTTGTCTCATATGGTGCAAGAAACGTACAATACCAGGCACGGTCTTGTTTTCAACCAAATTAATACAACTAAGGTCGCTTGGTTGGATGGTTTTCCATGTTGCGTCGGCCAGTTGTTTGCTAAACTTATTTGTTGAAGGTGTGTTGTTTGTTGAACCAGTTAAAAGGTGTGTTACACATCTAAAACTCCATTAAAGGGGTGTAATTCACAGTTAGAGTATATTTATATGTAGTTTATTACGCAATCCTTAAATGAAACAAAATATTTTTGTTGTTTAAAGTTCACAGTCCCATTGATGATTTCAGGAAAGGGATTTTATTGGCCTGGTGACAGAATTCCAGTATTAGGTGAAACTTTCAGGTGCCAAATATATAAATTAGATACCAATAATTTTGTTACTTCATTTTAACTACAATACTTTAAATAAAAATGAGCTGAAAAACGTTTACTAGGTTAGAGAACAAAGATAGAAATGCCCAAAATACAACTTTAAATACATATAAAATTAAAAAAATACATAAAAAAAAAAGGAAAAAAAATAATGGATTATAGAGGAATTAATTTAAGAAAATGCTCTAAAAATTAAAAAATAATTTTTAATTTTGTGACCAAGTTGAAAAAATTGAAATATTAAATATAAATTTTATACTTATTCAAACTTTTGGAAATCGGCGCCAAAATTTAGGTATGATTTTTGTAAATTGGCACCAACTTCAAAAAGTTGTAATATGTATAAAATTGATATTCAATAATTCAATTTATTCAACTCATTCGTAAAATTAAAAATTATTTTTATGTTTTAGCGCATTTTCTTAAATTAATTACTCTATGATCCATTTTTTTTTAAATAACAAAAAAACATGCATTAGTTTGCGAAAGTAAATCCGATCTGTGATAGTGGAAGATATTTTTTATGTTTTAAAACTTTAAGTATTTTTGGTCTTTCCTGAACAATTTTAAAAACTGAATGTGTCTGGTTCTTCAATTTCCCCTTTATTGAAGCCACAAAGCTAGTCTAAATATCCATTAGGATATTTTTAAGTTAAAATCAGGAACACATACATCAAAACATTCAGAGATACATATAAACAACTTTTACCTTATAGCTAGGTATTAAAAAAATACTTTTTTAATGTTCCTGGTTATTCTAGTATTTAAATTAATCTATCAGAAAATCAGTGTATTAAGCTGACATTCTCACACCGACCAACTGAATTTTCAATTTGTGAAACTAATTCCATCTTAAATTCAACCACCAATCACAACAAAAACACATAAAAACATAAAATTCCATAATTACCAACTAATGCTTCTATATCAAAAAACAAAACATGGCTGTCCTGATCTTTCGGATTAGTCCTCAGCCCCTGTATAATGAGCGGCTGTGCCCTGGATCTTTGCATCTCGCCACCGTCCACCGCATGCTGGTTGTTCTGGTGATGTGGGTGGTGGAGTTGATTGAGGCCCCTCTGGGTGGCGTGTCTGATGGCGGCCAGGTTGCGGTGGCGAAGACCACGGAAGAAGTGGATAGCGGGATTGGCGATGCGATCGCCAGAACTCACGATGTTTTCGTCGCAGGCGCTTAGGATTTCTTCGGCAGAGAGGCCTTGAACATATCGGTCTAAGTGACCTGGATGGAATAAAAGGGGTTTTAACCTTCTGATGGATAAGCAAAATTTTGAATCTGTAGAGTTGTTTTGACTGCAGGAAAGTTTAATTGATATTTCCAACACATTCCTTTTTTTACAAAAATATTTTTTTTTCTTATATTTGTAGAGAAAGTTTTCAGAAGTCTCCTAATGATTTAACTTTAAAAATTATTTATAAAAAAAAAGATTTTTAAAAAAAAAATTTATATTATGTGTACTACTGGAAAAACTGGAGATACTCGAACGGAAATACACGTTTGTAACCGCTAAGTGGTTAAAGGAAAATGAAAACATATTTACTAGCATTTTTTTTTTATTACTAGCTTATAAATTTTACTAGCTTATAGATATTTTCATAATATAAATATTGTTATAATTATAATATAGATATTGTCAAGTATATTTATATGTACTTTAATTATTGTTAAAATTAAATGAAATTTTAAGCACTTAAGTAATGTCCTTCATTGGAAGAACACAATTTGGAGCTTTAACAACAGAAACAATAAAAACAAAAAATTGTAGAGAATTTGTATAAAAGGTATTTAGCCCTGAAGCAATTGAACTTGAAGTTCGTTTTAATTGAATTTAAAACTAAATGTTAGAGGCTTTCAATAAAAGTACTATAAATTGTAACCTTACACAAAATTATTAAATGATTTGATAACACTTAATAAATTTAATTAAAATTATTAATTTTAATGAAAGACATTAAAAAATTCTGAAATAAAACTGATATAATTATAACTACTAGAAATTTAAGTTTGCATACAATATAAAATGAATGTACAACAGAACTCCACTTATCCAGATCACCAATTATCTGGATCAGGATTGTTATTAGAAGAAAAATAATCATCAAAATCAAAATTTAAAAAGTTTCTTATCGGTGAACAATATTGTTTTTAATAGTCATTAAATGACATTACATACAAAAGCAAAATTGTTTTACTAAGAAATAACCATTTTTAGTTAATTATCCAGATTGGATCTTGTCCCAATTGATCCGGATAATTGATTATCCAGATCGGAACTGGTCCCGATTGATCCGGATAATTGTTTATCCGGATTGGATTTAGTCCCAATTGATCTGGATAACTTATTATCTAGATTGGACCTGGTTCCAATTGATCCGGATAATTGATTATGCAGATTGGATTTGGTCCCAATTTATCTGTATAATTGGAGTTCTACTGTATTTTTAAACAAAGAAGTAACTCTTTCATAAAAATGAATTAAACATAATATAAGATAAAGTAATGGAGCTATATATTCGAGCCGTTCGACGGGGTGCGTCTGATGTTGTGTTATTGCGCGCGGATGCAGACGCATTGGGAGTGATGTGAGTGGGAGTGGGGGGAGCTTTTATTGGCTTGAAGGGGTCGTAGCCAAATTGCGCCGTTGCGAACTTGGCCCCTTAGACTAGAGTAGTATTTCTAGGTGAATATAATTTTTTTTTGGGGGGGGGGGGATCAAAATTTAGACTTTTTAACTTGATGCCAACACAAAATAGAAATTTGATATTCAATTTCTAATAAAAAAAATTCTTCACCTGTCTCCATTTGCCACACGTACACGGATCCATCTCCACAGCCAACGATCATGAAGTCGTCAAGGGGTCTGAACTTGATGACTTGAATAGGGAAGAGGTGACGACTAGCAAGCATGATGCATTTCTTGTCCTTCAGGGCAAGAAGAGCGACAGAGTGGTCACTGGCTACAGAGCACACACTCTGGAGAACTCGGTTCTGAAATAAATAGGGAATCTTTTAATATATTGAATATTCTGTTTCAAATGTAACCTTGACATAGGATGATAAACTAAAAAATTAGATTTCATTATATTCTTTGATAAATATAAACCTTGTTTGCAGCATACTGCAAGTATGTACCAATGCAATAAATTTATAAAAAAATAATACAGTAGACTTGCGATAACTCGAATTTTTTAATATCTCGAAAAAAAATCGATTTCCCTGCACCTTCATTACTTATTTAATGTAATTTTATCTCTTTAATTCGAAGTTTTTCGTCCTTATTTTCGATAACTCGAAGTTTCTTCACAACTCAAAATTTTGTTTTCCTCTCAAAACTACGGATTTTGAAGGACCTTTGGCAAATATGAAATTTCCACGTCCTTCTCTTTCTTATTGTGTGTTATTGAAAGGGATATGTACAATGGATTCCTGCCTGTGCCTCACCCTTTTGTTTGCATGTCGCCAGACTGGATTCCCTGGGCTGTATTCCCTCCTCTTTAACTCAGCGTCCAACAAGGAAGGTTAATGATTTATCGTCCCTCAAGCCAGCTGGTTGGGATCAGATCCAATGTCACTTTCTTGGAACATTACCGATTGTCCAGAAAACAACTCACTAAATATGAGGAACCAGACGGCACTCGACCCCTTCTCACTTTTACTTAGGCTTTTGTGCGGTGTTGATTTGTCGCTGAGAATAATGGCGCAAAACGAAAATGTAATACACTCTTTTTATCAGCTTTTGATGAGAGATTGCTCTCAGAAGAAGAATGTTAATGAAGAACGCGAACCTCCTCCAATGATAACTTTGTAAGAGGCTCTATCTTCCGTAAAATCTGAAAACAGAGACATTTCAAGCAATTGCACGTTTGGAAAATGTAATTGATTCCGAAAAAAATATAAATATTCACCAAACTGTTTTGGATAGATATTTTAAATAAAGTAGTGTAAGTATACTTGTATTTATTTGTACCAAAACAACTTTTTTATAGGATTTTCGATAACTCGAATTTTTGATATCTCGAATTTTTATACATTTCTTTTTGAGTTCGAGATAGTGAGAGTTGCCTGTAATAATAATTTTATTATATCAAATACACTGTGCTACTGTATACATATTTACAATCCAAAACGAATTTGTACAATAAATTGCTCTGTATAACATAACAAAAGTTAATAGCTTAATTTGAGTAAAATATGAAAAATAACTACTTTAATTTTTAAAAAAAGTTTCATTGCTTAATTTGTTTCTTGTTTAATATTAACTTGTCTTACAAATGAATATGTTGCTTTAAAAAATGTGGCATTTTAACAGATTTGAATTTCGAGCACAGGGCATTCTACGAATCCTACTTGTTGCCTAAACCCGCATATGAAAAATTAAGTATTTTGTGTGTGTTTTAAAGAGAAGATAGTTTAAGATTTTAAAGAAAAGATCGCTACACTCATCCGAAGAAGTGAGTACCAATTCCACCAGGCACTTGTCCAACGTGTCAATGGGTGGCCATGCTCCCCCCAAACTTTTTTTTTAAAGCAAGAATTGCCTTTTCAACGACATGGTGCCCTTTTACTGTTAACAGGGCCCTGCCCCTTTTTATTTCTAGAGTGAATACTGGTATATACTCACATTACAGTTGACAGGTGGGACCAGCAGCTGGGTGATCTCTCCAGCATGCACGCAGAACCGGTGCAGCAGGGACCCCGTGTAGATGTCCCACAGGCAGACGGAGAAGTCCACCCCACCAGAGAGCAGGTGCGCTATGTCGTAACGGTTGTGGATAAGGTGGGGGTAGAGGAGGCAGTTGACACGCCCGTTGTGGCCGTGCAGTAACTGGTGGGGAGGCCAATCTGAAAAGACGGAGGTATCAGCAGATCCAAATGTGGAGGGTTGGTTGGATGTAAAGCCACAAATGCTTAATCAAATGTAAGGTATTAAGTTATCAAAAAAGGATTAAAATATAATAAAACCTTGTTAACTCAATCATTTATTGCGGAAATTTCGTTTATATGATATGAAAATAGGTTATAGTATGTTAAGTATAGTATAGTATAGTATGTTAAGTATAGTATAGTATGTTAAGTATAGTATAGTATAGTATGTTAAGTATAGTATAGTATAGTATGTTAAGTATAGTATAGTATAGTATGTTAAGTATAGTATAGTATAGTATGTTAAGTATAGTATAGTATGTTAAGTATAGTATAGTATGTTAAGTATAGTATAGTATGTTAAGTATAGTATAGTATAGTATGTTAAGTATAGTATAGTATAGTATGTTAAGTATAGTATAGTATAGTATGTTAAGTATAGTATAGTATAGTATGTTAAGTATAGTATAGTATAGTATGTTAAGTATAGTATAGTATAGTATGTTAAGTATAGTATAGTATGTTAAGTATAGTATAGTATGTTAAGTATAGTATAGTATGTTAAGTATAGTATAGTATAGTATGTTAAGTATAGTATAGTATGTTAAGTATAGTATAGTATGTTAAGTATAGTATAGTATAGTATGTTAAGTATAGTATGTTAAGTATAGTATAGTATAGTATGTTAAGTATAGTATGTTAAGTATAGTATGTTAAGTATAGTATGTTAAGTATAGTATAGTATGTTAAGTATAGTATAGTATGTTAAGTATAGTATAGTATAGTATGTTAAGACTACAAACCAATTTTAAAATATTTGTTTAGTATGAAATCATATTATTAAAATAGAAATGCAAGTTTAAAACAAAGCAATAAAAACGCATAAAATCTAGACAGATCTCCCTTCATCAGCAGAAATGAAAAGTCTGTGTGTAATAAAATATAAATAAATCCAAAAGTAAAAGTGTTTTCCAAAGAACAAAAACTATTTCAACCAGTTAACTATTGTGCGCCAACAAGCAGGAAATACCAACACAGCAAATGTTTCATTGACAATTGAATCAATATTGCTAAAAATATGAAACACCACCAGGAAGTCAAGTTCGACTGGAGATTTGGGTTTGCAAATAAAATGTGGGTTAGAAAAATTAAATACATGAATTTATTCCCAAGAGTGTTTGGCAATGGAGGACTTTTAGTTGATATTAAAACTCCAGTCAAACTTGACATCCTGGAAGCGTGTCATATTTTTAGCAATATGATTCGATTGTCAATGAAACATTTGCAGTTCAGGTATTACCTGCTTGTTGGCACACAATAGTTAACTCCAACCAATGGAGACAGTTTTTGTTCCTTGGTAACACTTTCAATTCCGGGTTTATTTTCATTGCATTGCGCAAACAGACTTTTCATTTCTGCTGATGAAGAGAGATGTGTCTCCCAAAACATGTCAAGATTTTATGTATTTTTATTGTATAGTTTTAATGTTGCATTTGTATTTTACTATTCTTAATGCAATGTTCTATAAGACAACTATTTACCTTATGATATCATACTACATGAAATCTCACTTAAAAAAAATAATAATAAAAATTACATGAACTTTTCCAAATTTAAATCTTTGCACTGAAAATCTTTCATCTCTCACTGTGTCTTTGCTACCAGAATATTTCTCAATAGTGGAAAAGCAAATTTGTTTCTTAACGAATGTTTTCAAAGACACCCAATTAACCTGAATCAACACTTCCCTTGTTGATGAGAACTAACTGTCCAGGTAAGCAATTGTATCCTTCACAATAGAAGATAACAAAAAAAAGAACTTCTGTTCTTGAAAATCACTGTGCTCAATGTGACCATTTGTACATTGTCAAACTGAGTTGAATAATTTATAAATGGATTTTAAAGAACCTTTATTCAAACGAATGAATTCAATGTTAACATAACTTTTTAAAAACATGATCGGAAAATAAATTAACTCTTAGATATTCTTTTTAATTACCTCACTGTGCTTAATTTAATACAATTTCGCCTGCCCCATTGATTCTGTGTTAACAATGTTAAACTGTACTTTTGATAAGCATAAATGCTCGTGTTGTAACAAGTATATGCAAGAGATGTTAAGAGTAATACAACTAGCTTACTCTAGGATCAATAATTTCAATTATTGAACTCTGCAACAAGACTTCTACAGTATGTGATGTTCCCTCCTCTTAATATATTATTTTAACAAAGTTCAAATTCCTTTTTTTCATAAAAGACTTATTTATGCCAACTTACAAAAAAAAACTTCTAAAATCAATGTTGCGGTTTTAAGTAGCTAATAAACTTAAGGAAAAAAAAAACAGAAATTTTTCACTTTTTATGAAAAAAAAAAATTTAAGCATGCTTTGGAATGGTAAGAGCAAATAATTATGTATACAAGCAGGGCTCGCAACACTTTTTACATTTGTCCCTAGGGAAAAAGAGACCAAATATCTTAAAAAAAGGGACAAAAAGGGACCTACAAAATTTAAGACGAGGGGGACCATTTCACGTGTGCGAAACCGCGTGTAATAACTAATATAACATAAATCAGTGAATGAGTCCATGCTTTTTGTTGTAACAACGAAACTATGTTTAAGAACATACATTGAATTGTTTTGACTTTCTTTCACACTTTTTTCCAGTACCCCTAGTAAAAACGTGAAAAAATAATGTAAGTTTTTTTTAACTACATAGCATTCTACTCTTCAAGCATTATTCCAACAACATTTGAAGAAAATCGGAGCAATATTAAAAAAGTTAGTAAATTTGCGCGAGAATGTTTTTTAAAAATTCATTTCATAATAATCTCAAGTTATTTGTAACTTTTTATATTTCAGCCAAATTTCTTGAAATTTAGCAGGGATACTACTTACTACAGGAAAAGTCTATTTTCAAATCAAAAGTAAATCGAACAGTATTTGCTTAATTAGAATATGAGGAACTGGGAAATTGTGTAATTCCAATTTACACTTTCACCAGCATCATTTACCTTTGTTTTGGATGCAAACAAGATTCAGTGGTCCTGGGAGAATAGCTTACACTTAGGCCCACATTCCACACTAATGTGATTAATTACATTTGTAAACACACAACAGCGAACCTTTTTCTGGTTTTATGATATTCAAGAGTTGCAACACCCTAACAGCAGATTCAGCACATATACGAACATCAGTGTAATGACCATTACACAATAAAAAAAAATGGTTAAATAAGGAGGAGAAAGGGCCAGAAATGTGTTATTATAGTCATAATGGGCGAAAAAAATTATTTTTGATAAAATAAGGGAAAAAGGGACTATATTCTGAAAAAAAGAACTTTTAAGTACCTCAAGTAACGAAAAGGACTTTTAGGGAAAAAAGGGACCAGTTGCGAGGCTTGTACAAGCAATAACATTTTTCTATGAAAGAAAAATATTTAAATTTTTCTTTAGCAGTTAAAGGCGCAATAAATTAAGAAAACACAGTTATTGAAAAAAAATATAATGTAAGTTTAAAATTAAAAACTTTAATATCAATTAAAAAAAAAAATTACCATCATAAGTCTGATGTTTTCCATAAAGTAATTGCAGAAGCACAGTCTGTGTTGCAGATATAATAATAATGGAGCCATCCTCCCTGCCACACACAAGGCGTCCTTGCAGAGGTAGATAGACGCTGGCAGTCAACTTTAAATTAGGAGTTTCCGTAGAAATCTACGTTTAAAAAATAAAAGTTTTAATATGTTCTTCAAAGTAAAGAAATATTGTTGGTATTGTTAACTATTAGCTCAAATGCAACCAACTTTTAGGGCAGATTTGATTAAAATAAATTAGAAATAAAAAGCTGAGTATCAGATGTGAAGAGCTATAAACAAAACAATGCAAATTGTATTGTAGTTAAATTAAGTTGCATAATTTTTTAAAAAAACATATTTTAAAAGACAAGCACTATATTACTGTTATGGTATCTAAACTATTACTTATTTTGAAGTAAAGAACAGTTTTTTAGAGAAACTTAATGTAGCTTAGGCACTTGATTTGTGCAATTATATTTTTGTTGATAATGCTAAACTAAGATAAAAATAAAATAAATTCAATTTTTGCAACTTACTCTTAAAATTAAAAATTATTTTTTATTTTTTAGAGCATTTTTTCTTAAAGTTGGTTTTACCTTATTTTTAAAAAAGATTATTTTATTTTTTCCCTTTTTAGTTTTAATTTAGTAGAAGGCATTTAGTAGAAGATTTTTTTTAAAGTCTGTTTAATTGATATTTCCAGATATAAAACAGCCAGATAATCAATTTATTAAAAAAAATTGTAAAACTGGAATTTATGGAATTAAGAATAATTGTAAAAATGAATTTTTCTCAATTTAACAAAAAAGAATTTTCAAAATCGAACATTTTTTGATTAAAACTGTCCGGTTAATTGAGTTGAATTGATAACCTCTCTCTTTTTAGCGGTTTTGGTTGGTGCACTTTTCAGTCGGATAAAAAAATACTTAGATACTTTCAAATGAAGAAGTAAAGAACACAAATCAAAAATACCCAATCCCAATTTTATGTTGTCCAAATTAATCTTACTAAGAGGGATTTTAGGATCAAAATATCATTAATTCTGCTTATAGTTCTTATTTTCCAATTCGCAAGCTACCTTCGGACAATACTGCATTTGTCTATTATGAATGCAAACAGAATTTCAGTAAATAAAAATGAAAATGAAGATATGCTATGATATTCCAGTACTAAAGCTGTAATTTCCTACTTTAAATGGCCATAGAACTTGGCAGTATTTGGCTTATTACAAACACCTCGCTTCCGTTCTTTCAAGGAACTGATAAAAGCAAAATATTTTAAACCGTGCTTAGTGCCTAAAATGTATTTGATTTAAATTATTTAATGTAATAAGTTGAAATGGTTTTTAAAATTATTTAATTTCGTAAGAAAAACCAAACTGACTTTTATTTCTGTTACCATTACAAAAATTATCATAAGGAAAGCAAATAGCTTGTTGAAAGAACTTACAAAGCGAGCATGAGCAAAATATGTACTGTATAGATTCTACAAACCAATTAAATACTTATCAAAATATATACTTTTTATTAAGTTAAACTGATTATTTATGTGAGTAGTTAAATTTTGCGTTACGACTACGCCGCGATGCGCAGAACGGTCTTCAGTCAGCATGTGACGCATATTCTTGATCTCAGAGATGTGTCGGCGCGATTTCAGAAGAATCCGCTAATTTCAACTTCTCTCCTTTTCTCATTTTAGGCAAATTATATTAGAAATTTTAATGACCCACGTATAAGCCGACCCCCTACTTTTTGATGAAAATTTTGACTTAAATTTCTCGGCTTATACACGAGTATATACGGTAACAATATTATTTCTACTACTATCACAACAACTCAAATATATATATATATATATGTTTCTTACCAACTGATCCAAAATGCCAGCAGGTGTAGGGTGCATTGTATCCCATGCTTCTTGCAAGCTCAAGGTGGCTTCTGGGTGATGCTCTATAACACAACATTTAACTTCAGTAAAAAAAAGACTGATTTTATAAGAACATTAAAGGCATACAATTTTAAGAGACACCAAAATTGAATTTCAATGCATTTTATACAGTTATAACAACCTTGATCATGTCTCCGAGCAATTCTGGTCTACGGCATCTGATTACTCAGAATCAAAGTTTGTACGCCCTTCGAACAGTTGATTATGATGCTTACAGGAAAATCCTTTGAACAGTTGATTATGCTGAATAAATCAAAAACTTACCCATAAAATAACTCAAAAAAAGTATCCTTTCCTACAACTGTAGTATCCAAGAAAATTAAACAGAAATTTTATATTCCTTCCAGTTTACTTAGCTGACAAATAAAACAGTATCAAAATAAAAATAGTTCCGGGAATCACACAAACGAATATGCATAGGGTTTCCAGATTGAAACACATCTCAAGAATCGAAAAATATAATCAAAGGTAGAGTTGAAATAAGATGTATTTATTCCACCTATTCCTCCACCCCAAAAAAACTCACACCAAATATCTTATAATACATCTATAGCAAACTAAAGTTTTATTAGCATCAACTTTTACCTTGAATATTCCCAGTTTTCATTCTTTGAACATCTGCCTCTTGAATTTCAGGAATAGTCCAGAATGCAATTCTGCCGTTGGAATCTCCTCGCAGCAAAATTTTCTGGGTATGTCCACGTGCTGTGATGAAGTTCATGGCTGGAGGACACAGCAACCTCTGTTGAAAGATCAATTACTCATTAGAACTTGTGTGATACGGGCACTTGCTCTATGAACGCCTTGATTATTACAATCACAATGTCTAGAGGTTTTTTTTTTAGCATGCTGGAAACAATACAGATTCACAATAAATTAAGCCATCAATACAATATTCGGCACTACATATTGTCCAAAATAAAAATAATTAATTCTTAAAGTAATTAGACCTTTTTTTAATTAATTTGTGAATTTTAGGGTTTTTCTTTCTATTATTTACTTTTCTTCCAGCTTATAAAAAGTCAGATTAATTTTTTAATAAAGCTGGTAAGGCTTATAGTACAATAAAAAAATGAGTGGCCCTAATCAGAAAAAACCATTGCATATTCAGGGTAGCAACAACATTCTGGGAAAAAAGTCCCTGATGGTGTCACAAAAATTTCCCTGATTTTACAATTAAATTAAGAAATGTTGCAATGCATGCTTTGTATAGAAACGCTACAATAGTATCCACGCTACAATAATACTATAAAAATATTGCATTATTAATGAAAAATTATAAGCAATACTCATTGAAAATTAAAATAATAATTTATGGATACAACACAAATTATGAAATTACGACGGGCATTATAGTAATTAATCATGCTCTCTGGAAGCAAAAAATGCTAAAAAGAGCAAGTTTTTTCAAATAATTTCTTTTGTAGAAAATTTTAAATGTTTTATATGCATCATATTTCCTATTCCAATCTTCAATAAATCCCATATTCATTAGCCCCTCATATGTTGCTTACAATTCAAGGTACAACACAGTTTGCTTTTGCTTCTCCCTCCAGCAGTGGTTCACGTTTTTACAAAAATAAAACTTAAAATATGAAAATGCGCATAACCATGCATTTTTTTTTTATAAAAATTCTTATTCAGAACTAAAAGAAAATATTGACAATTAAATTACCCATAACAAACGATAATTGCTGTTTTAATGATACAAATTTGAAAAATTCCCTGATTTTTTGTGAAATTTTGAAAATTTCCCTGATATTTCCAGACTTAAAAAATTTCCTGATTTCCCGGTTATGTTGCCACCCTGATATTGTTCCGAAGTCCAATAAGCTATGGACAAAGCAACACAAGCACATTCTAAGATCTTAAATATTTTTAAAGATGTTTCTTTATGCAATATTTCTAAAGAATATTTCCAAAGAATAAAAGAGATCAGATTTATTGTGCACCAGTTCAGTATACACGCCATAGAAATTGGAGGTAAATTTGGACGACGTATTGTTACTTTGCAGCGAATATGCCAACTCTCCGATCACAAGATCACTGCATTTAATTTTTTTTTGTCAAGTCTCTGATATCAAATGTATTCAAACTTGCTACCCTATGGTTGCCAGCCGACAACGGTGCCTCGGGGCTACTGCTCTTTCAGAAAGCGAGGTAAAAACTAAAATATTTTTCTAAAACCTAATACTGGGGAGTTATATCAATCTTATTTTTAATATTGACCAATTAATTTAAGAGAAAAAATATTAAAATCTTAGAAAAATATGAAATTTTTTGTAATGAAATTAATTGAGCTATATAGTCATTCCATGTCAAATCAACACAGTCATTTTCCTCACCATATCCAATTTTTATGAAATTTGGTAAACTTGTTATACCTACTAAGAATGTAAACAATTGCAAAATTTTAACCTCCTAGGCCTATTAGTTTATTAGTTATTTGCATTTCAAAATGGCTGAAAACCTACAATCTGCCCTCCGATGGCTGCATTTAAATTGCCATAACTCCTGTTCTAATTAACATATAAAAATAATTTTGGTATCGTTTTAAAGCTCTTTAAATGACATTTAAAATTATATGAAACAGATGAAGGTTTGGTGAAAAACTTTTCAAGGTCATTATTTGACCTTGAATTCCCAAAAAACAAATTTCTTAATGTTCACTATATTTTTTTCCCTGAATACTACAACATCTTAACCAATTTTCAAAGTTCCATTGTCATCCCACTTTGAAAATTGGTATACATGTAGTTAAGATGTTGTAGTATTCAGGGAAAAAATATAGTGAAAATTAAGAAATTGGTTTTTTGGGAATTCAAGGTCAAATAATGACTTTGAAATGTTTTTCCCCAAACATTCATGTGTTTCATATCATTGTAAAGGTCATTTAAAGAGCTTTAAAAAAATACCAAATTTATTTCTATATGTTAATTAGAAAAGGAATTATGGTAATTTAAATGCAGACATCAGAGTTCACACTGTACGTTTTCAGCCATTTTGAAATGCAAATAACTAAAAAACTAATAGGCCTAGGAGGTTAAAATTTTGCTTTGTTTACGTTCACAGTATGTATAACAGGTTCATCAAATTTCATAAAAATCCAAGATGGTGCGGGAAAAACATTATTTTCTTGTGTTGATTTGACATGGAATGACCCTAATAGTATTGAAAGGCATTGGGATATGTCATTTGAAATCCAGAATCGATTTAAGGATAGGATATATTTTCAAAAGTCTACATTACCTATACATTTCTAAAATTATACTGGTATCATTTTCAATAACTTGTAAAGCTTCTTACACACAATGAAAAAATATTTGATCAAATGCATAATTAGCCTTTCAATAAATTATTCACTTTATGCTTATAATATATCAAATGATATAAATGTTTACCTTATCATCAGGAATTGCTAAAGTGCTGAAAAGCATGGCTTGATCCACTGATTTTGATTTATGAAAATCTTTGCTATCTGCATTGGAACTGAAAATATCAAAGAAAACTTTCAAATTTCACTTTAAATGTTAAGTTTTAAGCCATGTTTAATTCTTTTTAGACATAAATGTGAGAAAAAATGTCATACTTTATAAATATGAATTAATAAAGCAGACAAAAATAATTCAGAAAATATATAAATAAAAACATTTTAATTAAAATGTTATATTAATTTAATCATAATTAACATATTAATTTATTCAAACTAATCAATTGCATAGATTTTTTAATTAAATATATTAAAAAAGTTAAGAAACAATAATACATCAAAAATTTATAAACTAATTCAACAAAAAATATGCATAACTTAACATAAATCCTTTTGAATTTATTCAGGGTGGCAACAAAATCTTGGAAAAACAGTTCTCTGGGATTTCCATGATTGTGTCACAAAAATTTTCCTGATTTTACAATAACATTTTGCAATACATGCTTAGTATAGAAACAAAGTATCCGTGTTACAATAATACAATAAATATATTCGGTTAAAATAATGATTTATGGATACAGCATAAAATTATACAAGTGCCACAGGCATAATAGTAATTAAACATGTTCACTGAAAGCAGATAATTGAAAAAAAAAATTATGTCCTCTGTAGATAATTTCAATATTTTATACGTTTCCTATTTTATATTCCAATCTTCAATAAATATCATATTCATTAGCCCCGAATATGTTGTTTACAACATAAAGCCCAACTTGCTTTGTCAGAATGGACCATAATTGCAGTTTTAGTGCTATAAACATGAAAATTTCCCTGATTTTTTGGGACATTTTCTCTGACATTTCCAAAATTAAAAAATTCTATGATTATTTTTTTATTTCCCGGTTTTCCAGGTTATGTTGCCACTTTGTTATTATATAGTTTACAATTACTTTCATATAAATATATACATAAACTCTAAAAAACTTTCTAGAGCAAAAAAAAATAAAAAAATCTATACATTTTGCATATAGTTAGCAGCGTTCACAAAAAATTATAGCTTGACAGTAAATAAAACTTCATGCATACTAACCTAAGTCCTTTTCCACGCAGTTTGCTAATAGCACAAGATAAGAAATACAATTTAGTGCAACTTCGATTTAAAAAGTGCAAATTTTAGGCATATATACTTACAGGAATTAATTAGCTTAAATCAGTAATACAAAGTAATCATTTAAAAAATCATTAAAATGCATATTTGTAACATATGTATTATAGGACATTTGGCGATTACAAAAGTCGGCAAAACGTTTTTTCCGATTTGCCCTGATGAATTTTTGAATTTAGTATCAAGTTTTATGCAACAGGAGCGGTTATTAGACATTTCTGGTGTTTATAATTATCACTCTAAATCTTACACAAATGTCACAGACTCGTACCTCAATCATTGCTCTGGTCAATTGTGGTCTCCGACTACTCAGGACCAAAGCTGGTACCCCCTTCCAGCAGATGATTATGGTGCATAAATCCGAAAAAAACTTACCCATAAAACAACTCGAAACAATATACTTTGCTACAACTATAGTATCCAGGAAAATTAAACAGTAGTTTTAAATTCCTTCTGGTTCACTTAACTGACAAATAAAACAGTATAAAAATAAACGCAGGTTCCGGAACACCATAAACGAATACACAGCATGATGGCGTTATAGGTTGCAAGACTGAAAGACATAGCAATAATTGGAAAATATCATCAAAGTCAGGTTGGGTTGCCATATTATGCATTTATCCCCCACCCACCCCCCCCAAAAAAAAAACTGCCAAAACAAAATCTGTGCCAAATGTCCTATAATACCACAGATTTAATGGAAGAAATTCAAAACTCTTTAATGTTCCGTTTACCAACACTTTCTTTGTAAAATATATGCTGAAATTTCATAAAAAATAAATATTGAAAAATTACTACCAATATAACTTAAATATGGATAATAATTTTAAAATATTATTTATAGGTGTATATTAAACTACAAAATACAATTAACCTACATTAATATGGTAATATGAACTTACATTATTTTTCATTTTTTAAAAAGTCTTATATAAAATCACAAGTTTATAATATCTTCAGTTATGATCTAAAACACTTCCAAGGTCTTTTTTCTTCCTTTTTAAGTAGTTTTCAGAACAACAACCCTTCGACAATGAAATCTTTTACATCATAATAAAATTAGTTTTTAAATCCCTTCCTTTTTTTTTTCTTCTTCCAAATATCCATACATTTATTTTCAAGAGTAAAAAATGCCATTTTTAATGTCACATCCAGAAATCTAATTGCAGGTCTCTATCTGTTCTAACCTGCTATTCCTCCATCTTTTCTATTCTGTCCATTCTATGGCCCATATGGTCTGCGGCCAGACAATGTTGGATTAACATGCGACGCCAACCAAGAAGGGATTACAGCATTCTTTTTAATCAAATTGTCATTAAATTATATTTTATGATAATTTCCCATCAAAGCCAGAAATATCTAGTAGGAACATTCACAAAGCATGTAAAATCTGTAGTTACGCAATTAACAGATGATGTACCCTATTGGCAGTGGCGCTGGGTCTTATTTTTTAAAGATATGGCATGAAAAAAAAAATGATGTTTCGATATGAAAATACTTTATAAAATATATTTAACAACACCTTATTTAAATGAAAGTAGGTATGGTGGTTTCCATAACGGTTACAGCACCACTGATTACCAGCCTTTTCTTTTAAACAGGTTCAATAAAAAAAAAATTATAAAAATCTAAAAATTGCCTTTTTCTATGCTCTGAACTTAATATAATTATCCATAAAGATTTTGTTTATATACTTGTTTAATAATTGTATGTAGTATGGAATATTTTTAACGCATTATTTAGCTGAAACAGGTATTGGGATTGCCATACCAGCTACGGCACTACTGGCTACCGGCCTTTTTTTTTTACAAACAGGCTTAATAAAAAAAAAATTTATAAAAACCTAAAAATTGCTCTTTCATATGCTCAGAACTTGAAATAATTATCAATAAATATTTTATTTATTTACTTGTTTAATAATGTATGTAGTATTTAAAATAACAAAATGGAAACTAAAATCTAATAAAAAAAATTGTCCATGTAAATAATTACAGATTGCATGTCATTTTAACATTACATATTTGACAGTTTAATTTCGGACATCTTATGTGTCTTTCAAAACATTCTTTAAGTGAATTATTTCATGAAATTCTGAATTTTTTTTACAAATACACAAAAAGTGACTAACATTTCTTACACTAAAGATACCTACTTTGTAGGCAGTTTGAACATGTATCCCTTGCCACTGTCACTCCATATGATGACTTTATCCGCTGACAAGAAATCTCCTCCCATCCATCGCTCGTTGCGAGGGTTGTCCGATGAACAGAGAAGAGAGAAGTCGCCAGCATCGTATATCTGAAAAATACAGACACAATATGGAATTTGATATGCAGCATTCCATTTTTAAAATTTCTAGAATTTCAACTGTGTGTTAATTTCTTTGAATATTCTTTTATATACAGTAGAACCTCGGTTATTTGACCCAATTTGGACTAGAGTTAGGCCTATAAATCAAAAATTCCGGATAATAAAGAATTGTCAACGATTAGAAAAACTAATAAACTTAATTCCTTTGAATATTCTTTTATAAACAGTAGAACCTCAGTTATCAGACATAATTTGGAATAGAGGTAGGTCGGTTAATTGAAAATTCCATATAATACAAAATTGTTAATGATTTGAAAAACTAATAAACTTAATTCCTTTGAATATTCTTTCATATACAGTAGAACCTCAGTTACCCGACCTAATTTGGACTAGAGGTCAGTCGGTTAATTGAAAATTCTGGATAATACAGAATTGTCAATGATTAGAAAAACTAATAAACTTAATTCCTTTGAATATTCTTTTATAAACAGTAGAACCTCAGTTATCAGACATAATTTGGAATAGAGGTAGGCCGGTTAATTGAAAATTCCTGATAATACAGAATTGTCAATGATTAGAAAAACTAATAAACTTAATTCCTTTGAACATTCTTTAATATACAGTAGAACCTCAGTTATCCGACCTAATTTGGACTGGAGGTAGGTCTGTTAATCAAAAATTCTGGATAATAGAGAATTGCCAATGATTAGAAAAACTATTAACTTAATTTCTTTGAATATTCTATTATATACGGTAGAACCTCAGTTATCCGACCTAATTTGGACTGGAGGTAGGTCTGTTAATCAAAAATTCCGGATAATAGAGAATTGCCAATGATTAGAAAAACTAATAAACTTAATTCCTTTGAATATTCTTTTATAAACAGTAGAACCTCAGTTATCAGACATAATTTGGAATAGAGGTAGGTCGGTTAATTGAAAATTCCGTATAATACAGAATTGTCAATGATTAGAAAAACTAATAAACTTAATTCCTTTGAACATTCTTTAATATACAGTAGAACCTCGGTTATCCAACCTAATTTGGACTAGAGGTCAGTCGGTTAATTGAAAATTCCATATAATACAAAATTGTCAATGATTAGAAAAACTAATAAACTTAATTCCTTTGAATATTCTATTATATACGGTAGAACCTCAGTTATCCGACATAATTTGGACTAGAGGTAGGTCGGTTAATTGAAAATTCCTGATAATACAGACTTGTCTATGAATAGAAAAAATATTAAACTTAATTCCTTTGAATATTCTTTCATATACAGTAGAACCTCGGTTATTCGACACAATTTGGACTAGAGGTAGGTTGGTTGCTCGAAAATTTTGGAAAGTAGAAAATT
The DNA here is from genome assembly GCA_963932185.1 of Troglohyphantes excavatus. Lineage (NCBI taxonomy): Eukaryota > Metazoa > Arthropoda > Arachnida > Araneae > Linyphiidae > Troglohyphantes > Troglohyphantes excavatus. The sequence goes on from OZ010678.1 coordinate 17,498,326, forward strand.
GACAATAAATAGAAAAACTAATAATCAATGTTTTTGAAATTAATTACCGGACTAACTCTTAAGATGTGTTTAATTTAAATCCATGACCTCTCTTTCTATCATTGATATTAAAATTTTTAAACTCTTGACTTCCCCTGTTTAATAAATTTAAACAGTTGAATCCAATCTCCCTTAACCCTTCTCTCTTACAGAATATAGATTTTAAAATTTCTTTATCAATCTTCATAATTCATGCCTGAAAAACCTTGGACCATTCTAGTAGCCCTGTGCTGACCTTTCTCAAACAAGTTGATGCTAAAACTATACAGCATACTCAAGATGAGGCCTTACCAAATCTCTATACAATGGCAAAATTATATCCTTAGATTTTGATGAAACACTTTTCCTGGTGTACCCCAACATTCTATTTGATTCCTTGCTAGCCACTGTACAGTGATGATCCATTTTAAAATCCTCATTTACTAATACCCCCAGATCACTTACTATCTCGCTATTTTGGATTTTTGCCTTCAGTAAAACATAGGCAGTATATCTAATAGTGATACCTATGTGCAAAACTTGACATGGTCGGTTAACAGTGAGTTAGGGATAAAAGCAGGACTGATAATCAAAGTTCTACAGTATATATATTTTCCAATTCAATATTTGGATTTTTTATTACATATTCATGTGTTCAAAAGGGATAACCATAAACATTGTTTATATGTATGATTGTAACACCAGAATTTACAGCACGCTTTTAAGTTTCTTCATTACTTAACAAACACATACCTACAACAATAAAGGGAAAGCAAAAAATCACGGTTAGTCATTTGTCCAACTAGAAGTTCAAAATGTAAAATTGCAGGACACAAAAATAAGATAACATAAAATGCTTAAAATATTATAAGTAATGTATGTGTTCTCGAAGTAAAGTTATGTGAAAAACACATATTTTTTCCCATTTCAGTTCGTCAAAAAACCTAAATACTAGTTTTTAAAGAAATTAATAATATTCGCATTAATACTTTGAGTTTTAGGAAAAGCTATTAAATTTATAAACAAAGATATAACATGTTTTTTTAACCATTATTTTAAACTATATAATCGATAAAAAATATGTAGTTTTTGAAAATTTTCTACAAATTCCACTATTATTAAATAATTATGAAGTAGAAGTTTTTAGTGAAATATTAACATGAATTATAAGAATATTTTGACAAACAATATTTAAATATGTATAAAAACTATACCTGCCAGTACTTTGTACAAATAATTAAAACAGTTCTTTGATTATAAGCACAACAAGTAAGCTTCAGGGCATTCAGACATCGTATTGGCTTGGACTCGTCTTCATAGACTGGTTCATTCTACAAGAGGATAAAAGTGGGTTAGATTCAAGGATAGTGAAGACTATATATATATATAAGGTGTGCTCGTACTCGCGCTGTCTGACGGAAGGCGGGGAAAGCAACTATTTGACGTCATAGTGACGCCTACCTTCGCCTTCTGTGGGCGTGTCTAATGCTCTCGTTTTTACAGTTGTTTTAGAGTCTACAGAGCAAACTTAATTTACCAAGAATTCTTGTTTGTAACTAATCATGAATTTACTTAAAAGAAAATAGTCAAAATTTGCTTCAAAAAACAATTTGAATCGATTTGCAGAGTGGTTTAGATATTAAAATTTCTCGAAAATAATTGCAGTCAATATGAACCAATGGTTCGTGACGTGCTGCCATCTATTCGTTTTTTTCTGAACTATTTAAAAATGATATTCGCTATTTTAATTTAGAATTTGCTGACTTTTAAGAGTTTAAATTATATTTTAAGGATTGCATTTAGTATGTAAAAATTGCAAAAGAGTTGCTTAATAAATTAAGCGTATTAAAAAAATATTAGCTGCCACGAGAGCATGTCCATGAATTTTGAAAGAGTAAAATGAGGTTAGGAACCATCAGGTCAATGCATTTGTATTGGACATATTAAATGAGTTACAATTTCAATCAAGTAAAATACGGGGACATAACAAAACAAGGAGAGATGAGTAGTGAAGCTACCTGAACAAAACTATTTACAGATATTTACATTATTTTGCTAATTAAAAATTAAATCACCAGTTGTTACCCAACCGGGGATCGAACCTAAGTAGCAATGCCTGAAACACACAGTCAATGAAAATGATCAAAAACCGATAGTAAGGCGGAGCAAAAATGATGTCAAAGAGTTGCTTTCCTTGCCCACTTTCAAAAAGCGAAAAACGAGCGCATCTTCTATATATAGTCTTCACTATCCTTGGGTTAGATTAAGGTTAAATTAAATGCATAATGTTAATGGAAGAGTAAAGAAGATAAAATAAGTTTATAGGAATTTATTATTCAGGGTGGCAACAACATTCCGGGAAAAAATTCCGTGATTTCCATGACAGGGTGGCAACAAAATCCTGGAAAAAAAGTTCCCTGACATTTCCCTGATGGTTTCAAAAAAGTTCCCTGACTTTGCAATTATGTTAAATAAATATTATAATACATACTTTGTATAAAAACAAACAAAGTGTCTTTGCTACAATAAATATATTGTTTATATATTAATATGTTAATATATTAGTTTAAAAAATTTAGTTAAATTTCAAATACAAAATAAACAAAAACAAAATTTTCATTATGTCCCAATCCTATACTTAAATTTCATCTACCGTATATACTCGAGTATAAGCCGAGAAATTTCAATCAAAAAGTAGGGGAGTCACTTTGCTTTCGTTTCTCCCTCCAGCAGCGGTTCACGTATCTATCAACAACAAAACTGCGCATGCGCTCGCTCGATCATGATTTTTTTTTAAATCGGAACTAAAAGGAAATATTGACGACTAAACAAATCAGAATAGACAATAATAATTGCCGTTTTAATGAACCAAATTTGAAAAATTCCCTGATTTTTTGCAATTTTCCTGATTAGAATAAAAAAATTCCATGACAATTCCCTGACTTCCCAGTTATGTTGCCACCCTGAATGATGGTGTCACAAAACTTCTCTGATTTTACAATTACATTAAGAAATGTTGCAATACATGCTTTGTATAGAAACAAAGTATCCACGTTACAATACTATAAATATATTGCATTATAAATGAAAAATTATAAGCAATACTTATTGACAGTTAAAATAATAATTTATGGATACAACACAAATTATGCAATCACGACAGGCATAATAGTAATTAAACGTGTTCTCTGGAAGCAGAGAATGCAAAAAAAGCAAGTTTTTTCAAATTATTTCTTTTGTAAATAATTTTAAATGTTTTATATGCTTCCTATTTCCTATTCCAATCTTCAATAAACCCCATATTCATTAGCCCCTCACATGTTGCTTACAATTCAAGGTCCAATGCACTTTGCTTTTGCCTCTCCCTCCAGCAGGGGTTCACGTTTTTAAAAATAAAACTGAAAATCTTAAAATGCGCATAACCGTTTTTTTTTAATTCTTAGTCGGAACTAAAAGGAAATATTGACTATTAAATTACCCAGAATGGAGGGCATAACAGACGATAATTGCCGTTTTAATGATCAAAATTGTTTCAAACTTGGATTTGAAACAATTGATTTTTAGTAAAATTTCCTTGATATTTCCAGAATTAAAAATTTCTGTGATAATTCCCTGATTTCCTGGTTATGTTGCCACCCTGTATTATTGGGATAAAAAATATATTTAAAAAAAATTATTCAGATTACATGTTTTTGGCTGCACACGATTAAAAAAATTTCATGCCTTTCAATATAGTTACTTTTAGTATGAAAATAACAAGTCATTCCTATTTTCCAAATGTGATAACCTTCAAATTAAAACAAACACAATATAACAATGAACAAAATGAAAATTTTACTTTAGGTTCATTTCCATTTAACGTCCAAATTTTTACGAAGCCTGAAGCCGAGAGTCCAACAATCACATCATCTAAAACAAAAAATTGAAGAAAAAAAAATGCAATTACAAACATTCTATTTGCAATTATAACTAAAATTTTATCTATGATTTTATAAAGCATGTGTTACCTTGACTTTTAGCAGTACGAAGTACATGGATTGCACTGATCCAATCAGGATTAACACGAGAAGACAGAGTAAATAGAATGTCCAGCGTCAGGACGTCCATTACTAGTATCTCTGCATAGTAGCCATTGCAAAAGAGCCTCACATCGTTTGTTCCAGACATGTGATATGACTACAAAAGAAAAAACAAATAAGATTTCAAGAATTGTCAAGAATGGTGAATGTTTTACATAAAATTTTTATAATTTAAGCATTTGATATCAATTTCTAAGGAAATATACATGATAGCAAAGAAAGTCATCCTACAAAATGGATGATTGTTTTAAACTATTTCCTGCATTTTAACATGAAGTGATCATGCCTTACTAACTAATAGAGTTTGAATTTTTTTCATCTAGTGTTCCTGTTAGGCATTTTTCAAAGAGCAATGTATGCAATCGTTTTTTTTTTTTTTTTAATTTTTAAGTGCTAATTCACTAAGCCTTTTTAGAAGTGAAAAAAACATATTGCATTTTTTCCATCCTTTTGAACACTTAACATTTATGCCAGTAAGAAAGCGAATAGAATGTTAGGATTTATTAAAAGAAATGTATCATCTCAATCTAAGGACATAATTTTACCAGTATATAGGAGATTGGTTAGGCCTCATCTTGAATATGCAGTACAATTCTGGGCACCTTACCTTAAATAGGATATAGATTTATTGGATTTATTTATAGGAGGATGATAGATTGACAGGACCAACCTTGCTGGGCCTAGGGCCTGTAGATGGTCGACATTATTTGTATATATACATCATTATATGAAGATAAAGATAAATCTATCTAAAGGAGAAAAAACTTTATACATGCTTGTCTTAATTGGTTCCAAGATCCAGTTATTGGATTTTAATAGATATATAAAACAATGATAATTTTATAGCAAAACCGATTTCAATATTTAAATGTATTTACATGAATAGCTGTGTGGATGTAAGGTAGCTTGGCGTTTTCGAGACAACGTCCATCTGTTACGTCCCACAATGACATTTCCCTAAAAATAAAAAAAATTACACTTAATGCATAAAAACAGATAAAGGATTCAATAAAATCTAAATACATTTTGGTCTGTTCTTTGCCTGCGTGCCCCACCAAATAAAATATTTGGCAGTTGGTGACTGATAAAGTTTATATTGGGGTAACACTAATTTATGATACAGCCAAACCTCGGTATAACGAACCCGGGATATAACGATCCCTCGGTTGTAACGAACTTTTCAATTGGTCCCAACCGAACTCCTATGTCACTAATGTATTTTCAAATGCTTATAACGATCTTCAAAAGTAAGGAATTCGGATGTAGCGAACTAAAATTCACACTTTTCCAGTTTAGTTTCAGGTTTTTCCCAAAAATTTTACTCGCCCCGACCACATTCCTTACCCTTTGTTCCTTTGACAGAAGCCAGGTACCTCAAAGGTGACAATAGACTCCGCTGGTCTGCTCCTCCCCTTCCCCCATTCTCAACTGGTTTAGCATACATTCTTTGCCTATTCCTTTCATTCTATTGCTGAAGATTATCGTTTAACTTGTGGACTTCGCATAGGTTTAAAATTTGCTCCTGTTTGCTAATGCCTTTACCATTGAGGATAAAGCGAAAATTATTAAAAGAATAGAAAGCGGTGATTATCTTTTATCTACAGATATTGCATACGAAGGGGATGTTAGTTCAGGTCCTTCAATTTCTGATGCTAAAGGTAAGGCAGCTGTGAACATTTTGCATAATTTCTTTGCAACAGAAACTGTGGATAAGAATGTAATGGACTCTTTTGATGCTTTCAACAAAAAAATCAAAACTTCTTTTCATACTTTAAATAAATAAATTTAAGTAGTAGTAAAATTAATTTAATTGTTTTTTAAGAACAAATATTTCTTTTACTTTATTATTGCCCATTACTAATTGCAATTCAGTGTAAGTAATTTGTTTCGCACAAAACGTGTTTAAGGACTTGAGGAAGTTTTTATATCGTCAATATTTGAAAATTCGGATATAGTGAACCCTCGGCTATAGCGAACTTCTGAACCAGTCCGTTGAGGGTTCGTTATAACGGGGTTTGACTGTATATAGAAACTTGATTACATCTAGTGCGAAGAGATATCTTGCACGTAGTTGGTTTAAAATGTTGTGACATGGAGGAGAGAGTTCGGTTGTTGACGTGTCGTATTGATTTTGCTGTGGATATGTATTTTAGTCTTCACAATCAATTAAATAGAGAGATCAATCAATAGATAACTGTATAATATTAAATATGCTGTTAAATTTTTTAACTGAGTAAACAATGTCAGTCTTTTTCAGCCCAAATACTACATATTTAGTTTATGCCTTTTTCTGGAAAAAGAAAAGTTTCACATTTAAGAAAAAATTGGCCTTACCCTGCTTCTGAAGAGCTAACCAGAAGCGTACTGTCTGTAGCAATGCTGCCATGAGTCAAACATAAAACCGGAGCAGTATGTCCAAAAAGCAAGCAACGTGGGACAATCTGCAATAGAAAAGGTTTGGTTATTGCATACATACAGTAGAACATCGCTTATAACAGTTAAAAAATAGGTAAAGAGTTGTGCGTGATAGCAGGTTGGCAGTGTTTCCAAATAGTCGCCAAATGACCTGATGCATAGTACTCATGCATAGCTTCTCTCTCTGATCTTTATGGCTACTTCTGGTTAAACACACAATTAAAACTCAAGTGTTCCGTCGTATTTTTGAACCATGGTCAGATGATGAGATTGATATATGATCAAATGACATCCACTGCATAATGGGCTATCAGTACTTTTAAAAAGAATAAAAATCTTATGAAAAATTTAAGTGCATACTTTAAAAAATTCCATTTGAAAAGAATAATTCTTATTTTCAATTTACGGTGCAAGTGTAATATCCCGTGACTCTTTAAACCAATCACGAAAATTCCTATGCTCGGAAGTTACGATTCTTTAAAACAATCTCGGAAATTCCTATCATTTCATATTTGCAAACATTTCTTCTTATTCTCACTTTGAGAAGTGAAGCCCGAAAAAGTTGCCAAGAAGTATCCACTATAGATTAGAAATCCCAATTAAAAAAAGAAGAAGAATGAAGGATGCTTATTTTTATCATTTCCAATCAAGAGATTACACATCGAACAGTTTGAATGTAGATTTTGTAGCTGTTGAACCATTTAAAAAAAACCTGAATGATGTGATTAAAAATTCGGGTTATCAGCTGAGCGAAATTTATAATTTTAACGAGACTGCATGGTTCATACAGATTTTCAAAAGTAAAAATTAAGTAGTTCTTAAGGACTTTTTAAGGACCTGTCGATAATTTTTAAGGACCTCATATATTTTTTGCCGCTGTTGGGGAGATTCATATTTTTTGGAGCAGAATTCCCATTCCTGTAAATGTTAAAGATGCTACATTCTTGTGAATTTCCCTGCATTTCTAGAATGAGTATCGATTCTTCACAAAATAACAGAGAACTTTTAACGATGAACTGTCCGTGTATCATAACGAAATACCAATTACTAAAACATCAGACAAAAGAGAACAAAAGTTCACTTTTTTCTAACACTAAATCTGTTTATTCACGCCCCATGGAAATTAGGAAAACAAATCTTGTTTGATAAAAATTAAGGACCAGAGTTGAAAATTAAGGACTTTAAGGGCCTACCTAAATTAAGTAGTCCTTAAGGACTTTTAAGGACCGTGCGAACCATGGACTGGTTTGTTTTGCAGAAATCTACATGGCAATACACAAGCTTCAAAAGCCTAGAAAACTATACATGGCAGCAGAAAAATAAGAAAGGTGTCAGCTTAGCTAATGCAGATGGTAGCCATTTGTTTAAAACTAGTGTTCACATAGTTTTAAAAACAGGCAGGGGGGATTTGTAAAAAAGGTCCCTTTTTGTTAAGTAAAAGGGAACTTTTTGTTATGTAAAAGGGCAAAGGGTACGATTGGGATACCAAGGCAATCCTACAGACCTACGTTTTACGGATTTTTTTTTTAATTACAGGGCGTAAAGAAAATATTGAAAAAAAGGGCAGGGCACATTTTTCACTTCTAAAAAGGGCAGGGCGCATCGGCACTTACAAAAAAAAAGGGCAGGGCGCGGCGCCCTTTGAAAAACGCATAACAGAAACACTATTTAAAACTGCTATCCTATAAAAACTATAAAGCATAATCCTAGTTCACAGCTAAAAACATTATGGTTGAACGTGTTAACTGAAGAACTAAGTGCAGTGTATACGTACACATCTTTTTCAATTCAACCTCTATGTTTAAGGTTGTTTTTTATTCAACATATAATAAGCACATGTTATAGCTATCTACTGTACTTTCATTGATATATACCCTTTGTTGCATTATGCCTGTTTTAGAATATTTTTTTAACCAGACTTTTATTATAACAGACAACATTTAACCCTTATTAGTCTGTTACAACACCATACTTAATAATCTGTGTTTTTAATATGTAATGGTTAGGAATTATTTTTAAACTTTTTTTAAAGAAATGAAAGTTACTGACATTCCCTAACAAAAATACTACAATAACCATCTCAAACGTAAAATATTTTGTAATTAATTTTCTTCTTCTTAGTTTCAAAATATGTGTGTTAAATAATTATATCTAAATATGTGTATTAAATAATTATATCTATGTTCTATTTTTTACTTCTGTGCATTGTAACTTAATATCACAGATGTATTAAGTAATATAAAAAAAAATCATAGGACACTTAGAACACATTTGTACAATAATTAATTCGTATTTGAATTTCAATTACTTTATTATTTTCCTTCAATTGGTTCTTTCTAAAGTATACATGTGAACTTAATCGTAATTTAGGAAACGTATGTTATTTTTTAAGAAAAATAGCACCCAGTATATACCAAAGTAATCATAACAATTTGTTTTGTACCACGTTTTGTAAAAAAACAAAAAACATCAAGCCGTTTAGACAATACACAAGGATACAGAAATTGAAACAGATGTAGTATAGGACATTTGGCGCGGTTTTTTTTTGCAACGAAAAATTGCCGTTAAATATAGTTCCGGGAACACACAAAAACGATTACAAAACGCTATGACATCATAGGGTTGCCAGATTGAAAGTCGCCACAAGAATCGGAAAATACCAACAATGTCAGGTGGGGTTGCCATACTGTAAATTTATCGTCTGTATAAACCACGCCAAAAAAAACGCCTTGCGCGCCAAATGTCCTATACTACATCTGTACCAAGAAATTGACTAACAATTTAAGGTGTACGTATACACTTGAACATTTTTTTTTTATTTATGAATTTAAAAATCTAGTTTTTTCGTGTAGGAAAACACCTTAAAAATAGTGATGAATCATTTAAAAAAATTCTGAAAAATATAAAATACAAATTACCTAATTAGCATTTTATATGTTAATTAGCATGTTCTTTCAAACGTGATTACGCAAGTTGTAATTAATCTAGAAGCATAATTTTTGTTGGAAATTACTCGCAGTATCTTTCTTAATGTTATGACCCTCCAAAAAGATTACAGCATTTAAAGTGTTTTTTTAAATAATTTATTACCTCGATTGTCCCTAAAAAAACACTTTTTTATTCAAATTTTCAACTTTAAAATTCTATTAAAAATTATTTTTTGAACGAATCGTTTTGATGGAGGGTCATAACATCTTACAACTAATATAAATTTAAAAGAAAACATAATTTTCTCAAAATGTTTAAGCAAACTTGAGTTATCATGTTTCGAATGAAGGGACATATGTTAAAAATACAGTTCTTCAGAAATCAAGTGTAAAGTTTACAAAACATATTGCCATTGCAAGCGCGGCCATAGAATAACTCTTTGTAAATAAAAAAGTTTTTGGAATATTTATTCAATCTTGGTATCATCTGAAAGATACTGAATCGGGGAATACTATAGAACCAAAAAAATATTTTGGAAATTTTGGCCGATTTTCGTTTTTTATAGTGTGTATGTACACCTTAAACATATGCATATAAGCAAAAACCTTCACCTTGTACTTCTCTTTCAAATCCCAGACGCATATCCGTCCATCGTTGCACCCAGTCACGATCGTCTTCTGATCGTGAGTTAGATAAACGACCGATATACAGTGGGTGGGAGCCCTGTTACCCCAAAGGGTAATGGGAACGACCAGTTGGTTTGATACGGTCATGGTGCACTCCTAAACTTGCATCATGTTCACATAAGCACTGTAACAGATAAAAAATATGTTATATGCCAACACTAGATCATTGGTACTGTTCTACTTAAAGGCCTCAAATTTCAGTCAAATAGTTGCCCAGCGAATTTTTTTCGCCGTATTGATTGTGTACTATTTCACATGTTGCTACCAGAGAGTTGTAATATTAAATAGAGAGCGCCTTCAATGCCAGACTCTCGTAAGGCCGCGGTGTCAACATTGAAAAGAAAAACCTCACATCACGTGGTTATAGCGCTGCCACATTTGGCGTTCAGACATCTGCAGGGGTTCCAAATTTGGCGCACTTTCTTCTCTTTTGGTGATAAGGAGTTCTGTCCGTATTCAACTTTTTAACATATATGTACATATTTACTTATTTTCAAACAATATGCGCTAAATATTTCCGCTTCATTAACGAAACGAAAATATTTTATTTGTGTTCAATACTCGAAGAAGCGAAAGTCTTTATATTTCTCAGGTTTTATCGTTCATATTTTCTTTTTGAAGTATACAAAATAATAATTGAAAGAACTTCGCTTATGGTAAATTTTTTTACATAAAAACGTAATGCAATTATTTCAAAACTGCAAAGTAAGAAAAATCTCTTTAATATATCTGTTAAACTCCCTTAAATTGTGCCACTCGTTCAAAAAAAAACTATATTTAAATACAAAATTAAACACAAAACCATATTACAATACTTCGATCTCGTTTAGTTCTTAAAATCGCCAAGGCCTGCCAAGTAATATTGGCGCATGAATGAATTGGCATTTCCACATATCACGTGGCTTCAATGATGGACACACGGAAATCAGCATTTTTATTCCTCTATTTGTATCATTACTCTATGGTTGCTACCTTCAAAATAAAATGTTAAATAGTTGTAAATATGATTTATGATCAGTAATCCAAGATAAACAACCTTGGCGAATTTTCGCTTGTTCGCATTAGGGGCCGTATAAAAGAAAATAACCAGATAATTTTTTATTGATTTGTTAAAAATGAGTTCAACATAGAGGTACACAAATGAAAACTGGCTCTGCTCAGATGTCAGAGCTGGGATGAATTTCTCGCCAAGGCGATTAATTCTAAATGTGGTTACTTGTTTATTTTCTTCTGTAGACATGTTGGTTTGGATTGTATAGATTGAATGTGTGTGCAATACATGGGTTGAATGCATTCGTGACACATTGATACAATGCATGCACTTCACAAATGCATTTAGATTTCATTTACCACATGCAAAGTTGCCGAAAAAGGTAGCGAGACAAAAAAATATGTTATATGCCAACAATAGATAATTTTATACAGGCATGTAGGTAACGGAGGGGTTTAGGGGGTTCAAACCCCTCCCATTGTAAGTCAAATAAAAAAAAAATTTAAACCGAATTACTGTAAAATTCATAAAAATAGAGATTTTTTTTTTTGGGGGGGGAGGGGTTTAAGGATTCCCCTCCTAAGAGGGACTCCCCAAAAAGAAACGGATTTCTTTAGGTACCTTATCCCCCCTCGGGAAAGGGGAGAAGATAAGTAAAGAAATCCGTTGCTCAGTCACTGAACCCCCCCCCCCCCCCCCATGAAAAATCTATACCTACGTGCCTGATTTTATATTTATTTGTTAGAATAAGTTCAACATAGAGCAACAAAAACGAAAAATGGTTCAGCTCAGATGTCAGAGCTGGGGTGAATTTCGCGCCAAGGCGATTAATTTCTAACTGTGGTTACTTGTTTATTTTCTTCTGTGGATAAGTTGGTATGGATTGTGTAGATTAAATGTGTGCACGGTATGTGAATTGAATACATTCGTGATACATGGATACGATGAATGCGATTCATAAACGCATTCGAATTTCATTTCCCAACTGCAGGGTTTTCGATAAGGGTAACCAGATTTGGCGAAAAATCAAGGGGACAGGTCATTGCATTTGAACCTATTGCTTATCAAGAACTCCATTTCTGCCCTGAAAAGCTGATGAAAGAGGTAATCAGTTTTCTCGAAAAATCAAGACAATTGGTTAATGCATTTGAACCTAAAATGTTTTACACATATGGTTGGTTAAACATAGTATCTGCTTATGAAAAGTGTATCAAAATACATTAAAAGAAAACAGATATTCGGAAAGTTTTAATTTAGTTCATCTTTAGTCGTCAGTAATTCATAAAAACAGTTTAATAGGAAAAATGTAAGTGAAGATAATATTCGTCCGTCTCTTTAAAAAAATCACATGATTTCACGGTAAAATCCTTTACACATACTGAGGGAACAAACACATAAATCGTTAATCTCTGAAAAAAGTTGAATCATAGAAGAAAGTTTAAACAACAAAACTGAGAATATTTAAGTAAACAAACCTAGTCAATAGTAAACAAACGTAACTTTAATATTACCGATAAAGTTCCACTGCCGATTATTAAATTAACGAAGAATCAAGCGAAATTCTGAAAAACGGAGACAATATAATACCGATTTCAATAACTTACCTACAAATCTACGCCTACCCGCAATAACACAGACAAATTTGTCATTATTTACTATGAATTGTGAACTTGAATGACAGTAAAAACATTTTTTATGATAGAAGATTCTGCAAATAAAAATCACCAGAAAGGCTTGTTCGGCAGCACTGAGAAGCAAAATACAACTCAACTTGCAGATGATTCAGCCGGTATGTTTGTTTTCTTCATTTAAAATGTGCTTCGAATTTCAAATGTAATTTATTTTTATCATTAAAAAAAGGAATTTAATAGTTCGTTTGCAAAACTCTTTAAAAAAAAAAATTGTGTAGGCTTATTTTCTTTTAAATTCAAAAGATAAAAAAAAACAATCTTGGATTTATTTGAAGTATATTTTCGCTTCCAAAACTATACCAATTTGTTTTGTTTTTCATTAATATATTCTGAAATATCTTTTCCAAGCATTATTTTTTTTCTTGTATGTTTTTGATGTGCTTCATTTATGTGTTTGATGTGATTATACGTATTTTTATATATTTAAAATACGAAATATGCCTAAAATTTACTTTTTCTTTTATTTCTAGCCTTAGACAAGAACATCCTATGGCACTACTTTACATTTATTCTCTTCCAAAGAACATTTGTTGGGCAATCTGTTCAAATCGTATTTCTATGATACCAACCACTAGGCACAGCAAAATCTACCAAAATTTTAAATTTACTTCGAACATTGCAAAAAATTATGAACATTGCAGAAATTATTCTCGTAGATCTTGGTTTAAGTCCAAAAAGTCGTCCTATGATATAGTGGACCTGTGTGATGTTGGACCTCGAAGAGATGTTCCAGATTTTATACCAAAACCTTCTTATTCTTCAACTGGGATTGAAGATGAGCATAAAGATCACATTGAAATTTTAGAGACCGACCATGTGCAACATATGAGGCAGTCTTGTTCTCTAGCTAAGATTATCCTGGATGAAGTATCAAGGCATATAAGTGTACAAAATATTCTTTTTATTTTTCTTCCTTCTACATTCACATAATTTTTAAATGATTCTTTTATATTACCCAGCCCGTATAGAAAAAAAAGGTACTGTTCTACTTAACGGCGTCAAATTGCAGCAGGGTTCCCACGCACCTGGAATTGTCAGGGAAAATGAAAATGACCTAAAAAGTCGGGGAAAATGAACAATTTCTCAAATTTTCTGGAAAAGTCAGGGAATTTTACAAAATTTTTTTAGATGAAGATGCTTTACTAAATTCCTTTCCTCACCATCAATGAAATGTTCTTTTCGTTACAAAAATATAAATTTGTAAAAATGATAATTTCTCTGTTTTTTTAATACTTTGATAAGTTAGCACTTCCTTTTTACGGTTCTCAACATTTCTCTTTAAAAAAATCAGTAATGTTTTATATTTTTGCTTCTGGAATTTTTTTAACACCTTCTGGAAAACCTGGAAAAGTCAGAGAATTATAATCTGAATTTTGAGTGGGAACCTTGTTGCAGTCAAATAGTCGCCAAGCGAAATTTTGTTGCCATGTTGATTGTGTACTATTTCATATGTTGCCACCTCTAAAATAAAATGTTAAAAACAGTCGTAATATGATTTATGATCAGTAATCCAAGGTAAACAATCTTGGCGGATTTTCGCTCGTTGGCATTTGGGGCCGTATAAAAAAAAATTATAGATATTTTTAAAAAAAATCCTACTAACAATGAAACATTTGAAAGATGTTTAATTATATTATAGATAGGGCTACCAGACATTCCGTTTTGACGAGACACCTCAGGTTTTTTGCCCTTGTCTCGGAAAGCGGCCTGGACATGCCTAAGTCGTGGGATTTCTCATCATTCACACATATGAGCCCCATTTACAGATGCCCTAAATGCCAGTATTTCTTTTGAAAATCCCCATTGACGGTGAAAAAATATTCGTATTTATTGCTGGTGAGATTGACTGTCCCAGCTCCCAATATGAACTTTCCGAGAGCATTGTGAGAAACACTCGCCCCTCTGGTAAAGTGGTTGGATGATTCGGTCCTGTCAACTGCTTTAAATACGTGTGAACGAGGCTCTTTGACCTTGAGGGTAAAGACATGTTGAAAGAGCATTGAGCATTATGTTCACATAGTAAAATGATGGCAAGAAATGACACATACGGCGAGTATCCTGGGTGGGTTAATGAGTGTGCCGGGTGCTTTTTTAATACCTCATCTCCCACTTTGCCATATTTATTGAATCATCCACCCCATTCATCATTATTTATCTTTTTTAAATTACCCAGGATTTTTACCTGTTCTTTGAAATTAAGTAATGTGTATTTTTAGAATTTTAATGTTGGTTTAAAAATCTAGTGTTTGACGCAGCTTGGCCATAATTGGCCCTCGTGCCATTCAACCCCATATAAGAACTCTTGCCTTTAACTAAAGGTACTGAAAAGAGTAGAGAGTTTACATAATATTTTCCTGAATTTTTAAACAAATAAAAGGGCATTTAAGGGTAAAATATATCTCAACTTGTGGCTTAAAAAGGGTCAGCTTCTTTATATTGGTTGCTAAAGCATGTGGAAACAAGAACTTCATTAAATGATTAATTGAAGATAAATTACCAATAAAAAAATGTAGGTATTTTGTGATTTTTTTTTTTTAATATGAACGCAGCATCAACCTTTTGTTTCCCAGTGAGAGTTCTTTAAAATGTGCATTTAATTAATGTTTATTATATGTAACCAACCACACAAAACTCCTATCATGAGTCTCGGTGAAACAAAAAAAAAATTCTTAATAATTTTCATTGCAATTTTGAACATCCATTTAATGCTGCCTGAAAAAAAACATAAAATTCTTATATTTAAAGTTTTACGTATAACATTGATTTAATAGTATTTTATGTATAGAAGTCTAGAGTAGTTTTATAGATTGTTAGTACTTACTGCTTAGATTTTAATAAGAGTGATACAACGAGAGGTCATGGGTTTAAGTTAAACAAATCCCATTTTAATCGCGAAGATAGAAAACACTATTTATGTAATAGGGTAATAGACAAATGGAACAACTTGCCAGTGAACATTGTCAATAGGCCTTGCGCATGTTGGTAAACAAACCGGAATCTTGGCTACCCAAAAAAAATCTAAAGGCAACAAGACGGCGTTCGCAGTCAGTGTTTAGCATGTTCGCGATCGATCAATGCAATAGTAATCCATTTGAGGATTACTTGTAATCAATACTGACTAACAATGTAATTTATAAATAAAGTTTTATGTGTTTTATTACCATTTATAGGTTATATTTATTTATTTTAAAGAAATTTTAGTTATTTTTTTAAGCTTACGAAAACTGTGCGTAAACGCAGTTGTCGTATAGTTTTGATTTTTATTAAGCAAAATTACTTATTTTGAATTTTATATTTATACAACTAAAAATATAAATATATATTTTTTATTCGGCGTCAAATTAAATTCCAAAAACATTCAACAAACCATAAGACTTCAAAGCAAGAAATAAGCCCGGCGCTTTCAAACGGATGCTTTTTTTTATATATTACTCTCCTTCAAATAGAACATAGAAGATTAAATCGACATTTAGTATGCACTAAAAATTTATTACAACAAATTAAAAACTGTTAAGTATTTTCTACTAATCTTTAGTATAAATTTAATTTTCTCTTTCATTTACGGACAAATTAAACAACACATACATATTTATGATATTTTTTCTTACTAATTTATGTTTATGAAAGGTTTTCTTCAAAAATATTTAGTAGTAAAAAATTACTAGTTAGGAATATAAAGTATTTTCCTGTTTAAGTGATTTGAAGGCGTGTGTAAGCCCCTATGTAATGTATAAGCTGGTGCTTCACGGGCTTTGTAAGAAATATAAACACATTTAAATATAAATCAACAAAAATCTTTTTTATTGTTTTATTTTCTGTAATAGTTATTAAAATATCGTAATATTAAATGCACGCATAACTAAAAGATCGGTCATGTTATGTAAATATGAACAACTTTTACAACAAAAAATATTTTAACAATGCAGATTCAAGTGCAGTTGATTTTTAATACATTTTCTTTTTCTTGTTTATTAATCTGAAATGACTATACATCTCCAAAACATACTTTACTTTCTTTTTATTATTAATCAAAATTAAATTATATCCATAATGACCTGTTAGAAGCAGAAAAGACCTGTATAATATTGTTTATGCTTAAAGTTTTTATGCATATTTCTTGGATTAGTAAACAAGCAATTCACTTTTAGTAAAACAAAGTTCCCGGTGGATTTCGAAAAATCGTTTAAAGCTTAATTAGTTGTATATTATGGTTAGGTTCGATTATTCGTGTTTCGGGAACACGAATAATCGAGAGACTACCATAATCATGAGACTCATAAACAAAACTTGGCATAAAAAGTTATCAGACATTAAATGTCTGATTTTTTTTTTATCTGAATACGAAAAAGTTAAATTATTTGGAAACCTATGTTTTAATAATTGAAATATAACTTAAATTATAATAATACTTGTATTTGTGCTTAATCGTGTGCTTTTATTTTGAGTTTTAAACGAAATCCCGCCTTTGACAAGCGATGAAAACATAGCGAAAGGCAACGTTGTTGCCTTTAGATTTTCCTCGTTGCTCTGCGCGGCAGCCTGTGACGTTGCAGTGCCCATCACCTATAGTAAAGGAGTAACGGATTTTAAAAAGAAGTTAGATGTGCATTGGGGGATTGTTAGGTGGTACTAGATGGACCAACCTTGTTGAGCCTTGAGCCTGTTGTTGGTCGTCAATATTTGTATTTATTTCTTGAATAACTTATATTTATCAATTTGCAGGTTGGTATCACAACAGATGAGCTGGATGCAATCGCTCACAACACCTGTGTCAATTTTAGAGCCTATCCTTCCCCCCTAAATTACAGAGGATTCCCTAAATCGATTTGTACATCCGTAAACAACATTGCATGCCATGGTATTCCGGATAGCAGGAAATTGAAAAGCGGAGACATTATCAGTGTGGATATAAGTGTAAGTGCTTCTTATGAGATTACAGGAATTTTACAGTTTTGTTTATGCATGCTTGCCAACTTGTAGAGTTTTTTCATACATACCACGTTTAATGATTGTGTGAGTAGCTTAAATTTTTTTTATGCATTTGCATGTTTCTTTCCAAGAAAATTTACATCCTGTGCGAACATACATAAAAAAAATACATAACGGTCGAATTGATAACCTCTTGATTTGGACCCCATCTATGGACCGTACTTGCTTTGCTTTTATTTCAAGATTTTCTACACATTGGCAATTTTCTAGTGATTGAGACCAAATTTATTATCTATTTGCGAAAGGGTTATACTGTCAGAATAGATCACCCTAAAGCAAAATATAATTTCCTCATGTAGCTGATTTTAAAGATGTCTGTCTGAAAAAGTATATAAATTTGTTTCAAATGTCTTGGATAAAATACCTACTATATTTTTTCAACTCTTCAAGGATAAGATTAAAAGATAACTTTTTTTTGTGCAAATTCATTAAATTGTAAAAAATAATATTGCCAAACTTTTTTTTTGTTGTTGATCATAATACAACCCTGTGATCAAATTACATTTAATAGACGACAATCAGAAAGCTATTAGTTAGTAATTTTTACCTTAATTTTGTGATAAATCAGTGTTCACTCTAGAAATAAAAATGGGCAAGGCACTGTTGGCAGGAAAAGGGCACCACGTTTTTGATAGGGCTCTTGTTTTAAAAAAAACTTAGGGGTGGGCCCCGGGGCACATCGTACCCGTGCCCGGAGGAATGGCAGATCAACTTGCAGCATAAGTGTAACGATCTATCTGATTGTGGGTTGAAAGCATTGACAATGTCAAAAATAATCCGCTGTTTAGAGGGAAAATCTGTTGTGTCCTCGCTCCTACTCAGGTGGCGTGGGGTAGTAACTCGGGCGTTGTCGCCTTGTAACCATGGTCAAAAATTACAAGGCAATGGTTTCTTTTTTAGGGGGCGGGTAGCTATTCAGAACCGCAGCCAATAGCCGGCTGCGCAGCTCTTCGATTTACACAAAAAGTTTAAATTGATGCTTTTTTTAAAGACTCCTAGAGAAGTAAAGGCGCTTGTACTTCAGGATTCGTGCGCATCAGGAAAACCTGGAATTGTCAGGAAAAATGACATTTTTTTTTTAATTTTCTGGAAAATCTGAGAAATTTTCTAAAAATGTTAGTTATAAGTGCCGGTTATATTATTTTTATTGTCAGTGATGTAAAATCGTAAAAATAAAACTGCAAAATTTTCGATTTTGCATACTTTGCTAGGTTATTATTTATAAGCACTTTTTTTCCCAGCTTCAAGATTAATATGTGAAAAAATAATTTAATTATTGGTGTGTAATTTTTTTAAAATCTTCTGGAAAAGTCAGGGAATTTTTATCTAAATATTGAATGGTAATCTTGTTAACTGAGAAGGGGCGGAATGTTTTCAGAAAAGGGCAGCATTTGTGCAAAAAAGGGTGCTATTGAGTTGAATAAAGGGCGGGTAGGGTTGGCCGCCCTTCAAAAAATGTCTAGAGTGAACACCAGAGAGTTGTAATATTAAATAGAGAGCGCCTTCAATACCAGACTCTCGTAAGGCCGCGGTGTCAACATTGAAAAGAAAAACCAACATCACATGGTTATAGCGCTGCCACATTTGGCGTACAGACATCTGCAGGAGTTTCAAATTTGGCGCACTTTCTTCTTTTTTGGTGATAAGGAGTTCTGTCTGTATTCAACTTCTTAAAATATATGTACGTATTTACTTATTTTCAAACAATATGCGCTAAATATTTCCGCTTCATTAACGAAACGAAAATATTTTATTTGTGTTCAATACTCGAAGAAGCGAAACACTTTATATTTCTCAGGTTTTATTGTTCATATTTTCTTATTAAAGTATACAAAATAATAATTGAAAGAACTTAGCTTATGGTAATTTTTTTTCATAAAAACGTAATGCAATTATTTCAAAACTACAAAGTAAGAAAAATCTCCTTAATATATCTGTTAAACTCCCTTAAATTGTGCCACTCGTTCAAAAAAACGATATTTAAAAACAAAATTAAACACAAAACCATATTACAATACTTCGATCTCGTTTAGTTCTTAAAGTCGCCAAGGCCTGCCAAGTAATATTGGCGCATGAGTGAATTGGCATTTCCACCTATCACATGGTTTCAATGATGGACACATGGAAATCAGCATTTTTATTCCTCTATTTGTATCATTACTCTATGGTGAACACTGGATAAATTACGAAAACTTTATACACAGGAAATGAAACTAGAAACTTTCCAACAAACAAACATTTTATGCGTGCTTTTGTTTTGAGGAGATTTATAATTAAATTAATCCTACATGTTTTATTCAGGTTTTTTATAATGGTTTCCATGGTGATTGTGCCTCTACATATTGCGTCGGAGATGTTGATCCCAAAGCTCTAAAACTTGTGGAAGTTGCAAACTTGTGCCTTCAGGACGGGATTAAAGCATGTCATCCGAATCAAAACTTTTGTACGATAGGTAAAACGATTAGGTAATTGTTTAAAATTTATATCAGTAAAAATAAACTTTGTATAGAGTTGGTATTTTGTTATCAAGTAAATAGATGAAGCAATCTTCTTCCCTCTCTTGTTGGGCAATATTTATGATCTCATTGTCATAATACTATATTTAATACAAATGTTTTTCAAAATCATTAAGTATGATTTGTTTTTAATTAGTATCTGGGAACAGATGTATTATAGGACATTTGGCACATTTTTTTTCTTGGCAACGAAAAAAGTCACCAAAACGTTTTTTAAATTTACGCTATTTTAGAATTTAATATCAAGTTTTATGCAACAGAAGCGGTTATTAGATTTTCCTGGAGTTTTGAATTATTGACCGACGACGCTCTTATGCGCAATCCCAAAAATTAAACTATCAAAACACTAACCTGACAACTAATGATTTGACACATCTTCTAGTTTAAGCAGCTCCGTGAAACACTGGTGATTTGAAAACGTATTGCTGTATTCATCCGTTACCTATTCGAAATTGCCGCTAAAAATAGTTCCGGGAACCGCACAAACGAATATTCGGCATGATGATGTCATAGAATTGCCAGATTGAAAGCCAAAAAAACTATCACCAAATATCCTTTAATACATCTATACCAGAATCACCCCTCTGCTACATGTTGAGTCTGAAGAAGTAGCACCCAATTTTTTAATATATTTCATATTTTAAACACAATCTTTTTTTAATATCTCCAACCAAGGCCGTAGCCAGGATTTTTTTTCGGGGAGTGTTATGGTTGAAGGGTTAATTTCCGTTTTTACGACAACACGAAGACAATCTTTTCCTTTATAATTTTCGTATGGTAACTAAACAATTTTCAAAACTATTTGATGCAGTTTCTACCTCTATATTTCATATACTGTTCATGCTAAAATATGCCGAATTGTAGTGTTTTGGCAAAAAAAAAATTTAATTTTACATTAAAACACGTTTTAAATGCCTATTCTTTGAAATCCATTTTAACCAATAAAGTGGATAAGTAGCAGAAAAAAAAACTATAGTTTTGGACATACACAAATTGATTCTATATGTAGAAAATATAAAATGTTTGAACATATTTAACATTTCTATAACGATTTGAGAAGAAAAAAATCCACAAAATCCCTTTAAAAAATTAGTTGGGGTATAGTATTGTTTCAACCACAACCATAGAAGGAACTGGTTATAACAGTTTCAGAAGTTACAATTTATAGTTCAGTGCCGAAAGAATCGAGAGTTCAGCCACAGCCATGGTTCAGCTCACTTCCGTTCAGAACACTCCCAGCCGATGTAGAAAAATAGAAAATGATTGGCTGTGACGTCATAGTTAGTTTTTATAGTTCTACACTATCGGTGGTATTAGGTACTATAAGTAAATAGTTTTCTTGGATTCAAGAAATAAAAAAAAGGACATGAAGGAAAAGAAGGGGGAAGAGGAGTGAGTGTTGAAAAAAAGTATCACACAATTTCGGGGGGGGGGGGGGGGGGGGTTGTCCCGTCGGTCCCCACCCTGTCTACGGGCCTGTCTCCAACTGAATTAAATAGACACCGATTGCCCTGTTCAGAACTGTAAAAGATTTGTTTTCCCATACATTGAAATGAGTTGTATAATATTTTTTTTAATTCATCCCAAAGTCTAATTAAGTTTGTTTTTTTTGTCTCAAATAGTCTGGTGAGTAACTTAATTCATTTCCTTTTGTTTTAAGTATATTGTTGTTCACCTAACATATAATATGCAATATCTAAATTACCTTTTATGACATTCTTTATAGATTGCTGTTTTCAAACCCTACTCTTAAATCCAAATATAGTCAGAAATCTGTGTAAATAATTAAAGCTAAACAATTTCAGAGCTTCTTGATATTGTTGATTGTGTCAACTAAATCAATTCCTAAATCACTTCTATTTCACACATTAAAGGTCTGATTCATTATCACTTCCAAATTTAATAAGCAGTATCTACATATCGTTTTTATTATTTACACTCAAACCTGTTTTTGTGCAGTGGATAGGGACTAAATAAAAAATTTTGCACAAAACTTCACGAGTAGCTATAAAAAATAGTTTTCGCAACAATTTAAAAAAATATTTTTTTATGCGATGGATAGGAGGGACTACCTCGCACTCGTTTAGAGTTGACTTTTTTTTCAGTTACCATGTAGTCAGTGATCAGTTTTTGCGATGACTGTTGTTTCACTAGACGCTTGTATATGTCATGGTAGCCAGATAATCAATTATGTTCCAATTTGATTGAAATTTTCATATACCGCACAAAAACAGGTTTAAGTGTACTTATTTTAGATTGCTGATTTCATATCCTATTGTGGTCTACAAATCTCTTGCAATCATGAGTCATGAGCCCCCTCCCCCAATAGTTTTTAAAACTTTACACCACTTGTAGGAATAATCTAAACATAACAATTCTAAAATACTTTAAAGTTTCTTGAACAGTAATTATTGACTGAAAAAAAACAAAAAACTTCCAACTTAACTAGGGTGGGCTAGAACATACGAATTCCCCAGATATAAAACACTATGCACTTTTAATTTTTAAAGGTAATCTTGAAACACTTTCAAAAGTTCTGTGATTTGGGCTATTTATATATGTTGAAATAAACGAATACATTTTTTTGGCACCTGCTTAACTTATTACATATTCATATTAAAAATTTGTATAAACTTTCCTACAAATAAGGTACATTTTTCTATTTATGTATTTTTCAGTGATTTAGCAAAAAGTCACGGATTTTCAGTGATTCCAGCATTTTGCGGTCATGGTATAAGTTCATGCTTTCATTGTCTGCCAAACATCTTGCATTATGGTATATATTTTTCACTTTTGATACAGTTTATACTATTAGTAGATTTTCTTTTTGTATATCTTCACTGTGGTAGGAGCAAATATATGTCCAATTTCACTAATTTGATTTTTTCCGTAACATCATTCGAGTTATATAAAAAAAATTATTTACTCTTACCTTAAAAATATTTTTCTAGTTAATAAGAATATTAAGTACCTTTCTTATGGACAAAAGACGGCATAGACTTGGATTTTTTTTTTTACTAAGATGAAGGTGTCAGTACATTTTATTGCAAGATATTGCATTAAGTAATGTTAAGTATATATTTTAAGTAATATATTAACTTAAATTATTAAATGCAGCAAAGCCATTGATAATTTTAGTGCTAAATTCTATGTTCAGAACAACCTTTTGCTATGTCTAAAAGATGTCCCATGTTTTTGTTTTCGCAACCCATAAGAATTTAAACTTTCAAAGTGTATTTTTTCTAATACTTAACATTTTCAGATGAAATTAAATAACTTAAATAATTATTATATGTAAATACATTTATTCATCTGGAAAATAAACAAAATCTTTAAAAGAATGTTTTAAATGCATTACGTTTTATTATGATATATTATTTTAGTTTAAAATGAATTTTTGTCATGAATATGTTTATTATAAACAAAGTATTTATTTAAGTTATAAATTCAATTATTTATCAATTAAGAATAATATAGACTTTTGTGTTGTAACATTCGAATGCATATGTCTATCCAAACCTCTAGGTACAAGATAAAATTTATGTTCAATTTGAGCATTGGAGTTTAATTTGAATTGCATTTTCAAATTACAATTACAATCAACAAAGCTGTTAACAAAAGTTTATTAATTCTACAATATGATTATTGCTCATAATTTTTCATTTATAATGCAATATATTTATTGTATTATCATATCATGGCTTTGTTTCTATACGAAGCATGTATTGCAACATTTCTTAATGTAACTAAAATTAGGGAAATTTTTGTGACACCATCATGGAAATCAAGGAAATATCAAAAAACTTATATTCCAGGATTTTGTTGCCACCCTTTGTAATGAACGAAAACACCTAAAATAAATGTAATATGTAAAATCTAAAATAAAAGCCTGCAATTCATCAATTTGAGTTGTTTTATTAACTTGTCAGCTAACTTAAGAACGTCACTACCTAACAAAATCAAACTTTATTTTGTTTAGAGGGATAGGTAAAAAGGCTTATAAGAGAAGGGGATACTCATAAATGAAAAGTTTTATCAAGGGATGCATGAGATAAAAAAAAAAGGTTGAAATCCATTGCTATAGAATAACCAAATAAAAATTAATATTTAGAATTCTGAATAAAAGTCATTTTCTTTTTGTCATTACAATGATTTTTAAGACAAAAATTGTAAAATTTAGATATGTTAATATTGCATGTTTTTAACGGAATTACTTTTTTTAATAGAAAATGAAGAACCTGGACAAATGCAAAAGGGAATGATATTTACTATAGGTAACAACACTTCTTTATTTCACCTTTTCATTTTGTGAACTAATAATATAAGCACACTATTGCTATAAATACTGTATGCAATTCTATTTTTAGAATTTTTTTTTAAAACCTAAATCCACTAATTTTGCCACAAACAACTTCAATTAATGTTTCCTTCTCATATTTTGCTTCTCTCATGTATTTATTTCTTTGAATATAGATATTGAGTTATACAGGGTGTCCATCAACAGGAAATTTGACCATTCTGGAAAAATCAAGGAATTTGGGATTTTTTTTAACAATTTGACAAAAAATATATTTTCAAGTTAATTTCTGACTGAGAAACATCGTTGATTGGTTGCAAATATTCAAATACTTTCTAAATGCAATCAAAAAGGGGAAAATTGCGTATTGGACTTTAAAAAGTGTGTAAAAGTGAATATTTTCTCTGTCAAGGCCGTAGAAATCGCACTGAAATGCTGATGTTTCCAAAATTTGGCAAACAATTGGCTATCTATAACTAGATACCTGCCCTCGGACTCAAATAATTTTAAAAATAGATCTTTCAACTGTTTAAAACTTGCTAAATTCCTAGTGAAATTCGAATTTTTCTTGAACATCCTTAAACTGATTTTTTTTTCTGCCAAACTTGACAAAACTGAAACTGTTGTTGCCTCTTTTATTTTTTGGGTACATTTTAGATATTAGGAAGTATATTTGGTGTACTAAGCTGTATATCTTAAGATACTGGATTGGGTGTAATAAATTAATTTTATTATTAGGGATGCATTGGGTACTTTTATACTTTTTGAGTATATTGGATTTTTTTTTTTTTTTTAATTTTGTGGTTCCTTTAGTATTTAATCTTAAAGTACAATCACTAATAATCTAAGAGATATATTATACTTACTTGGATTTTTATTATCTTTTATAGCTATTTTAATATAATTTTGAATTATTGATATTTTATAAGTATTCTGGAATTTTGAATTTGTGTTCATGAAATTTTTATGCATTGATTATTGATTTTTGGATGTTAAACTTTGATTGCAGTTTTTGGGAGTTAGAAATTCGAGTGAAATAGTTAGTAAACTTATATATTTAAAATAAATACCTTTTTGGGGAAATAATAAGATAGTACCAAAGTACATCTTATATAATAATGATTAATAATATATTAAAAAAATATTGCTGCAAAAAAAGTACAGCTTCAGGGAATTTCAAAATGCTTTTCCTTGGACACCCTGTTATAGGTATACCAGCCGCCATATAAGTTCCAGCACTACTGTGTTTGTGCAAAAAAAAAATTTATGTTACTGGTTCATGTAACAAACTGTTTTAAATTGCGTATTCGTATAATAAATTACTTTATATTACATGTTCAATAAATCAGTTTTAAGTTATAGATTCATGTAACAAATTGCTTTATGTTACATAGTTGAAATTTCTAACATTTGTTTATGTAGAGCCTGTGATATGTGAAGGAAGACCAGACATTCTGATACTAGAAGATGGTTGGACTGCGGCTACCGAAGACAACAGTCGAAGTGCTCAATTCGAGCACACAATTCTTATTACAGACGATGGGGCTGAAGTGCTCACAGTGCCAGATGGTTTTAAGTCACAAAACTTATTATAAGTTTTAAGTTATTATTTTTGACTGTGTTTATTATTGAACTGCATTGTTCTGTACTTATATATTACTATTGAGTTCGCTGTATACCATTCAAAATAATAATATTTTATCTTGTTATGAACTATGTTTTGAAATATTTAATACATTAATTTTTGTTTATTAAAGAAAGTTGTATTTCTTATTTTCATATTCTATGAATTGTTATCATATATTATTATTATTATAAAAAGTTTATAAAACTAAAAGATTATTGTTTTATTCGTTTTAGTACAGAAGCATTTGAATATTCTTTGTTAAGGTGTTTAACGCATGCAAGAATTTGTATTACTTTGTTTAAACATGCATGAGTATTTTTTTTTATTTCATAAATTATAAGTAAGTTGTCATTTTAAAGTCGGTATATTTTTTAAAATTCGGTGACTTCATATTTTTTTAACAAACTACACGCAATTACAGGCTGTTTATCTTGATCAGACCACTAAACACAAAAAATTTATTCTTGACAAAATGAGAAAATATTTTTTTAGTTTTGTTTATGCAGGGTGACAACATAACCTGGAAAAACCGGAATTTCGGGGAATATTTCAAAATTTCACAAAAAATCTAGGACATTTTTAAATTTAGATCGTTAAAACGGCAATTATCGTCTATTATGGCCTTTATTCTGGGTAGTTTAGTCGTCAATATTTCCCTATCGTTCTGAAAAATTATTAAAAAAAAGCATGGTTATGCATATTTTCAGTTTTATTTTTGTAAAAACGTGAACCACTGCTGGAGGGAGAAGCAAAACCAAAGCAAAGTGCATTGGATCTTAACTGTCCATAAGCATTGCTTATAATTTTTCTTTTATTATGCAATATATTTATTGGATAATTGTAGTATGGATACTTTGTTTATTCAAAGCATGTATCGTAACGTTTCTTCAGGAAAATTTAAAAAATCAGGGAAATTTTTGTGACACCATCAACAAACTTTTTTTTTCCAGAATGTTGTTACCACCCTGGATTTGCAGTTATTCAAAAGTTATTTTCAGTGCATTTTCATTTAGCAGTATTGAGTTGTAGTAGTACAAAAACTTTGGAATGAAATATTTGGATTCTACCTTGCCTAAAGTGGTTCAAAAGAAAATTAGTTATATATTTCTTAAAATGTAATTAAATCCGCGAAATATTAAATGCTAATGTATATCCAGTCTAATATCAAAGGGGCCAATGACCCTCTCTTTTGGTTGTCACTGGTTACAATGATATTTTGATTTTGCTATTAAATTTAATAATAATTTAAAAAAAATAAGTTTACAACTTCATTTTTCTTAAACTAATATTTTCTTAGTAGGAGAGGGTAGTTGAAATTGTTTATTAGACTTAAAGGTTTATGATAATCAGGTATTTAAATATATGTTTTAAAAAACTTTTTATCTATTGATCTAAATTATGGGCTTTGGTACCCATATCAACCTGCCAGGCATTGATAATACTTCTGATGCCATGGTTCAATTTTAAACCGATTTCCTCAATTGTTTGTTTAAAGAGGAAATTTTAATTGGTCAACACCTAAAAAATTTAATTGTAAAAATTAATTTAAAATTTTATTTCAGAATGTATTTCTCAGAATGAGATTCATATTCAACTTTTCAATAACCATCAAAATTTAAATATGCAAGAAGAAAAAAATATAATTAAATGCAAAAAGTTTATCCTCCATAAAAGAATAGTCAATCATTATTATTGCATTACCTATATACATTATACTAGTATTTAAATTTTAATAATATTTTCAAATATACAAATTTAATTAATTTTATGTCAAGGTGCAGATAAAATGACATGCGCTCTTAAAATGATTTTAGATATGCATGCATCAGAGGACACAACTAATTTCCTTTTTCAGAATTTGCTTACAGTTTATTCTTTTACAGAATTTATTTTGAATTTCGTTAAGCCATTAATATCCAGCAGACAGAGGCTGATTTACGTCAGGGCATTCGGGGCCCTTGCCCAGAGCCTCATTTTAAGGAAGCCCCCAAAAGTGCTTATAAAGTTTTTTTTTTAAAAAATCGTGAAAAAATTTAAATACTAGTGTATCAACAATTTTTTTTTTTTAAATAATATTTTGTTGAATATATTCAAATCTTCTTTATTGATAATCCTAATTCGAAATAATATAATTTGACATTTTCAATTATAATTAAAAAAAATTTAAATATATAAGTTTTTATAATATTTACCCTTGCATTAAAGCTGATTATTTTATTTTGATTTGTGTGCTTATACATAAATTTAGCAGTTTTATTTTAAGATATGTCGGTGGGCCCCAAACGCCCAAACATTCTTTTGCCTTGATCCCCTAAACTTGTAAGTCGGGCTCTGCCAGCAGATATAATTTTATTTGTCTCAACAACTGATGATAACCGTAAAATATGATATTTTGTTTTCTTAGTCAGAGGCGGCGATTCGGGAGCGCGGTTGGCCCCACACTTTTTTCAGATGTTGACCCTCACTCTTTTTTTAATATTGCAGTTTTTAAAAATAAAACATAACCCACAAGCCCTCTCCTCCCATTTCTACAGACAATGGACGCATACCCATTTAACTCCTCTAATATTTTTGGATGTATTTAAATTTGGCGGGATCGTGAGAAGGGTTTGCCATATATTGCATAACGCAAATAAAGGGATGATATTTTCTATCCTGTATGGATTTATATTCAATTCCTAAATTTCGATACTCCTTGTCGCGATTATTTTATGTTGCGATTCTTCTATTTTTGTCGCGATTATGAAAATTGGCTATAAGGCCATGCTTTTCTTTTTGTTTGAATTGTGTCCGCCAACAGTTTTAAGCGCACGCACGTACCGTGCGCTAATGTCACAGACTTTTAACGTCGATTTAAGGCTCCGGGTAATTGGTCTCCGGGCCTCCGACAACTCAGGATTACTAGGGTATCCCTTTCAAGCAGTCGCGATTATGGTACTTATACAAGGCAAACCTTCGAGCAGTCAATTATGCCATCTCGGACTCAAATGCTTTGCCTTGTAAAGAGCAACGTGTCGAACTACTGTGTTCACTCACGAAAGAGCAATTAGTATTTTTTTTTCTTACTTAAATTAAGTTTTACTTTAAATTATATTTGTAGTAAAAAAAGGGCCTATATACAACATAATTCCATGCACGACAGAAAATCTTTTCCCCTACATGTGTGTTATGCAATGTAGGGTCGACCCCTCGCACGATTCCGCCAAATTTATAGGCTCTCGACATTTTTGTACCACGTGGGAGCAAGTGGAGTCGCCCGCAAATGCAGTATACGATTCCGTCCCCATAAATCTCCGTGGAATCATTTATGGAGATAAATAGCATATCATTGTGTAGAAAAAGGCGAGACGGGTCCTCCCCCCCCCCCCCCACACACGCACATATCTTGTTTACGTCTAATCTTGCCCCCACCCTTTCAGACCTTAATCGCTGTCACTGCTCTTAGTCATCCATATACGATGTGATTAGGCGTAAACACTAGGTCAGTTCATGGTCATGACTCCCTTCCTTTTCCCCTGTAATGAAGCTAAAACTTAAGCACTATACTGAGAGGCCAATACAAATTGAGGAGATAAAAATAATTTAATTCACTTGAAAGAATATTCACCTACAAAACGCAAGCAAAGCTGCTGAAATTAATTAAAGCAATTTAAAACTCCCCAAATCTCATTATTAAACCAAATTAGCTTTTTATTTCAAATTTCCCTCTACTTTCGATCAAGCCCTACTTCCAAAACAGAATTTCCCACACGACGAATGGCAACACCCCTCAAACTCGCCGCCAGCGCCATCTCTCGGCAGAAAACTCGGTCCCCCGATCGCAGTGCCACACTGTTTACCATATCGGCGTCTGCGTTCAGCTGTAACCTTGATCATATGCGACGCTTACATATCTGCCTTTTTATCTTTGCATAGCGGACGCACATCATAAGGAAGAAAGGGTAAGTCCCCCTTATCATAACATTTGGCGGGAAATGTGTATCGCGCTTGGCGATGGATGCTTATTCGGGTTTTTCTTCGAATATTCTTCGGTTTCGTTTGGTGGTGGGGACCGAAGCGCGACATTTTGCGCATTAAAGACAACGTTCTAAAAGCGCTTATTCGAACAAAAAAAGATCGGATAATTCATTCGAAGCGGCATCATCTTGTTTGAGATTTTTCTTTTGAGGAGCGGTGTGGGGGGGAGGGGGAGTTTTAAAACTTTGGTGATGCCATGCAGATTTTACGGAATAGTTTTAGTTTCGTTTTTTAAAGTTTGGTTTTCGGAATGGAGTTATGATTGTTTTGTACCATATTGAGGAAATGTTATTTTATTAATTTCGTTGATGTTTTTATTTGGAATTTGGAAGTATTTTATTTTTAGAATTTTGAAAGAATATTTCGAAATTTGTATTTTGATATTTAATTTTAAATGGCGTTTTATTATAATTTTGAAACAGTTTTTTTTATGGAGTTTTTTGTAGTTTGTTTCCTTATTTTCAATATAAATATTAAAAAAATTGTCAATTTAAAAAAAAATCAGAATAAATTTAGATAAATATTAAAAATATAATTAAATTAATAAGTAGTTAATTGTTTTTACTTGCACCGTCGTATTTAATTTGAACTTTTATTAATTCAAATTTTAAGTTAACTTGTATTTTTAAACGGGGTTTAAATCAACATTGATGGAATTAATATAATTAATAATGCTTATAAAATAACGTATAATTAATTATATTGAAACATTTTAATAAATATATATTTCTGTTTTGGGTTATTATTAATTAATAACTTAATAGTTTCTTACATAATTTGTAATAATAGATTATAGAATAATCTTAATTAGAAAATATAATATTTTACTTACTGATTTTGCAAAACTATATTTCGATGTGTAGGGTGTAATACTGTTATTTCTCTAAAATAATTGATACGTTTGCCGAATTTTTTACCAACTACTGGCAAGACTTTTTCAAGCAAAATGTCATATTTATTTACGTAATGTTCTATCTAATTTTTTTTACACTCTTAATGATAATTAAATCTACTTTACAATAAATAAATTAAATATGCAATTTTGAAAAGTCACTACTAAATGCAAAACACTGCTAAAGGGGAAAGGGTAAGGACTCATTTTACGCAAAAGAATCCCGAAGTAGATACCATCAAAATATATAATTTTTAAAAAAAAATATGAAAAAAAAATGTTTTTCTACACTGAAAAAAAAGTGTTTAAAAATGAGTACATGAACGTACTTGTTTTTTTAAGTACAAAATGAATGAGCGATGACGTACTCAAATTTAAGTAATCGCACTTTCTCAAAAATGAACAGTGTGATTTAATAGTGCTAATCTCAGTTGTTGTTCGTAACAAATTGATCGTAACAAATTGATCTGACAAACATAAAATATTTGTTCAGAAGATGGTTTTCCACATCATTTGATCTCGATTGCTGAAATGGAAAGTGAATTATTACAATTCCATTATCTTAATTCCCATTCTTTTGCCACGCTTTTTTAACGTTACTTCTGTTTAACTTCTTCACGTCGCGCTCTGGTAGTACAACGGATAAGACTATGGACAGCGGTGCTGCAGACATGGGTTCGATTCCCGGTAATTCTGCGTTGTAATTGTTGGTATTTATTGAAAGTGATTTATGAAGACAACCTATGTAGGCAAACCACTTCTCTTTTTATTCATTTTTACTCAGTTTACACATTTTTGAGTACATGTCTTTTCCAAAAATGAAATTTATGTATATTGGAGCCATAATAATCATTGAATGTTAAAATACAAATGCAACGTTAAAATACGCAATAAAAGTTCGTATAATCCGGACATGTTTCGGGAGATACATCACCTTTTATTAGCTGATGAAAGGTGATGTATCTCCCGAAACATGTCCGGATTATACGAACTTTTATTGCGTATTTTAACGTTGCATTTGTATTTTAATATTCTTAACGCAATGTTCTATAAGACGAGTTTTTATCTTATTATTGAATGTATTCAAAAATGAGTACATTTTACTTATTTTTTGAATACCTATTTTTAACGGAGTATGTCTAAAATATTTCAAACGGGATTTTATCATTAAGACAATTTCAATATAAAGCCTTATGATGATTCAAAATTGAAACAAACGAAAACTGCTTCCACGAAAGCAATAACTATGTATTTCTGTGTATGTTTGGGGGTGCATAGAAAATCCATATGGATCCACCAGGCTTGATGGCTGTACAAAAGTCTGAGAGTGGATTTCGTGACATTTATTGTGACATCGCGTGACACTGTGACGTCTGTGTGTGTTTGGCAGGCCGCTTCTACTCCTTCCCTCCCACTAGGGCATATATCCCCTCACCCGGTCTTCTCTCCTACAAATTGCTTTCGTGCGAGCCCGATTTTGTATTTCCTGTTCATCCTCACCTCAACGGCTTTATTGGGGTCTTCAATTTGTATGTATCCCTTTTTGTTTTCATTTCACTGTAAGAAAAAAATACTTAAAAATGACTACCTAAACCTACTCGTTTTTCTTTGAGTACAATTGCATCAAATGAGCGATGACGTACTCAAATTTAAGTAATCGTACTTTTTAAACTATGAGCAGTGTGATTTAATATTGGTAATCTCAGCTTCTGTTCACGGTTCACGCCATCTTAACAAAGCGACTTGACACACTTAAAATATTGGTTCAGAAGATGGTTTTCCACATTATTTGATGCCGATTGTTTAAATGGAAACTGAGTTATTACAACTAAAACATCTTACTTCCCATTCTTTTCGCACGCCTTTTTAACATTTCTTCTGTTTATAACTACTTCATGTCGCCCTGGTAGTACAACGGATAAGGCACTGTACTTCGGTGCCTGTGGATCTGGGTTCTATTCCCTGTATGCCTTGGTTGTAATTGTTGATATTTATTAAAAGTGATTTATAAAAGCAGCCCATGTATGAAAGCAACTGCTCTTTTTATTAATTTTTGAGTATATGTCTTTTTAAAAATTGAGACTAATGTATTCAAAACTATGATAAACATCGGACGTACTCAAAATGAGTAAATTTTATTTATTTTTGATTACCTATTTTTAACAGTGTGGACATATCTTTTAAAGATGTTTCCTTATGCAATGTTTATAAAATTGTTAAAATCATATTTAACACTACTAAATGGAATTTTACAAATAAGAGCCTCAGGTGCACATCTTGAGGATTAAAAGTGCAGAGGAAGTAGGTGTTTTGCGATCCAAAGACAAGCTCTTTCTTTTATTATTGTAGAAGATTATACATTGGGAAATTTTTTATCAACACAATGCTCTAACTACACTATTAAAAATAAATACTTAAAAATAAATAAAATGTACTCCTTTTTGAGTACATTCGATGCTTATCATATCTCTGATTACATAAGTTTCATTTTTGAAAAACACATGTACTAAAAAATGTGTACAATGGGTAAAAATGAATAAAAAGAGCAGATGCTTGCCTACATAGACTGCCTTCGTAAATCACTTTTAATAAATAGCAACAATTGCAACCAATACTTACCGCGTGTCGAACTCATGTCCTCTATCACAACAGTTTATTGCCTTATCCGTTGTACTACCAAGACGACGCGAAGAAGATATAAACAGAATAAATGTAAAAAGGTGTGGCAAAAGAATGAGAAACAAGCTAATTGGGTTGTAATAACTCAGTTTCCATTTAAGCAATCGACATCAAATGATGTGGAAAACCATCTTCTGCACAATTATTTTAAGTTTGTCAGGCCGCTTTGTTAAGATGGCTTGAACAGAAGCTGAGATGAGTAATATTAAATCACACTGCTCATATTTGAGAAAGTACGATTACTTAACTTTTAGTACGTCATCGCTCATTTACGATGCATTTGTACTCAAAGAAGAACAAGTATGTTCAAGTACTCATTTTTAGGTACCTTTTTTTCACAGTGTACGTACGCCATGGCAATACTGGTAGGATGGAATCCACAAGCACAGACAGCATTCAAATTAATGATATGATAACTCTAATTGAAGTATTATAAAGTTTTCGATCTATCACCTCGACCAAATACTTCAGATATACGCCACTGAGGCAGTGTCGTTGTAGAACCTGAAACCCAAATTCAAATCGCGGGAAACGAACACAGCTCGTTAATCCCACGCCCCCTATTATTCCATCAAGCGGAACGGACCACTAATTAGTCGCGCACCCCTCAGGACATTCCCCCCCCCCCCCCCCCCCAACACACAGTACGCACGAGTGTCGGGGATTTGTGACCACCCCCTCTCAGATCGTCTGGTCTTTGCGGGGGTGTGGGGAGGTCAGGTGAATCCTCTAGGGGGGAGGCAGCGCGGACACTTTCGTCTGCAAATGCCTAGGGGGCATGAGGAGGGATTGGGATGTTCTGGGCAGTGGTGTCAGGTTTGGCGATAGATCGCGAAACTTGTGATTTTTACAATGTGAAAAAAAGTACTTAAAAATGAGTGCCTGAGCTGAACCTACTCGCTTTTCTTTGAGTACAATTGCATGATAAATGAGCGATGACGTACTCAAATTTAAATCATCCTGCTCATATTTGAGAAAGTACGATTACTTAAATATGAGTACGTCAGCGCTCATTTACGATGCAATTATACTCAAAGAAAAACAAATATGGTACTCATTTTAATTACATTTTTGTACATTGTGAGATTAGCAATATTAAATCACGGTGATCATTTTTAGAAAAGTACAATTACTTTCTAAAAAATGAGTAATGGGATTTAATATGGCCAATCTCAGCTTCTGTTCAATCCATCTTCACAAAGCGACCTGGCAAACTTAAAATAGTTGTTCAGAAGATGGTTTTCCACATTATTTGATGTCGATTGCTGCAATGGAAACTGAGTTATTACAACTCAATTATCTTACTTCCCATTCTATTGGTACACCTTTTTAACACTTATATTGCCTATAACTTCTTCGTGTCGACCTGGTAGTTTAACGGATAAGGCTCTGGACCGCGGTGCATGAGGAACTGGGTTCGATTCCCGGTAAGTCTTGGTTGTAATTGTCGACGTATATTGAAAGTGATTTATGAAGGCAGCCTATGTAAGCAAGCAACTGCTCTTTTTATATTACTTGTACTTGTTATTGAGTACGTCTTTTTCAAAAATGATACTTATGTATTCAGAGCTATGATAAACATAGAATATACTCAAAAACGAGTACATTTTTCTTATATTTAAGTACCTACTTGTAACAGTTTAGTAACTAATCTATAGACTTTATAATGAAATATGATTATTACAAATGAAGTCATCATTTCTAATTCACTAATGCATATTTATAATTACGAATTAACTAAGAAATATTCCTATTAAAATTTTAAATATTTACTAATTAACATAAAATTTTTATGTTGATTTTTCGAAATCAGTTGAAAAATCATTACTATATCAATTATTTTTTATATAAATGGCATCGCGTTATAATTATTACTCATTACGTAAGATTGAATTGTGTTAATAATTATGACCCATGTATATAGAATTCTAGCTTAACGATAACTATAAATCGATTAATACCGTAGTGTTATGCATAATTAATTAAAATAAATTATTCGCAAAATAAAAAAAAATTGGCGGAAAAAGTAACTAAGTCAATTTTTTTTTCACTTATTAATTTTGGCAATAGCCCAATTGCGGCCGAAGGGAGCCAGGTTTTCCACATTCTCAAAGAAGAAAACAATCGTTTATCGCCCAGACAAAAGGTTGCCATGGGCCGCAATTGGAACTTTCCGTTAATTTTAATGGTATTGTGTAATCCTAAAGTAATCTGTAATAAAAAAAAACTTCCAAGTCAATACTAAATGTGGTTCAGAAAAAACCCTATTATATGCTTACACTGTTAAAAATAGGTACTCAAAAATAAGCAAAATTTACTCATTTTTGATTACATTCGATGCTTATTATAGCTCCAAATATATAAATTTCAATTTTGAAAAAGACATATTCAAAAATGAGTAAAAATGTTTACAAAATAGTAGTTGCTTACTTACATAGGCTGCCTTCATAAATCACTTTCAATAAATATCCATAATTACAACCAAAACTTACCGGGAATTGAACCCATATGTTCAGGCACTGCAGTCCATAATCCGTTAAACTACCAGGGCGACCTGAAGAAGTTATAAACAGAAGAAATGTTAAAAGAGCGAGAACTGTATGAATTATGAGAACTGTTCGAAAATAGCTGGTACCCCCTTGGAGAAGTCGTTTGGGTTGTACTACCGTTATCCGCTTACTACCGTTGTACTACCATCCGTTGTACTACCAGAGCAACGTGAAGAAGTATAAACAGAATTTTTTTTAAAAGGTTTGCCAAAAGGATGAGAAGTAAGATAATTGAGTTGTAATAACTCAGTTTCCATTTAAGCAGTCGACGTCAAATAATGTGGAAAGTCATCTTCTGAGCAACTATTTTAAGTATGTCATGTCGCTTTGTTAAGATGGCTTGAACAGAAGCCGAGATGAGTAATATCAAATCACACAGCTCATTTTCGAAAAAGTACGATTACTTAAATTTGAGTACGTCATCGCTCATTTACGATGCAATTGTACTCAAAGAAACGAGTATGTTCAGGTACTAATTTTAAGTACATATTTTTTTTCAGTGTAGTTTAACACGGTGTTCGTGGTTCCGCCTAAAAAGGAACCCCTAATATCACGAAACAGCCGTGAATACCTTAATAAGTTTTATCCAGCAAGCTTACAATAAATGACATATTAGCATGAAATAAAAATAAATATTTTTATTAAATAACCAGGGAAAAGTGAAAATATTTAAATTAAGATCACAATGTCTCAATTAAAAAAAAAGTAACCCTTATCAAATCTCATTTTAAAAATCCCCCCCCCCCCCATTAATTTTTTTATTCTCTGCCCTGTGTTATGTGCAGTACTTGCAGTCGAGTCCTCTATAGAACAGGTATAGAAACTCAACAAAAAAAAGTCGGTATAGAATCTTCATGAAAATTGTGAAATTGATGATTTTATGCCGAAAAACTGCATTAAAAAAAAAGATCTATTAAATTAAAAGTTTTTGTTCCAAATTCCTGTATAAAAACCTAGAAAAAAAACCCATCGATTTTAAAGTATTAAAAATTATTGAAGATTGCAATTTTTTTAAAAATTTTGCAGGAAAGTTTAAAACTTAAAAAAAATGCGTTTTCTTTTATTCCCAAATCCTTTATAAAACCTTCAATATTTTTAATTTTGACCAAGGTTTTATGCTGCCTCTTTTTGCTAGGGAACCTCACACGAGCCCCAAATCGCACTTATCCCTTTTATTTGGCGAATTCGAAAATTCCCGAGCAAGCAGCCCTGTACGTGTGTCGTTTTGGCGATGTAGGTTGGGGGGGGGGGGGGGGCAAGCTGGACTGCAGAGGGGGGGAAGTGTTACCAGGGGCTTGGTTGTGTGGGTAAGGGGGGTGTTCAGTGGGGCGCAGAGGCAGTGGAGTGATCTATCTATCTAGATGACGCTGCGCCCCTGTGGGGGTCACATCTTCGGGGGGGGGGGGGGGGGGGGAGGTATGTGGCGACTTTTGGGTTGTGTCGTGTGTTTGGATTGCAGGTTGTTGGATGAAGGGTTAGTTTCGAATGATTTTAAATTTTGCGTTTTAGAATATTTTTTTTATAAAAAGGGTCCAGTGGAAGAATAATGACGGGGTCTATCCCAGAGGCCTTTTTAAGATAGATTTAAACAGAATTCGGACCTTTTAACGGGTTTTTGACTGACTGTCAACGTTGGTAGTAAGTGGTTTTGGTTTGGTTAATTAACGTCGCAGTAGAGCTGCACAGTTGGCTATTGGGTGGGGCAAAGCATAGTGGGCTATTGCGACTGTTCGGGGTCTATCTCAAAGAAAAGATTCGGGAACCTGCCTCGCATTTTTTAACCATTGTCAAGTGAAGAGGTTTGGTTTGGTTTTGTTAATTAACGTCGCACTAGAGCTGCACAGTGGGCTATTGGCGACGGTTCGGGATCAATCTCGAAGGAAAGACCCTGGACCACATACACATTCACACACACATTCATACACACATTCACCTCGTTATTTTAGAACCATGGTCAGATGACGAGGGAACACCTGAACTGGCCCCAACGCCTTCAATAGACGTCGGGACTTTGGACCCCGATCAGATGTATCGTGCACCAGTCCCGTATACACGCCAGTATAATGTGTTGGATATTCTGGACGACTTTCTAGTATTTTTGTAGCGAAGCTGGCAACCCTCCGATCGCAAGATCACTACTTTTTTACTTTTCTATGTCAAGTCCATTTCCCGGATTCGAACCACCAATCCTCGGATTAGTAGCTGAACGCCTTACCAACTGAGCAACTGGGGCACAGGGTACAGTGGAAGTATAATGACGGTCTATCCCAGAGTACTTTTTCGGAAAACGCATTACTAATGCTCTTGTCATAGATTTGAGGCCTCCGTGGCCGAGCGGTTAAGGGCGTCAGCTATGAATACGAAGGTTCCCGGTTCGATGCCAGGTGATGGACTTGACACAGAATAGTAAAAAAAAAGAAGTGATCTTGTGATCGGAGGGTTGCCAGCTTCGCTACAAAATACTAGAAAAGTCGTCCAGAACATCCGGAAAAATGAACGGCGTGTATACGGGACTGGTGCACGATAAATCTGATCGGGGTCCAAAGTCCCGACGTCTATTGAAGGCGTTGGGTGCTAGTTCAGGTGTTTCCTCGTCATCTGACCATGGTTCTAAAATAACGAGGTGCAGGTATGAATGAATGTGTGTGTGAATGTGTATGTGTTCCCGGGTCTTTCCTTGGAGATAGACCCCGAACCGTCGCCAATAGCCCACTGTGCAGCTCTAGTGCGACGTTAATTAACAAAAACCAAACCAAACCTGCAGATTCGAACTCGTAATTATCTGATTGCTAGACGAATGTTGTACCTCGCAAATAACAAATATATATGCTATTCAACTTTCTCTACAGACTATTCGGAGGGTAACCTTCTTGGTTAATTTCTATGCAGATTCTACTGATATGAATCTTAAGGGAACCTAAAAACGTGTTGTTTAGATATAAGGAATAGGAAATAATTTTTGTTCCTCAATGTGAATCCAGTCGTTTCTCACTGAAAAAAGGTATATTCATTCAACTAAAATCACTGAGTTTAAATAATAACTGGAGTGATTACGAAGCGTGCCCAAATGCTTTACACCCTTTTGAGCCAACTTAGAATGCTTTTCTACTTACACTGTAAAGAAAAAGGTACTTAAAAATGAATACCTGAACGTACTCGTTTTTCTTGAGTACAATTGCATCGTAATAGTACAAAACAAGCTACGGAAAAAACGTGGTAAACTCTATGCTGCATTTATAGATCTAAAAGGGGCATTTGACAGCGTTAATCACGATCTTCTGTGGTCAGCTTTAAACGGGATATCAGTCAGCCCAAAATGTATTTCTATTATAAAAGACATGTATAAAAAAGCTACGGCCCGAGTTAGAGTAGGTGACGGATCTACCGAATCCTTTAATATTGCTACTGGTGTTTTACAAGGCGAAATTCTAAGTCCTTTATTATTTATCCTGTTTTTGAATAATTTAATAATTTGGTTAAACGAATCATCAATCCCTGGTATATATATCAATTCCGATATTTTTATACATATTTTGCTTTATGCCGATGATGCTGTGATTCTCGCTGATTGCCCAATAAATCTCCAAAGAAAACTTAATATTCTTGAAAAATTCTGTGATAACTTCTCTTTAACTGTTAACATTAATAAAACTAAAATAGTTATATTTCGTAAGGGCGGTAAATTATCTAAGCATGACAAATTTTTTTACAACAATAACGAATTGGAAATAGTTTCTAGTTATGTTTATCTAGGTATTCCATTTTCTTCATCTGGCTGTTTTAATCTTGCCAAAAATTATTTTATTTCTAAAACAAATAGTGCAGTAAACACTTCTTGGTCCATATTGACAGGTGCAAAAATTAATTCGGTTAACGCATGGTTTAAATTATTTGATGCTTTGATTTTATCAGTTTTAACATACGGTGCTGCAGTTTGGGCGATAAATAACTACAATGATCTAGAAAAATGTTTTTGTATTTTTGTTAGAAAGCTCCTTACAGTTTCCCGTTATATACCTGGATATATTTTAAGACTCGAATTAGGTCATTCTAGGATCTCTTTAGTTTTTATTCGTTTAATTTTAAAATACTGGATACACCTTCTCAAAATGTCAGATGATAGGTTTGCTAAAATTTGCTACTTAAACATGTATAATTTATCCTTTGACTGCACAAACAATAAATTTAATTGGGCCATCTCGATAAGAAATATTTTACAAAACGCTGGTTTTTATTTTGTTTGGCTTTCGCAAGACTATAAAGTTGCTGAACATTACATTTCAACGATTGTACAAGTATACCAAGACCAATACACCCAAAATGATCTTGCTTCAATGAACAATAGTATCAACCACTCACAGTATAAATATATCAAAAACTCACATTTAATCGAAGACTATTTAATTTCAAATATAGATATCACTATAAAAAGAATTATTATACAAATTCGTTGCAGTCAATCGCGTATATTTTTTAAAGGAGTTGCTTTCGAAATTTTTCCTAACGAGTCCTGTAAGTTTTGTAACACAACAGAAAATGAAACCTGGGATCATGTTTTTTTAGTCTGTCCTATTTACGATGCATTCAGACAAAAATACTTATCAATTGAATCCAGTAACATTTCAACCATCCGAAAATTTTACAATAAAGAATATTTTTGTTTTTATAATTATGCAATATCTGTTT
The DNA here is from genome assembly GCA_963932185.1 of Troglohyphantes excavatus. Lineage (NCBI taxonomy): Eukaryota > Metazoa > Arthropoda > Arachnida > Araneae > Linyphiidae > Troglohyphantes > Troglohyphantes excavatus. The sequence goes on from OZ010678.1 coordinate 17,539,386, forward strand.
TAAAATTCCGGGAGGACTTGATCAGTGAACTTGTGCAGGAATAACAGATTTAAAACCCAATTCTAATTGTTCATGTAATTTATTTTTGTCTTTTTTTTGTATATTTGTCTCAAATTGTGTTTTAGTTGTTTTTTTGAAAATGTATTATATTGTATTTTGTGTTATCAAACTTTGTATCCGCTTTTGTTAAAATTTGTTGCCAACCTTTGTAAATGGGCTACGGCCCACTACAATAAACATATCTATCTATCTATCTATCTACAATTGCATCGTAAATGAGCGATGACGTGCTCTCATTTAAGCAACCGTACGTTCTCAAAAATGAGCAATGTGATTTAATATTGCTCATCTCAGCTTCTGTTCAAGCCATCTTAACAAAGCGACCTGACAAACGTTCTATAGTTGCACAGAAGATGTTTTTCCACAGTATTTTATGTCGATTGCTTAAATGAAACTGAGTTATTACAACTCAATTATCTTATATCCCATTCTTTTTTAACGCCTTTTTAGTATTTCTTCTGTTTATAACTTTTCCACGTCGCCCTGGTAGTACAACGGAAACACTTTACTGCGGTGCCTGAGGATCTGGGTTCGATTCCCTGTAAGTCGTGGTTGTAATTGTTGATATTTTTTAAAAGGGATTTATGAAGGCAGCCTATGTAAGCAAGCAACTGCTCTTTTTATTCGTTTTTACCCATTTTTGAGTACGTCTTTTCCAAATTATTTGACGTCGATTACTTAAATGGCAACTGAGTTATTACAACTCAATTATCTTACTGCCCATTCTTTTAGTACACCTTTTTAGCATTTCTTTTGTTTATAACTTTTCCACGTCGCCCTGGTAGTATAACGGAAGCACTTTACTGCGGTGCCTGAGGATCTGGGTTCTATTCCCTGTAAGTGTTGGTTGTAATTGTTAATATTTATTAAAAGTGATTTGTGAGGACAGCCTATGTAAGCAAGCAACTGCTCTTTTTATTCGTTTTTACCCATTTTTGAGTACGTCTTTTCCAAATTATTTGACGTCGATTACTTAAATGGCAACTGAGTTATTACAACTCAATTATCTTATATCCCATTCTTTTTTAACGCCTTTTTAGTATTTCTTCTGTTTATAACTTTTCCACGTCGCCCTGGTAGTACAACGGAAACACTTTACTGCGGTGCCTGAGGATCTGGGTTCGATTCCCTGTAAGTCGTGGTTGTAATTGTTGATATTTTTAAAAAGGGATTTATGAAGGCAGCCTATGTAAGCAAGCAACTGCTCTTTTTATTCGTTTTTACCCATTTTTGAGTACGTCTTTTCCAAATTATTTGACGTCGATTACTTAAATGGCAACTGAGTTATTACAACTCAATTATCTTACTGCCCATTCTTTTAGTACACCTTTTTAGCATTTCTTTTGTTTATAACTTTTCCACGTCGCCCTGGTAGTATAACGGAAGCACTTTACTGCGGTGCCTGAGGATCTGTGTTCGATTCCCTGTAAGTCGTGGTTGTAATTGTTGATATTTTTTAAAAGGGATTTATGAAGGCAGCCTATGTAAGCAAGCAACTGCTCTTTTTATTCGTTTTTACCCATTTTTGAGTACGTCTTTTCCAAATTATTTGACGTCGATTACTTAAATGGCAACTGAGTTATTACAACTCAATTATCTTACTGCCCATTCTTTTAGTACACCTTTTTAGCATTTCTTTTGTTTATAACTTTTCCACGTCGCCCTGGTAGTATAACGGAAGCACTTTACTGCGGTGCCTGAGGATCTGGGTTCGATTCCCTGTAAGTCGTGGTTGTAATTGTTGATATTTTTTAAAAGGGATTTATGAAGGCAGCCTATGTAAGCAAGCAACTGCTCTTTTTATTCGTTTTTACCCATTTTTGAGTACGTCTTTTCCAAATTATTTGACGTCGATTACTTAAATGGCAACTGAGTTATTACAACTCAATTATCTTACTGCCCATTCTTTTAGTACACCTTTTTAGCATTTCTTTTGTTTATAACTTTTCCATGTCGCCCTGGTAGTATAACGGAAGCACTTTACTGCGGTGCCTGAGGATCTGGGTTCGATTCCCTGTAAGTGTTGGTTGTAATTGTTAATATTTATTAAAAGGGATTTATGAAGGCAGCCTATGTAAGCAAGCAACTGCTCTTTTTATTCGTTTTTACCCATTTTTGAGTACGTCTTTTCCAAATTATTCGACGTCGATTACTTAAATGGCAACTGAGTTATTACAACTCAATTATCTTACTGCCCATTCTTTTAGTACACCTTTTTAGCATTTCTTTTGTTTATAACTTTTCCACGTCGCCCTGGTAGTATAACGGAAGCACTTTACTGCGGTGCCTGAGGATCTGGGTTCGATTCCCTGTAAGTCGTGGTTGTAATTGTTAATATTTATTAAAAGTGATTTGTGAGGACAGCCTATGTAAGCAAGCATCTGCTCTTTTTACTCCTTATACTTTTTTCTTAGTACATGTCCTTTCAAAAATGAACATTGTGTATTCGGAGCTATGATAAGCATCGCATATACTCAAAAATGAGTACATTTGACCTATTTTAAGAGTGTAGATACAGGCTTGAATTGGGCAGTCATTAACTTTGTTTAGGCTCTGGATTATACTTTTTTTTTTAGTACATGTCCTTTCAAAAATGAACATTGTGTATTCGGAGCTATGATAAGCATCGAATGTACTCAAAAATGAGTACATTTGACCTGTTTTAAGAGTGTAAATACAGGCTTGAATTGGGCAGTCATAAACTTTGTTTAGGCTCTGGATTATACTTTTTTTTTTAGTACATGTCCTTTCAAAAATGAACATTGTGTATTCGGAGCTATGATAAGCATCGAATGTACTCAAAAGTGAGTACATTTGACCTGTTTTAAGAGTGTAGATACAGGCTTGAATTGGGCAGTCATTAACTTTGTTTAGGCTCTGGATTATACTTTTTTTTTTAGTACATGTCCTTTCAAAAATGAACATTGTGTATTCGGAGCTATGATAAGCATCGAATGTACTCAAAAATGAGTACATTTGACCTGTTTTAAGAGTGTAGATACAGGCTTGAATTGGGCAGTCATAAACTTTGTTTAGGCTCTGGATTATACTTTTTTTTTTAGTACATGTCCTTTCAAAAATGAACATTGTGTATTCGGAGCTATGATAAGCATCGAATGTACTCAAAAATGAGTACATTTGACCTGTTTTAAGAGTGTAGATACAGGCTTGAATTGGGCAGTCATAAACTTTGTTTAGGCTCTGGATTATACTTTTTTTTTTAGTACATGTCCTTTCAAAAATGAACATTGTGTATTCGGAGCTATGATAAGCATCGAATGTACTCAAAAATGAGTACATTTGACCTGTTTTAAGAGTGTAGATACAGGCCTGAATTGGGCAGTCATAAACTTTGTTTAGGCTCTGGAATATAGATAATAAAACTTTGAGGCACTTTTTTTTTATTCTTTTCTAGGGCAGCTCATCTAAATAATTACTATCCGGAGTTAATAAACTCTCTTAAAGTTCACTCCAACAGAATGACCGCCACTGCTCCCTTTGTTGATTAATCACCGCAAATTTCTTCCTCGGTTTTTCTCCTCCCCCCCCCCCCCCCCCCCCCCCCCTCTGAAAGCGAAGTAGGTGGGAGGGGCCCGCAAAACAGAACAATCGAACGTCCAAAATCCCTGACGCGCCGATGATCTCATCCTACGCAGACGATCGATACCGAACCGCCCCCTCTTGTGGGGGAAGAGAAAGGGGGGAGGGGGGGGGGGGGTACCGCGCGAGAAAACTTTTTTCCCGCGTTTCCTTCCTTCTTTTAGTCGTCGGCCGGCGAAAAAAGAACAAAACAAAAAAAAAATTCCGGAGAGAGAGAGAGATTCTCGTCGGGCAAAAAAAGTTCGAAAGAGTGGGAGAGGGGGGGGGGGGGGGGGTGGGGGGGGGGGGAGGAATAAAAAAAAATAGAAGATCCCCGGTTGCAATCGATACAGTTCTTTACTTAGTTTCATTTAAGGAAAGGATCATCTTTTAATTTATTTTATTCTATTTTTTTTTTGTGTGTGTGTGCCGAAGATTTTTTTTTTTTCTTTCTTTTTCGAACGTTCTATATCGTTTGCAGCCCCCCTATTCGCTGAGGAGGAGAGATACCTTGGGTTTAATTAGATACCGAAGAGCGACCGATTATCCAGAAGAAAAGATTCCGGCCTCGTCGTCGGAAATAATTGGAACGCCCCGGCAGCAGGGGCGGCGGCTGAAGAATCTTTTTCGGAAAAGTGAACGCGTTCGCCAAATTTCTCTCCGAGCAAAAGATTTTGGGCGCGGGATAAGAGATAAGAAAGAAAGAAATCCTTATTTACTCGGGGGCCCTCATTTTAACTAAGTGAGCTCGCTCTATCTCCATCCCCCCCCCCCCCCCCCCCCCCTGCTTGCAAAATCCGATCGAGCAATTTCGACTCAGCAAAAAACCACGAAACCGGTCAGTCGTTTGGGGCGTCGGATTGAAAAAAGGCGCCAAATTTTAGTAAATAAAACAAAAAGTTAAAAAAAAAAAAAAAAAAAAAAAAAAAATATTGAAAACTACAAGATCATCTTCAACAATGTGTCATACACTGTTAAAAATAGGTACTCAAAAATAAGTAAAATGTACTCATTTTGATTACATTCGATGCTTATCATGTCTCCGAATTCATAAATTTCATTCTTGAAGAAGACATGTACTCAAAAATGAGTACAAATAAGTTGTTTGCCTACATACCCAGCAAAAAAAGTCAGCATGAAACCTTCATCAAAATTGTCAAATTGAAGGTTTTTCGAAGGTTTTGTAAAGGATATTGAAACTAAAAACTGCAGTTTTTTTTTAAGTTTTTAATTTTCCTGCATAAAACCTTTAAAATATCTGCATTTTCCCTTCATGATTAAAAATTGTAGGTTTTTTTGCCGGTTTTTTATGAAGTTTTTTTACAGTTTTTATTAAGGATATTGAAACAAAAACCTTTAATTTATAGATCTTCAAAAAAACTGCAGTTTTCCTGCATAAAACCTTCAATTTCAAAATTTTGATGAAGGTTTTATGCTGACTTTTTTTGCTGGGTAGGCCGCCTTCATAAATCACTTTCCATAAAATGTAAAAAAATATACTTAAAAATGAGTGCCTGGACCTACTCGTTTTCGTCTTAGTACAATTGAAATTTTAAATGAGCGATGACTTCCTCAAATTTACGTAATCGTACTTTCTCAAAGGTGAGCAGTGTAATTTAATATTAATAATATCAGCTTCTGTTTAAGTCAGAAGATGGTTTTCCACATTATTTGATGCCGATTGCTTAAATGGAAACTGAGTTATAACGACTCAAATTATCTTACTTCCCATTCTTTTGACACGCCTTTTTAACATTGCTTCTGTTTATAACTTCTTCATGTCGGATAACATAAACGGACCTTCTTCAACGGATAAGGCCCTGGACTTCGGTGCGGACGACATCAGGTTAATGGATTGGTTTCGATTTCCGGTAAGTCCTGGTTATTATTGTCGATGTTTATTGAAAGGAATTTATGAAGAGAGCCTATATAGGCAAGCAACTGTTTTTTTTAACCATTTTACTGAATTTTGAGTACATGTCTTTTTCAAAAATAAAACTTATATATTCGGAGCTATGATAAACATCAAACGTATCGAAATTTGTACAATTTACTTATTTTTGAGTACATATTTAACATTATAGCCTTTTTCGTCAAGCCAGGCAATAGTCATTTTGGCCTCGGACTGAAAAAGGCGCCAAATTTTGGTTAAAAAAAAAAAAAAAAAAAAAAAAAAAAAAAAAAACGAAACGTAAGTTATTGAAAACTATCAAATCTTCATCTACAACAGTGTCATACACTGTTAAAAATAGGTACTCAAAAATAAGTAATATGTACTCATTTTTGATTACATTCGATGCTTATCATAGCTCCGAATACATAAGTTTCATGTTTGAAAAAGACATGCAATAAAAATGAGTACAAATAGATATTGCTTGCCTATATAGTCCGCCTTCATAAATTACTTTCAATAAATATCAACAATTACAACCGAAACTTACAGGAAATCGAAACCATATCCTCAGGCACCGCAGTCCATAATCCGTTAAACTACCGGGGCGACTTGAAGAAGTTATAAACAGAAGAAATGTTAAAAGAGTGAGAACTGTATCAATTATGAGAACTGTTCGAAAATAGCTGGTACCCCCTTGGAGTAGTCGTTTGGGTCTTCATAAAACACTTTCAATAAACATGAACAATTACAACCAAGACTTATCACGAATCAAACTCGATCCGTATGCACGGCAGCTCTGCCAAAAGAATGGGGAGTAAGATAATTGAGTTGTAATAACTCAGTTTCCATTTAAGCAATCAACATCAAATAATGTGGAAAACCATCTTCTGAACAACTATTTTAAGTTTGTCAAGACGCTTTGTTAACATGGCTTGAACAGAAGCCGAGATTATGAATATTAAATCACTCAAAGAAAAACGAATAGGTTCAGGGACTTATTTTTAAGTACCATTTGTTTACAGTGTACAGATGCTGAGAAAATTAGAAAGGAAGAAAATTAGATTTCTTATCAAAATAATCAATAAAATACCAGAAAAAATATTTTTATGTATACAACACATCTGTCAATCATGATATAGAAAAAAAAATCGTTAATCTACTTTGTAAAGGCTTAAATCTAATCTTCTTTTGAATAGAAACTGTGATTTTACCTAATCTCATAAAAATAAAATCGTTAATTTCTGTTATTAGCTTAAACAAGAGTCCTTTCAGTATTTTAATCAGTATCGAGTTTTTTTTAAAGATTTTAACACAATACAAACACATATATATATATTTTAAATCACCAACAGCTTTTTATATAACGTAATATAATTTAGGAAAAATAGTAACTCAACCAAAGCGGTTGTAATTTAAGATGTGTGCTCTATAATCTAAGACTAGGGATTTTAGCTTTCACTTTTCGACTTATTTTCTATAACTTCTAAGGTTACCCACTTTATTTTACAGGATTAAAGGATTCTGTTTTAATTCGATCAACAAGAAAAGGGAATTTAAAACAATTTATCCCTATTGTTTTAATTGCATCAAAAAAATAAACTTCTTTTTTAAAAAAAGAAAACCGACTTATAGAAAATGCGCTAAAAAGTATTTTTTTTTTTTCAATTTTACGACCAAGTTGAAAAGTTGAAATATTTAATATCAATTTTATACTTATTAAAACTTTTCGAAATCGGAACCAAAATTTACCTGTGAATTTTGTTAATTGGCACCAACTTCAAAAAGTTGTAATAAATATAAAATTGATATTAATTAATTCAATTTTTTCAACTTGGTCGTAAAATTAAAAAAAAATTACTTTTTAACGTATTTTCCTTAAGTTGTTTTTCCATTTTTTTTTTTAATATTATTTTATTTTTAGTTTTTAATTTAGCAGGGGGCTTCACCTCCTATTATAATTCACCAAGAAATTCAAGTAGCAACTTGTGCTCAACAATATATATTGTAAAACACTCCCTATCAATGCCATTAAATGCAGGTTAAACGAAATGTCATTGTTGTAGAACTTTTGTTAAACAATGAACATATTTTTAAATTAGAAAAATTGTTTAAAAAAACTCCGGTTAATCGACATTTCCGGATATATAACAGTCGGATAATCGATTATTTTTTTGCAGATTTTGCCTAAGTGGATTTTTTTTCCATCCAACAAAAAAAGAATTTTTGAAATCGGATAATATTTTTTTTCAAACGGTCCGGTTAATTGAGAATTCCGGATAGTTAAATGCCGAATAACCGGATATTTTTTTCAAATTGTGTTCCCAAGTGAAACTTCCCCTATCCAACAAAAAGAAAGTTATGCAAATATCTGAAATATAACCGAAATCCTGCGCGAACATACATAAAAAAATACATAACAGTCGAATTGATAACCTCTCGACTTCGCGCACGATTTGGCGGTTTTAACAAATATTTTTGAGTTTGTCAGATCGCTTTGTTAAGACGGCTTGAACAAAAGCTGAGATTAGCAATATTAAATCACACTGCTAAATTTTTACACAGTACGGTTGCTTAAATTTGAGTACGTCATCGCTTATTTCCGATACAATTGTACTCAAAGAAAAAGAGTATGTTCAGGTACTCATTTTTAAGTACCTGTTTTTTTCACAGTGCGCTGACTTATAAATATGCAATCAAAATTCAGATATAATTTTTTTTTTAAGCAACTGGCACTGAGCTAAAATAATATAGACACTGGAGAGAAGACTAAACGAGCGCGACCACTTTACACCTTTTTTAGCCAATGTAGAAAAAATGCCCTTTTGCATAGGTTTGCGTAACCTTGCGCGTTATATACCCATATAAAAAAAAAATCTAAAATACAAGAAAAGGACAAAATATTAATTAGTTAATAAAATACTCAAGACCGATGCTTCACGACTAACTGTGCAGTAGTTTAAATATAATGTTTTCTCAATCTTTCTTCCGAATAGTGTATGCATCCGCGCGTAACGGTAAAAGTATATTGTTGCTCAATTAAAGTCCGTATTCCAGTGCTTATATTAATTTAGCTCAGTGACAATTGGGCAGTCGTAAAATTTGCTTCAAATATGTCCTGTAATAAGGTAGGCACAAACACATTGACATGACGATTTGAAATAAAATCGTTAAATTCTTTTTCGAGTATTTTCTAAATTCCAAATAGAAGACTTTTTCGAAAGTTCGATTTTTACTCTCTTTGCCTTTTACTTCTTACACTAACTATTAGCTTGCATACCTGTATCAAATAAATTTTTCGTAACTTTATCTGCTCTTGAGATATCATATCATGTTCTCATACACACACAACCCCAAATTTTAAAAATGGGAAGAAATAATAAAAACCCGAGATCGAATTTTTGAGTAGTAAACATCGAACTTCGAACAGTTATTTAAATTCCATCGAAAAAATCAAATCTACAAATCTAATAATTAAAGCTGAAAAAATTAAAAGTTCTGTTTTAACAAACATATTATAGAAGTTCAACAACTTTCATAAAACTTACTTGAATAGAATTAAAGCTAAAAAAAAGTTAAGCCTTCATTAAAAAAAGAATTCTTCACACTTAAAGTTAAAATTACAGTTAGAGAAAACTTACGTTCCGATTTTTATTAAAACGTTTTAGAAATACTAAAGAACAAATCTATCGAATTTTACAAGACTCCATCGACATCTGATTTTCTCTGAAATAATTGCCATCCGTTAATTTTTAAATTAAAATTTAACGGATGGCATTAATAAGAAAAAACCAAGTCTACAAATCTAAAATTTAGAGCTGCAAAATTAAAAGTTCAGTTTAAACAAACATATTATAGAAGTTCAACAACTATCATAAAACTTACTTGAATAGAATTAAAGCTAAAAAAGTTAAGCATTCTTTAAAAACAGAATTCTTCGCACTTGAAGTTAAAATTACAGTTAGAGAAAACTTACGTTCAGATTTTTATTAAAACGATTTGGAAATACTAAAGAACAAATCTACCGAATTATCGAATTTTCCAACGACATCTGATTTTCTCTGAAATAATTGCCATCCGTTTATTTTTAAATTAAAATTTAATCGATTAAGAACTAGAACAATGAATGAAACTCCATTATCGTCTGCTCGACAGACTGTGGTTAACGCGCGTGTAAATTTTTTCCACTGACAGCATTAAAGATTACCCTCATTTCCGGTCATTGAGCAAGTGAAGTTAATAGAAGAGAATGATGTACGTTACAGCGAAGCTCCCGTTGCTAAAGCAACTAACTACACAGACACACGGCGAATTTTTTTCTTTTTTCTGCGAGATTTCCTCGTTTATTATGAATTTTACGTGAGTTTTTATATTTAGTATTTTTTTTCAGGGTGAGAGTTTAAGAAAAAAAATAATTGAAAGATAAATTTTTCGAACGTTTTTTTTGATAAAAATCGGGTGTGGTTGCGTTGGAACACGTCTAGAAGGATTTACATGAAATGTCATTATAAATAAGGACTGGTAGTCAACGAACACCTTGCCAAAAGAAGGATTCTTTTGAGCAAGCTGTTCTGTCTGACCCCACAGGCTTCTATCATTTTAATTTAAAGATTTTACACGCATCGGAGTCTAAATTTCCATCGAACGTGACCAAATTTATGTCAATCCTACTATTTGACGGTTGCCAACTTCGCTACCAAAGTACTAGAATGTCGTCCAGAACATCCACAAAAAATTAACGGCGTGTATACGGGACTGGTGCACGATAAATCTGATCGGGATCCAAAGTCCCGACGTCTATTGAAGGCGTTGGGTGCCAGCGTTATCTGACCATGGTTCAAAAGTACGAGGCATCGTTCCCGGGACTTTCCTTCGAGATAGGCCCCGAACCGTCGCCAATAGCCCACTGTGCAGCTCTAGTGCGACGTTAATTAACCAAACCAAACCTTCTATTTGACACGGAGTTATAGTGTCAGACTGGATCACCTTAAAAGCGTAAAAGGTTTTTCTGATACTTCAGGTATACTGTTAAAAATAGGTGCTCAAAATTAAGTAAAATGTACTCATTTTTAAGTACATTCGATGCTTATGATGGCCCCGAGTACACAAGTTTCAATTTTGAAAAAGACATGTACTCAAAAATGAGTACAATCAGTAAAAATGATTAAAAAGAGCAGTAGCTTGAATACATAGACTGCCTTCATAAATCATTTTTAATAAATATCAACACTTACAAACATCAACACTATCTCAATGTTGCCAGATTCTAAACTAAAAAACTTTTATAAAAGATTATACTACAGAATGTACACTTTTAAAAATAGGTATTCAAAAATAAGTCTAATGTACTCAAGATTGTTTTCCACATTATTTGATGACTGAGTTATTATAATTCAATTATCTTACTTCCATTCTTTTGGCACACCTTTTTAACACTGCTTCTTTTTATAAGTTCTTCAAGTCGCCCTTAGTTTAACAGATAATGTTGTGGACTGTGGTGTCTGGGAATCTGGGTTCGCTTCCTCGTTAGTCTTATAGTTGAAATTGTCGATGTTTATTGAAAGTGATTTATGAAGGCACCCTATGTGGGCTAGCATCTGCTCTTTTTATTCATTGTACTCATTTTTGAGTACATGTCTTTTTTTCAAAATTGAAAAATGGAGTTGAAGCATCGAATTTACTCAAAAATGAGTACATTTTACTTATTTTTGAGTCCTTGTTTTTTTCAGTGTAGCCTTTTGCGTCTTTGTAAATAATTTGTTTTTCAGAATTTAAAACTTTTATCGTTTTGACGAAAGTCGCGAAAAACTGGAATTACCAAGGCAAGGAAAAATACCAGCCAAAGCCAGGATGTATTTGTAACCTTTTTTTAATGTCATATCGTCGGTGAATTATACTCGGTAAAAATGCATATGCACAAGACTACATTACCCAAAACAAAAATTACCTCAATTACCGCTAACCCGTATCCGACCTTAACCACCAACCAAGAATCGTGACCTATAAATAAGCTTTCTAGACAATTGGACGGCCTTTTGTTTCCTTCGCATGCTGCCCTCGTCGTTTGGGCGAATCGGGGGGGAAGGAAATCGGGGAAGGGGGAGGGTCAGAAAGGAGAGGGAGGGAGGGGGGGATGAGACGATCCGATATCCGTTCGGCGCGAACTGCAAAGACGCGCGCGCACGTGTTTTCGCGAAATCCGAAGGGGGGGGGGGGGGGCGCAGCAAGGGGCCGCCCCGAGCGTTTCAGGGAAGGATAAGACGTGTGGGGGGAAGGGGGGGGGGGGAAGAGAGCGGTCTCTTGGTGATGCCTAGGAAACGCAATGCTGAGACGCAGCCAAATTGGTTTTTTTGCTGATCGCTTTTACTCTTTTTTTTTTGTGTTGTTTTTCTTCCTTTTTTTTTCTTTGTCACCCTTCTTCTTCTTCTCAGAGAGAATTTTCTACCCCCCCTCACCCCCCTTTTGCGTTCCGTTTTAATTTGTAGGTGCTTTTTTCGCGTTCCTTCGGTTGCCACTGCACTACTCCCCCCCTACTTTTTCGTTCTTCAGTGTTTTGTGTTTTAGTTGCCGCGGTTTTTTTCCTGCGCCAACTCTCTTCTTTTCTGCTGGCTCTCTCTCTCTCTCTTCTTGAAAAGACGTATTACCTTTTCTTTTTTTTTTGCCGAGATAGCAGGGAGTTCGAATATCGAGGACTCCCATTTTTTTTTTTCGTCCCCGTCGTTCTGTTTTCTGCGCAGACGATCTCTTACTTTACTTTTTGTTTAACCTCCCCGTATTTGTGCGTCATTATTCCCCGAGGGTTTATACAGTTTTTAAGACGCTCCGAGTGTTCTTTTAGTTGCAACTCAACTCGCCTCGAATAAATAATAATAATAATAATAATAAAAATCGTCTGCTCAGTTAAAATCGTAATGGATGGAACGGCGACTTGATTTGTATTTTCCTTCCGTTCTTAAGGGATTAGGGGTTTAGAATTTATAATACTGTTTATTACAGCGAATTGTTGTGTTTACACTTAGAACTCTTTTAAATATTTGAACGTTAAAGCTTCATCACAAACAATACATTCTTCTTATCTTCAATAAATATATTTTTATCCATCTTCATTCGTTTTATACAAGCATAAAACTGTAAATCGTATAAACAATTTATATCTCAACAGAACGATCGGACAATTTAACAGCGTTCTTTTTTTTCTTCTGAAAAACGTTCCTCAATTGGGTCACGTGAGAAGTTAATAAGCGGAAAAAAAACAATAAAAAAATAAGTGGAAAAAACAAAGAAACGTGTATTACTGAAAATATATAGGAATTAAAAATACAAATAAAACGTTAAAATACGCAATAAAAATCCATCAAATTTTCAGATTTTTAAGGATTTTTATAGCGTATTTTAATTTTGTATTTTTAATATTCTTAACGCAATGCTCTCTATAAGACGAGTTTTCACTGATTTTGATGGATTTTCATTGCGTATTTTAATTTTGTATTTTTAATATTCTTAACGCAATGTTCTATAAGGCGAGTTTTCACAGATTTTGATGGATTTTTCTTGCGTATTTTCACGTTTTATTTGTATTTTTAATATTCTTAACGCAATGTTCTATAAGACGAGTTTTCACAGATTTTGATGGATTTTTCTTGCGTATTTTAATTTTGTATTTTTAATATTCTTAACGCAATGTTCTATAAGACGAGTTTTCACAGATTTTGATGGATTTTCATTGCGTATTTTAATTTTGTATTTTTAATATTCTTAACGCAATGTTCTATAAGGCGAGTTTTCACAGATTTTGATGGATTTTTATTGCGTATTTTAACGTTGTATTTGTGTTTTTAATATTCTTAACGCAATGTTCTATAAGACGAGTTTTCACAGATTTTGATGGATTTTTCTTGCGTATTTTAATTTTGTATTTTTAATATTCTTAACGCAATGTTCCATAAGACGAGTTTTCACAGATTTTGATGGATTTTCATTGCGTATTTTAATTTTGTATTTTTAATATTCTTAACGCAATGTTCTATAAGGCGAGTTTTCACAGATTTTGATGGATTTTTATTGCGTATTTTAACGTTGTATTTGTGTTTTTAATATTCTTAACGCAATGTTCTATAAGACGAGTTTTCACAGATTTTGATGGATTTTTCTTGCGTATTTTAATTTTGTATTTTTAATATTCTTAACGCAATGTTCTATAAGACGAGTTTTCACAGATTTTGATGGATTTTCATTGCGTATTTTAATTTTGTATTTTTAATATTCTTAACGCAATGTTCTATAAGGCGAGTTTTCACAGATTTTGATGGATTTTTATTGCGTATTTTAACGTTGTATTTGTGTTTTTAATATTCTTAACGCAATGTTCTATAAGACGAGTTTTCACAGATTTTGATGGATTTTTCTTGCGTATTTTAATTTTGTATTTTTAATATTCTTAACGCAATGTTCTATAAGACGAGTTTTCACAGATTTTGATGGATTTTCATTGCGTATTTTAATTTTGTATTTTTAATATTCTTAACGCAATGTTCTATAAGGCGAGTTTTCACAGATTTTGATGGATTTTTATTGCGTATTTTAACGTTGTATTTGTGTTTTTAATATTCTTAACGCAATGTTCTATAAGACGAGTTTCACAGATTTTGATGGATTTTCATTGCGTATTTTAATTTTGTATTTTTAATATTCTTAACGCAATGTTCTATAAGGCGAGTTTTCACAGATTTTGATGGATTTTTATTGCGTATTTTAACGTTGTATTTGTGTTTTTAATATTCTTAACGCAATGTTCTATAAGACGAGTTTTCACAGATTTTGATAGCTTTTTCTTTCGTATTTTAACGTATTAACGCTTATCTCGAACCCTGATTACAAATATATTACTACCATTATTCATAATCCGTAAAATAGTAAACAATAAAATTTCAACTACATTTTCAGTAAATTATCAAGTATTAAAGTTTATCCTATAAAAATACACAACCAATATTATATTTAGGTATCAATTTGTAAACCAAGTAATAGCCAGAACATTGCGTGAGGACTTTGATAGACAAGGAAGATATTCGATGTAGCTCCTCATGAATCATTCATGTGCAGCATTGTTTTCCATGCGTGAAAACAATACACGAAAGTCAGAGCCATTTTCTCCAAACTGCAACAAAAACATGACTCATGTTTCACTTTTCAAAATCGGCGAATATGTTAGTCTTCAAACGATTTTATGTCCATTAATAGTTTGTTCGAATTGAGTGGATTGGTAGGAAAATGCGCTAAAAAGTAAAAAATAATTTTCAGTTTTACGAACGCATTGAAAAAATTGAATTATTTAATGACAATTTTATACTTATGACAACTTTTTGAAATCGGCGCCAAAATTTGGGTATAATTTTTGCAAATTGGCACCAACTTAAAAAATTTCTAATAAGTATAAAATCGACATTAAATAATTAAATTTGTTCAATGAGTTCGTAAAATTAAATATTATTTTTTACTTTTTAGCGCATTTTCCTTATGTCGGTTTTCCTTTTTTTTTTAAAGATTATTTTATTTTTTCCCTTTTTAGTTTTTAATTTAAATAATTAATTAAAACCGTTGTGTATCTTATATGCAAAATCATATGTAATTACTAAAATAATTTTCAAAAAGTATGAAAATATAGTTAAATACAATAAATCTATACATCTCCGGTGTTAGCTAGGATTTTTTGTCGAGCCAGATTATACTTATAAATAATAAAACACTCTTCGAAAACTTTACATTCACAAGCCAGTTTTAAAACAACAGACCTCCAAGCAACTGATTGCCTTTATCACAATCATTTTTATAAAGAAAAGGGACATAGCGGCGGTTATAAGAACTAGGTACATGGCACCCTACGTAACAATACAATAATAGTTAACATAAAACTCAATAGATGCAACTAGTGGTCATTTTAAAGTTGAGTAGCATATATGCTACACTATGCACTGAGTTAATAAACATTTCGTTGTATTTAAAAAAAAAACGTTCAATCACACATATACATAATTTTTTATTACTTTTAAAGTTTTGAAAAGCAATTTAAAAATCTTTAAATGTTTTATTTTGTATCATTAAAAATTGTCGTGTTTATTCTTAATTTCTTAAAATGAATACGAATCCTGGCTTATTTGCTTTCAATTATACTAATTTCATTTTGTCGAATTACAATTATTCAAAAATTGAAATACGAAAACGTTTCTTTCTGTTCGAAATTACGATTCGAACAATAATACTTCTCATTCCGTGAGTTCGTCGAGTTCTAATTCTTTCCCCATATTAAAACCATTTAAAGAGGCATTAAGGTTACGGTTGTAACTACAATGCAAGTGAAAAATGGGAAAACATATCGAATATCGTTTGACCTTCACCAGTTGGAAATTGATTTTCCTTCTTGTGGATACTGTCAGATCGTTTGCTGTTTATCGAACATGGATCTTCTCATTTGAGTAAATTGTTCCTCGATTCTCTACTCGCGTGTGTTGTAATAACAACATGGGATTGGTTACTGTGGCTTGACTGATTGACTTATTGAAATGAGTTTTATTGCGTTAAATACTTCAATAAAGTTGGATTTATTACGGATTTTATGAGCACTATTATTACGAAATGTCTGATATAGTACACTGTGTACTTAAAAATGAGTACCTGCAGCAGTGGCGGCCCGTGGTCTAAAATGTTAGTGCAGCCGAAATCATGTGAATCCCCCCCTCCTCTATTTTCCAAAAACCTTACATGAACGGAAATTCTTTATTATTCACTACTCCAATCAAGTTTCCTTTCATTTTTTAAAAATGATAACATGCGAAAAAAATAGAAAACACTTACTTATTTTTTGAAAATTAAAGCAATCCTGCTTTCTTTTAAACATGCGAATCGGTCAATTTTAATATTAACTTACATAACGAAACAACAACAGGGCCACGTCCTGAAACAACAGCACACAGTAAAAGTATCACGAAAACTATTTCCGTTTGGATATAATCTCGTAAGTTCTCGTTTCACCCATTAGCCAATCAGCATATCGAACCTTAAGTGCAGCTAAAACAAGAAAACTCATTTCGGCTGTACCTTTCTACACAAATGCAGTGCATTAGCATGGGGGGAATCTCCATACTACGTAGCGGTTGCCATGGCAACGATGCAGCCGATTTCGAATTTCGCTTTTTGGCTGCAGTTGATTGAATGGAGATTTTTCCCCTCCTGAATTGTGCTTTACGGTAACATGCGTGCTATTTATCGGAGATTTTGTTTACTACCGTAGAAATTTCATTTTCAATTCTAATCTTTATTTAAGAAAATTAGTAAAATATCTGATTTTAATTTTAATATACACTAATGAATTTAGGTGCAGCCCGGCTGTACTTGCTGTAGTGGGCGAGCCGCCACTGACCTGCACATATTCGTTTGTCTTTGAGTATAATTGCATAGTAAATTAGCAGCGTGATTAAATATTGCTAATTTCAGCTTCTGTTCAAGCCATCTTAACAAATAGACCAGACACATTTAAAATATTTGTTCAGAAGATGGTTTTCCACAATATTTGATGTCGATTGATTAAATGGAAACTCAATTATTACAACTCGATTATCTTACTTCCCATTTTTGTGACACCCCTTTTTAACTTTACTTCTGTTTATAACTTTTTCACGTCGCACCGCTACTACAACGGATAAGGCCCTGGACTTCGATGGTCAGACGGATTGTGTTCGATTCCCGGTAAGCTCTGGTTGTAATTGTTTAAATTTAGTGAAAGTGATTTATGAAGGCAGTCTAAATAGGCAAGAAACTGCTAAAACTGTACATCGAACTGTAAAAAAAAAGTACTTAAAATGAGTATTTGAACATACTCGTTTTTCTTTGCGTGCAATTGCATCGTAAATGAGCGATGATGTACTTATATTTAAGCAATCCTAATTTCTAAAAAATGAGCAGTATGATTTAATATTGCTATTTTCAGCTTCTGTTCAAGCCATCTTAACAAATATACCTGACTCACTTAAAATAGTTGTTCAGAAGATGGTTTTCCACATAATTTGATTTCGATTGCTTAAATAGAAACTGAGTTATTACAACTCAATTATCTTACTTCCCATTCTTTTGGCACACTTTTTTAACATTACTTCTGTTTATAACTTCTTCACGTCACCCTTGTAGTGCAAGGGATGAGGCACTGGACTGCGGTGCCTGAGGATATGGGTTCGATTCCCTATAAGTCTTGATTGTAATTGTCTATATTTATTGAAAGTGATTTATTAAGGGAGCCTTTGTAGGTAAGCTACTTATTTTTTATTCATTTTTATTCATTGTACTCATTTTTGAGTGCATTCCTTTTTCAAAAATGAAACTTATGTCTTCGGAGCTATGATTAGCATCGAAAGTAATAAAAAATGAGTACATTTGACTTATTTTTGAGTACCTATTTTTAAGAGTGCATACATCCACTTTTAACTACTTTATTTGTTGCTACTAAATCTCAGCGACTTGTTTAAAATATAAGCTAAGTAGTTGGGCAATAGTAACTTTTTTTGTATGGCAATACAACTAAATGTGGTACAGCCAAACAATTACAATGTATATTTTGAATTAAAATATGTTTTATTTAAAAAAAGTAATTTCACTTTTTGACATATTTTTTTCAGTTGAATGATATATTTACATCCCATTTTCACGTACATTGTAGTTACAACCGTAACCTTTATGTCTCATTAAATGATTTTAACGTGGGGAAAGAATTAGAACTAATCGAACTCACGGAATGAGAACTATTATTGTTCGAATGATAATTTCGAACAGAAAGAAACATTTTCGCATTTCAATTTTTGAGTAATTGTAATTCGACAAAATACAATTACAATTAAGTTGCTACATATTCAAAAAAGTATCAATCAAATTCGGAAATATTTTCTTTTTTTTGTTTTTAATTGACGTTTGCAATTTACTGCATTCTCAATTGTATGATACTCAGACGATAACAGCGTGTATTGCACGCTTATTTTTCTAAAGTTATCAAAAGATTTCAAAAATAAATGAAATTCAGGTTTTTTTTCTGATGTATAACTGGATTGAGTATAAAGCATGTATATATTTAAAGTTAAGAAATTAATAAAAAAAAAGAACTTTTTAAAACAAGTAAAATTAAAAAATATATTAGAAATGTTTAAATATTGTTTTAAATGAAATTGTGGCTGAACCAATGAGCTATAATAATAATAAACACTTGCGCGAGTACTCAATGTAATTTACCGCGCGGATGCATACAATTCGGAAAAAAGGTTGAGAAAACATTCTACCTTCACTTTGCGGGGGTCCCACGTGACGTCACAGAAATATTTAAAACTGTTTTTTACGGTGCCTTTGTCTTCTTTTTCTTGTAGGTAAAAAAGTAAATACTATGTCAAAACATTTAGAGTATATCATTTAATGTATTTTTGAAAAACAGAACTGCGTTTTTAAATCTACGCAAACCTATGCGGAAGGACTATTTTTTCTACTTTCGCTCAAGAAGGTGTAAAGTGGTTGCGCACTCTTAATCCTCGCTCCAGTATTTATATTATTTAACTCAGTGGGCTGACCCTATAATTTTCGATTACTGACTTCTAAATTTACGATTACATTTACGGAAAAGAATATAATAAGCTGTAAATATTACTTAGAATAGGCCGTGAATTTTACCTAAGTTACTACAAGACGCCAAACACTTTTAAATAAAATTAAATTTATCTTTTTAGGCATAACAAGAAAATAATTGTTACAAAATGAGTTAACACAGTTATGGAGCTTTGCTGCGTTGATAGTTACATCGCCAAATAAACCGTTTTACAGTTTCTGCTTCCGCGACTTTTCGTCCTTCCTCTTTTCCCCATCATAAAATTGGATGGACGATAATGTGGGGAATTTGGCGGGAATTTTAACTTTAGATTGATTGCTTGCTTGCTTTCGTTATTTTAATTGTTGTTTTAATTGAAGTTGTTTTCTATAATTTTAGAGAGTGGTGATTTTGTTTTATGTGGTAATAGTATTTTATTGTATCGTGGATACTTATTTACTTTTTGTTAAAATCTTTATTCTGATTTATTTGGTTAAGTTTATTTAATAATAATTTTAATTTTAAAAGTATCGTTAAAATTATATATTAGTATAAAACCGGTGAAAATTTGATTATTAAATAATTCTGACAGAAATATTTTTGTGTTTTGTGTATAAATATTTTTGTGAATATATTCTCATTCGGAAATTATTTCTAATGAATAATTTTATTGATGGAAATAATTATACTTATAAAAATTGTAAAAACTTGTTCATCAATATAATATTAAAAAAAAATTCATTGTTAAATTAAAACTGTTTATCAGTAATAGTTCAAAATTAACACCTTCGTGTTCATAAAAATATATCTTAATGTTATTAAAAATATCTTAGTGTTAATACAAAATATCTTAATGTTTATACAAAATATCTTATTGTTAATAAAAAATATCTTATTGTTAATAAAAAATATCTTATTGTTAATAAAAAATATCTTAATGTTAATAAAAAATATCTTAATGTTAATAAAAAATATCTTAATGTTAATAAAAAAAATTCACTGTTAATAACAAATATCTCAATGTTAATAAAATATATCTTACTTTTAATAAAAATATCTTAATGTTAATAAAATATATCTTACTTTTAATAAAAATATCTCAATGTTAATAAAAAATATTTTAATGTTAATAAAAAAATATCTTAATGTTAATTATTTAGATAAATACAAAAATATTTATCAACATATTATATTTATTATCAACATATTATATTTATTATCAACATATTATATTTATTATCAACATATTATATTTATTATAATATTAATATTTTTAAAAAGAAAATAATGTTCAATGAAAATAGTTCAATATGAAATCCCGAAAGCAAAGTGTACATTAACAAACAAAAAATGGGTCATGGAAATAGTTGAACAATAATATGCTCAAAGATTTATTTAACATTATACGTATTTAAAATGTATTCATTCAAATATTATCATATATATTATTTCAGTAGTAAAGATCCCTTTCGCGGGTCTCACACGCAACGCATCTTAACATGTGAGATGTAAAAAAAAGGAATTTTCCGGAGCAGTGAACAATCGCACTTTCATCTCATAAATATTATCGTTTTATTTAAAAAAATGCGTTAAAAAATAATTACTTTCCAAGCAGTTTTTAAATGAGCCGTTTGTAGTGCTGCCATCTATGAGTAGAACAGTTAAACTTTTTTTATTTTGGCTATCAAAAATTCGCTAATACTGCATA
Source organism: Troglohyphantes excavatus (assembly GCA_963932185.1). Classification (NCBI taxonomy): domain Eukaryota; kingdom Metazoa; phylum Arthropoda; class Arachnida; order Araneae; family Linyphiidae; genus Troglohyphantes; species Troglohyphantes excavatus. Next base: position 17,560,236 of record OZ010678.1, read on the forward strand.
TCTTTGTGTAGGGGGAAGGGGTGTTCATACGATAGTTATAGCACGGACATGGTAGTTGATATAAAATTGTATTGTGACGAATTTTAGGAACTAAAGAATTATATTTAAATGAAATTTTATTTGAACTTTCATAAAACAGTCCGTTTTCATATTGACTCATATTAAATTAAATTTTTTGTCATGTTCTATAGAATAATTTATTCTAATAGGCATATGCACGATCTGGTGTCGAGATTATAAGTGACGTAATTTTGAGGTATAAATGATATCATGCGTATTTGCTATTGGTTGGTGATGACCACGTGATTTGTTATTCTCCAATGACAGAGGCTAATCGATCGTGTGCTTTTATTTGTTCGGCAATGATTTAATCTCGAAACCGGGTCGTACATATTGCCCATCTGTAATGTGAAGAAAAAACAAAACCTGTACATATTTAATTTTTGAAATTCTTTCAAATCTCGTTATTTAATAGTTTTGAAATTGCTAATATAAAACATATTTTTGTGTTCATTTGTATATACAGGGGAAGAGTCACTAATTTATTAATAAAGATTTTCAAAAATGAACTCTCATTAATAATAAAGTTTTCTTTTAATTAAAGAATTCTTACGTTGTGAAACGTAAATCCGAAAATTCGATTAATTACGATTGACTTGCAAAAAGCAGACGATCATTTCCCTTTAATTCTAAAGTTAACATATTTTTATCCAACTAACTTTTACCTTTATTTTCCGAAAACTTTTAATACGAATATTTTATTCCGTTTAGGGTCATCTGGACTAAGTCCAATTTTTAACATTTTGCGAAAGAATAATATTTGGAATTATTTATTGATATTTTTATTCCTTTCCCTCCATTTAAAAGCATTTTTCGCTCATTAAATAATAAATTAGTAAAAAAAAATGCAGAACAAAAAAAGGAAATTGTCTCAATTATTATCTGTTTGGGATTCAAAAACTTGACTTAGACCGGATGCCGTTTTGATGAGGCTCGTTAAAAAGTATTGGTCGTTTTAAAAATTGGTTAAATGAAGTATTATTTCTCTAATTTGTTTTCATAAGAAATGAAATATTGTCGAATTTGAATCAAATGGTGGTTGTCTTCATATTATAATTTGAAAGGTCTGCAGTTGTGGAATGACAGGTATTTCCAATTTATTTTAACATAAAAATAGTAAAATGTGGATATAGTTTTCGCTTGTCGTTGATAAGTGTATCTACGCTGTAAAAAAATTATATTTAAAAATGAATACTTGGATCTACTCGTTTTTCTTTGAGTACAAATGCATCGTAAATGAACGATGACGTACTCAAATTTAAGTAACTGTACTTTCCCAAAAATGAGCAGAGTGATTTAATATCACTAATCTCAGCTTCTGTTCAAGCCATCTGAACAAAGCGACCTGACAAACTTAAAATAATTGTTCAGAATATGGTTTTCCACATTATTTGATGTCGTTTGCTTAAATGGAAACTGAGTTATTACAACTCGATTATTTTACTTCCCATTATTTTAGCACGCCTTTTTAACATTTCTTCTGTTTATAACTTCTTCACGTCGCCCTGGTAGTTTAACGGATAAGGCCGTGGATTGCAGTGCCAAAGGATCTGGATTCGATTCCCGATAAGTCTTGGGTAAGTGATTTACGAAGGCAACCTATCTAGCATCTGCTCTTTTTATTCATTGTACTCATTTTTGAGTACATGTCTTTTTCAAAATTGAAACATATGCATTCGGAGCCATGATAAGCATCGAATGTACTCAAAAGTGAGTACATTTTACTTATTTTTAAGTACCTATGTTTAACACTGTACTTAAATTATGTGAATAAATGATTTTATATCACTCTCTTTTTATATTTTAGAAATATATTTATGCTATTAATATGGTGTAAATAAATACCAAAGTAAGATTTTTAAATCCAAACTGTACATTTGCTTGAAAGAGAATTAATAAGCATTGTATTAAATTAATGCGTTGTATTAATTAAGCATTTGTATTAAATTAATGTGGTGACTTTGTTATAGAAATGCTCATTAGTTTTATTATGTTACAATTCTTTAAAGGACGATTTGAGCGTTTTGTACGCTTAAACCTCTTCAGTCGGAATTTTGAAATATTTGCTTTAAAAACTCTTCTTTTAAAAGCTGATGAATATAATTAATACAAAATTTTGGAAAATTTGAATCAAAATTAAATAATAAATTTAAAAAAATCTCAAATCTTTAGTTTTAACTTTTAATTTATTCATTAGTTTTTCAAAATACACTGCGAAAATTACGATTTTTTAAAAAAAATTAATTTATACAGTATTTTGCACTCTCTTTTTTGCTTCGCCGACATACTTGTAAAACGTCAACAATATCGCACTGTTGCCAGATTCTAAACTAAAAAACTTTTATTTTTAAAAGATTGGTCTAATTTCCTAACGAAGGGGACCAAATTTAATGTCAATCCTACTATTTGTCAAGGAGATATAGTGTCGGAGTGGATCATCTAAAAAGCATAAAAGGTTTTTCTGATAATTTTTTACTGTTCACTGTTAAAAGTAGGTATTCAAAAATAAGCAAAATATACTAATTTTTCAATACATTCGATACTTATCATGGCTCCGAATACATAAGTTTCCATTTTGAAAAAGACATAAAAATGAGTACAATAGGTAAAAGTGAATAAAAAAAAGCAGATGCTAGCCTACATAGGCTGCCTTCATAAATCATTTTCAATAAATATCGACAATTACTTACCGGGAATCGAAGCCAGATCTGCAGGAACAGCTGTCCAAAGCTTTATCCGTTAAGCTACCAGGGTGACGTATATAAGTTATAAACAGAAGAAATGTTAAAAAGGTGTTCCAAAAGAATGGGAAATAAGATAATTGAGTTTTAATAGCTCAGTTTCCATTTAAGCAATCGACATCAAATAATCTGGAAAACCATCTTCTGAACAACTATGTTAAGTTTGCCAGGTCGCTTTGTTAAGATGGCTTGAACAGAAGCTGAGATTAGCACTATTAAATCCCACTGCTTATTTATGAGAAAGTACGATTGCTTAAATTTGAGTACGTCAAAGCTCATTTCCGATGCGATTGTACTAAAAATAGCGAGTACGTTCATATACTCATTTTTAATCACCCTTTCTTTATAGTGTTGTTATGATATTTTTATGTATTTTCTTAATCGGCATTTCTTTTTAAGTTCACTCTATTTATGTGTACTTCTTGCATAATTTTAAAAACTTGACTTAGCCCAGTCCTCACCTAAAGATCTCATTCAAATTTATTGGTCCTTTTAAAAATTCATTTAACGAATCATTCTCTTTTATTTGTTTCCATAAGAAAGACATTATTCCCTTCATTTTCGAAAAAGAAGACCCGGATGTTCCATATTCTCCCTTTCCGCAGACGATATTTTAATTTATTTTGTTTTTAATCCCTAACTACATTATGCTTCCGCATCGTTTTAATTTTCATCGCTGTTTCTGATTTGTAATTTATGTTATTCCTTTTTATCATTAAATAATTCAAAGTTAGTTATTTCGTTCAATTATATTTCTATTAAGTAGATATTAATGATAGACCTGTCATAAATATGCCCTCTCGGGGTCGTAAACAAATTGAGGATTTATACAAATAGTTTAAAAAGTTTGTAGAACATTTAAGGAAAGAAATTAAGAAAGGTCCCTTGCGCTTTAAAAAAAGATGCTTAAAAATGAGTACATGAACGTACTCGTTTTTCTTTGAGTACTAATTGCATCGTAAATGAGCGATGTCGTACTCAAATTTAATAAATAATTAATAATTCATGAAATTAATAATTTATGTAAATGTTTGTTTAATTTATATAACACGTTTATTTCATTTATGTAAAACGTTTGTTTAATTTATGTTAACCGTTTGTTTAATTTACGTAGAACATTTGTTTAATTTATGTAAAGCATTTGTTTAGTTTATGTTAACCGTTTGTTTAATTTAATCGTAATCGTAATTTCTCAAAAATTACCATTGTGATTAAATATTGCTAATATTAGCTTCTGTTCTTAACAAAGCGACCTGGCAAACTTAAAATATTTGTTGAGAAGATGGTTTTCCACATTATTTGATTTCGATTGCTTCAATGGAAACTGAGTTATTACAATTCAATTATCTTATTTCCCATTCATTCTTTTGCACACCTTTTAACATTACTTCTGTTTATAACTTTTTCATGTTGCCCTGGTAGCTTAACGGATAATGTTCTGGGCTGCGGTGCCTGCAGATGTGGGTTCAATTCCCAGTAAGTCTTGGTTGTAATTACCGATATTTATTGAAAGTGATTTATGAAGGCAGCCTATGTAGGCTAACATCTGCTCTTTTTATTAATTTTTACCCATTGTACTCATTTTTCAGTACATGTCTTTTTCAAAATCGAAACTTTTGTATTCGGAGCCATGATAACCATCGAATGTATTTAAAAATAAGTACATTTTACTTATTTTTGAATACCTATTTTTAACAGTGTGGTCATATTCATTTCAAGACTTTTAAAAATATAATTTGGGCATGTATATTTGGATAGTAAATGTTTTCGTTTTTACAAATAGATTTAGAAGGTGAGATTATTAGAACATTTATTTATAAAAACAACAAAATAAATTTAAAATTATCATCAAATTTTAACGTTAGCTATTATTAGGTATGAAAAGTATTTATCTATTTTGATACTCATCAACACTTTATACGAGACAACATAAGGTTTGTTTAATTTATGTAAAACCCTTGTTTAATTTATGTAAAACTTTGTTTAATTTATGTTAATCGTTTGTTTAGTTTATGTTAATCGTTTGTTTAATTTATGTAACACGTTTCTTTAATTTATGTAACACGTTTGTTTAATTTATGTAAAACGTTTGTTTAATTTATGTTAATCGTGTGTTTAATTTATGTAAAACGTTTGTTTAATTTATGTAAAACGCGTTTAATTTATGTAAAACGTTTGTTTAATTTATGTTAATCGTTTGTTTAATTTATGTAACACGTTTCTTTAATTTATGTAAAACGTTTGCTATTTTTTAGAGTGCATTATTTCGATTACATTGTATGAAAATTTTAACTTTTTCTCTAAATGCTTCCATTAAATTTAAGCTTGTTGGACGTCATCGGGATGGAGAGGGGAGAGAAGCAAAATTTGAGGAGGGCGCAAGATTTTCAATATCCTGCTTGAGTACGCCATCGCTAATTTACGATGCAATTGTACTCAAAGAAAAACGAGTCGGTTCAGGTACTCATTTTTACGTACATTATTTTTATAGTGTACGATCGTAAAGGTGAGTTATACCGGCAGTACACTACGTCCTTCCGGAAGGACATTGTACGTTCTATTATTAAAGAAGTTTGTGATATACGAATTTACAACAACTAAAAACACTACTTTTGATTTTCCTGGTTATAGGAAACGTCTATGACATAGATCGTCGTTCCAGAATAAATCCTCTTTCTCAGCCAATGTCGCAAGCGACAAAAAACAAAAACTCCCAACAACCTATAAACGCGCAAGTCCAAAACACGAGCAACCAAAAAAAAAAAAAGAAGAAAACCACCACGAAAAAAAAAAAAACCAGTGGCTCTCGATTCGATCCCCTCCCCAGTTCACCCCTTCACCCCCACCCTTTCTATCATCCAACTTTTTTTTCTCTCTTCTTTCTCCCTTCCTTCTTTTTGGCCGCGCTGCAGTCCCAAATTATTCCACGAACTCGCCAAAGCCCTGCCCCCCTTTCCCGTCTCCTACCCCCCTCCCACCCAGAAAAGGGAAGGTCGAGAAGACGTTATCACGTGATGTCCCTTCTGGCGCGTTCGCAGACCCCCCCTCCTACTCCCCCTTCCCCCCTCCTGGCGCCCGTCCACCGTTCAATACCAAGGAAGGAGCAAGAGGGGGGGATAGACCAAAGCTAGCCATCGAACGTTCGAAAATCCGCCTTCTCTGGAACGAAAGAACGCGCGGCGCGTTCGATGTCTCCTCCCCCCCACCCCCTTTCCAGGTCGTCGTCGCGACAGCAGGGGTGACCGACACCCTCCCTTCCCTCCCCCCCCCCCTTCTCCTTCGATACACCACGGATAAATTGCGTTTTTTTTTTTATCCTTTTCCTTTTGCAGACGATTTTCTCTCCTATCTTTTGCTCTTCTCAAGCGCTCCCCCCCCCTCGTCTCGTATCCCCCCTCTTTACCTCAGAGATTTCTTACCGCAACCCCCCCTTGTAGAAATTTCGTCTGTGACTGGTGGTCGAGGCTAGTTTAGATCCCCGGGTCACGCCTGCAATTTACACAACGAGTCTGAAACTTCTAAACAAAACGCCGAGAAAAAAAAACCAGATTGATTGAAAAGATAGATTTTTAGTTATTTAATTGGTTGTTTGTTTAAAAAAAATACAGTCTTTATGATGTGTTACGAATAAGTTAAAGATATACACGATTATTAAATAAGTCAGTGGTTCCCAAAGTGCTAATTTAAAAATAAAAATAATCCCAAATCTAAAAACTATCGAACTACCATAAGATACGTAACTGCGCAGTTAGAAACTACAAAATGCGCCAAAAGAAAAAGGAAAATGTTTCAATACTCGCCAAAGGGAAGCTGTCTAAAACTATGCGGTAAATCGGTTTTGCAAAAGAATCTTGTATCAGTAATAACCACTGAACTCTAACTATAACTGCTGGAAGTCTCAAACCTTGTTTCCTCTATGGGCGCGTGGTTGAAGCCAATTGAAAGCAGCCATGCTGTGCCCCAATATTTTTTTTAAATGATTTAGTGTTGTAGAAATATTAAATGTATATAAATATTATATTTTCTTCTTATAGAATTAATTTTTATATTGCCAAACAAATAGTTTTTGCTCTTCCTTTTTATCTACTTCAACTTCCAAACGACTTTCTATTTTAATAGCAGATTGCATTTAAAATAGGCTTCAAAAGACAATAGAAAAAAACTCAGCCAAAAGCAATACACGTCGGCTTATTTTAGCATGAAAAATATATGAAATATTGCGGTAGCAAAGAAAGTGGGGCACATCATGGCTGCCTCTACATCGGCTTCAAGTCAACAAAATGTCTTGCCCTATCTAGAAGTTACAGTTAGAGATCAGTGGTAATAACTTCTTCTAACGAAATTTAACATATATACCAAGACAGTTATTCGTTGATACTTCTTGTGACGTAAATAGTGTACAAGCGATATCATCTATGCTAGTTTCATGAAATCCGTCAAAAAGCGCTTTATTAACGTATAGTCTATATACTGTTAGAAAATATTATTGTGCCTTTTTCTTAATTTTCGTCAAATCTTTCCCGGGAAAATCGGAGCCATCAGAAGTCGACATTCCATTGATTGCTACGATATTCTATTTGGTATTATTTTTTTTAAAAACAATAACGAAACTTAAACTATCATGTAATTTTATGTAATATAAAACAGGAGTCTTTGGTATGTTGCATTTTGGTTTTTAATAATTATTTCTAATTAATCTTCAACATTCTTTCAAATTGTCTGATTTGGTGTTTCACGTTTCTTTCCAATCGTTGTTCATAAGTCTTTCAAATAATTTTATTGTTGTTTTTCTCTGCTTGTTTATAGTACAAAAACAAAAAAATATATAAAAAGAAATTAAATGTTTTTCGAAATATATTCAGATTGTTGTTTAAATTTTTTCGGAAATAAAACTAATCATTTGAAAAAAATAACGCATGCGCAGTTGAACGGAAAAGAAAAACGTGTAGTTTTAAATCCATTCAATTTAAAATGATAAGAGTAGAATACCATTTCTTATTTAAAAAAATATATATAATTCGTGATTTTTATTGTGTAATAAAAAAAGTAAGAAAAAATTATAGAAGAAAAGCTATAATTTACATCGCATTTTATTTTGATAACATACTTTCCGAAGCAGTATGAATAAAAACATTTTGATATTTGAATTGTATGAAACACAAAATAAAGAACATGAAAGTTCGACTTGTTAATTTGAAGAAATGCTTGAATAACGTTTAAGAAAATACAATCTTTCTTATAAAAATTATTAAAAAGTAAAGACGAATACTTTCTTAATAAACTTTATTCGGTTAAATAATTGTGAAAAAAGTGAATACTATCTCGAAAGTATTAAAATTATCTTTTATTATTAACAAGAATACTCTTTTTTTCGAACGTTTCCTTTCTTTATATATAATTAAGATTTATTTTCAATATCAGAAGCATAACATTATCCATCCGAAAATTAACTTAACAATAATAGTTAGTTCAGTTACCAAAAAATAATAAATTACCCTTCCTCTATTTATTAATCAATTATTTAGCATTATGTCAACTTCAATAAAGTAATCAGACGATAATTAATCTTTTCAAATTCGCAACCAAAATGATCAAGAATAAATATCAGATATAGAACATAAATGGCGCTTATTAAGTGATTCGTACCACTTCGATTACGTTCAGCAAGTGAATTTTTTTTTGTAATTTTATCAGCGAGCGAACGATGCGTTCCCTTTGTTTTCTTTTTATACATAATCATCTTTTTTTTATATTCTTTTCATTCGTGTTCGAATCGAACGCCTAATAGAACATCGCCACCTTCGAATCTACGAGCTGATGCCACGGATGAAATACTAATTATATGTTTGTTTTTTTAAAGTTTGTTCGAAAAGGACATGGCTGTGTTGGAAGCGGACTCGTTGTTATTCTTAACATGGAGGTTGCGCGAAGAGATTAAAAACGAGAAAAAGAACAGAAAAAGTTGTCGGTCGACTTACGAATTTATGTCGCGCATGATGCTTCTAAAGCAAATGACATGGTCGCACGGTATCTTGGTGGCTCGGAACCAAGGCAAACCGGTGGGTAGCTACTACAGTTAAGTGTATAATGATAACATTCACTTGAAAGACATAAAAAACGGGACTTACAGTTGTCTTTTTTTATGTAATATCAACTTTTATATGGTAAATACTATCAAATGCTGTTTAATATGGATTTAGTTTTATGAAATAAACAATTATATTTTTGCAATAACATTAGAGGTGAGTCCTAGTTGCTCAGTTGGTAAGGCGTTCAGCTACTAATCAGAGGATTGGTGGTTCGAATCCGTGAAATGGACTTGACATAGAAAAGTAAAAAAGTAGTGATCTTGCGATCGGAGGGTTGCCAGCTTCGCTACAAAAATACTAGAAAGTCGTCCAGAATATCCAACAAATTATACTGGCGTGTATACGGGACTGGTGCACGATACATCTGATCGGGGTCCAAAGTCCCGACGTCTATTGAAGGCGTTGGGTGCCAGTTCAGGTGTTTCCTCGTCATCTGACCATGGTTCTAAAATAACGAGGTGCATGTATGAATGTGTGTGTGTGAATGTGTTCCCGGGTCTTTCCTTCGAGATTGACCCCGAACCGTCGCCAATAGCCCACTTTGCAGCTCTAGTGTGACGTTAATTAACCAAACCAAACAATAACATTAGATATATTTTATTTTTGGTTAATAGACACTATGCAAGTCCTGGTTTCGAGATTAAAATTTTGACGGATAATTAACAGCACGTGGTCAATTAGCCTTTGTCATTGGTGAATAAAAAACCACAAATGTTATTATTTGATCACCAACAAACAATAACATTAGCGCGTGTCGTCACTTGTACTTCACAATGACGTCACGCGTACTCTCGACATAGTGTCTATTATGTGATTAATCAAACTAAATGAGTTCGTTGGTCACTCCTCAAAAGATTTACCTGTTTGAAGACGAAAATGATTCGAAATATAATACGAAATATATACAGTAGAACTCCAATTAACCGAACTCCAGTTATTCGGATCACTTTGAGTAAAAAAAAGAAATCAGCAAATTCCACACTTTATTAGTTTATAATCGGTAAATGATAAAAAAGTTGTAATACATTCCAAATTACATATCACATTACATACGAAACCAAAATGATTTTTTTTAAACTAAGAAATAATCTATTTTTGTGAATTATCCGGCTAGTCGATTATCCGGATGGGTTCTAGTTCCAAATATATATATATATATATAGAGAGAGAGAGAGAGAGAGCTTTATAAAATAATATCTCTGTTGATAGGTAATCAATATAGGATATAGTGTTTTATACCTCTGCAAAGAGTGTGAAAACCACATAATCTCCCAATTTTAACTTAAAAATTAACAGTGTCCTATACCTGCGAGGTGCAGATAAAGTACTTATATCATTAAATTTTTTTTTTTACCAAATTTATGTTTGGGCGCGAACAAAATAAACATCTAATTATATGAGGAAAAAAATCTAATATTGGCAGATAAAAAATTTCATTTTTCCCGGAGAAACTCTGGAATATTGTGGAAAATTTATGGAAATCAAATGGGAAAAATATCTATAATTAAAAAGTTATTGATATAAATACATACAGTAAAAGTGTATATATAGGAAAAACATACTAAAAAAGTTCGCTAAATAAAAATAAGAAGCAACAGAAGTTCTGTATTAACTCAGTTCATTTTTAACATATATCAACACAATAAAGTTAAAAACCTATCATAAAAAAAAACAAATATTTTGAAGAAAAAAAATATTTAATGAAAAAAAAATATTTTCTTGAATTGTGAAACAATGTGTATGTGTATGTAAAATATTTTTATTGTAATCTTTTATTATTAATACTATATCGAATGAAACACGTAAACAAATTTGGCATTGAAATTATTAAGGGTTAGACGTAAAAAAAAATAATATCAACAATCTAAAATGTTTTTGTTTATATTTACTGACTTTCAAAGGGTTTTCCACAGCCCGTCTTATGGCTAGGCCACAGGCTGTGTATTATTTAGCTTTATTTTAAGCAATTTAATAGTTAGATATACAAGCGCAATCAACTTGAAGACTGTAAATAGTATACATTCAATCGAAAGTAAATTCATATAAACAATACATTGGAATAAATTGTGTACTTTGACCCTTTAACAGTTTACTAAACAATCAGTTAACCAATAATGAAACCGTTTTGAAAAAGGGTTTTAAAACATCCAGTAATTGTTTACTATTTAGCTTAAACATTTTAAATATTTTCAACTTTTTATCTAAACAAGTGAGTTGTTTTACATAATGTTTAATAAACATTTGGCTTATCGTATTGAGAGGCCTTTGTGGCCGAGTGGATAAAGGCGTCAGCTGGGAATCAAAGAAATATTAGTTCGATCCTGTGCGAAGGTTTGGTTTGGTTAATTAACGTCGCACTAGAGCTGCACAGTGGGCTATTGGCGACGGTTCGGGGTCTATCTCGAAGGAAAGACTCGGGAACACATACACATTCATACATGCACCTCGTTATTTTAGAACCTTGGTCAGATGACGAGGAAACACCTGAACTGGCACCCAACGCTTTCAATAGGCGTCAGGACTTTGGACTCCGATCAGATTTATCGTGCACCAGTCCCGTATTCATGCCAGTATAATTTGTTGGATGTTCTGGACGACTTTTTTAGTATTTTGTAGCGAAGTTGGCAACCCTCCGATCGGAAGATCACTACCTTTTTACTTTACTTTGTCAAGTCCATCGCACGGATTCGAACCAGCAATCCTCTAATTACCAGCTGACCTCTTTATCCACTGGGATACCGAGTGCCCAATCACAGCATTCTTATTTTGCGCATATTTCTCTGGTGAGTGCGGGCCCACGCGTCGGACACCCCTAAGGGCGGCCTTGCGAAGGTTTTAGGTTTTGTTAATTAACGTCGCACTAAAGCTGCACAGTCAGCTATTGGCGAAACTATCTCGAAGGAAAGACCCGGGAACGATGCCTTGTATTTTTGAACACCTGAGCTGGCATCCAACGCCTTCAATAGACGCCAGGACTTTGGACCCCGATCAGATTTATCGTGCATCAGTCCCGTATACACGCCGTTAATTTTTTGTGGATGTTCTGGACGACATTCTAGTATTTTGTTAGCGAAGTTGTCAAACCTCCGATCGCCAGATCACTACTTTTTTTACTATTCTTAGTCTAGTCCGTCGCACGGGTTCGAACCGGCAACCCTCGGATTCCCAGCTGACGCCTAATCTACTCGGCCACGGTGGCCTCGTTAATTAACCTAACCAAACCATAATACCACGGCGGCATTTATTCCGATTGGTTTGGTTAATGTACGTCGCACTAGAGCTGCACAGTGGGCTATTGGCGACGGTTCGGGGCCTATTTCAAAGGAAAGGCCCGGGAACGATACCTCGTATTTTTTAATCATGGTCAGATGACGAGAACAACACTTATTTGGCAACCACGCTTTCAATAGGCGTCAGGACTTTGGACCCCGATCAGATTTATCGTGCATCAGTCCCGTATACACGCGTAGGCCACCGTGGCCGAGTGGATTAAGGCGTCAGCTGGGAATTCAAGGGTCCCCGGTTCAAAACCTTGCGATGGACTAGACTAAAGAATAGTAAAAAGTAGTGATATTGCGATCGGAGAGTAGTGTAAAAAGGCCGATTCTGCGCCGAGGTGCTGTGAGGAATAATGAGGAATATGAGGAATAATTGAGGATCTGTGAGGAATAATGAGGAATAATTGAGGATTTCTGAGGAATAATGAGGAATAATTGAGGATCTGTGAGGAATAATTGAGGATCTGTGAGGAATAATTGAGGATCTGTGAGGATTTGTGAGGAATAATGAGGAATACGAGGAATAATGAGGCGGACGGGGAGGTGGTGCTGCTGTGATGCACTTGAGGTGCGGATCAGGGCGGATCTCGTCTGTCAAGCCGAGGGGGCGTGGCCTAATGGAGATGACCTCAACCAATCAGGTGTCAGTAAGTGACGTCACATGCAGGGGACATGGGAACAGGTGTCGATGACTCATCGCAGCGCTGCCGATGGGCATGTCCCACCGTGTCTCAACGTGTATGTACGGGAACGGACCAATCAGGTTCTTGTGTGAGGATGACCTCATGAACAACCAATCAGGTGTCAGTAAGTGACGTCACACGCAGGTGGGGGAAGGTTTTACTAGTTCTGCTTGTAACCGCAAGACAACGCTGCATGTAGGGGAACGGACCAATCATATGCTTGTTTAAGAATGACATCATGAAGAACCAATCAGGTGTCAGTAAGTGATGTCTATTTAGTGTCATGTGACATGAAAGTTGCTTTTTTGTTATTTTGCGTTTTTATTTGGGTATTGGTGGAAATTTGCGACGCACAGCATCTACACATTTTTAATTATAAGCTGTGGGTTGTGACATCATAGGTATAATGTTAGGAATGGTTGGTTGTTGAAAAAACTGTGAGCTGTGAAAGTAATGTGAAAAAACTGTGAAAGTAAATAAAATATGATAGAATTAAACTAATATTCTTATTTTAATATTTATTATATTTTAATATTTATTTATATTTTGATATTTATTTGTATTTTATTATTTATATTTTTACATTTATTTTTAATATTTAATTATATTTTAACTTCTATATTTTATTATTCATTTATATTTTAACTTCTATATTTTATTATTCATTTATATTTTATATATATTTTAATATTTATATATATTTTATTATTCATATATTTCATACATATTTTAATATTTATTTATATTTTATTACTCATTTATATTTTACATATATTTTATTTACGTATACATCTGTGCCAAAAAAAATTAACTCAGTGAGAGCAATTACGTCCCACTAGAGCTGCACAATGAACTTATGTTAAAGGGAATGACAGTAGTGTATATATTTTAACTATGGTTAGTACAAAAGAAAAGAATTTTGCAAGAATGGTTTTAGAAAAATATATTTTATGTGACCAACTCCAGCATATAATTTCGCAATATAACTCTATGAGGAATCATCCTATGGGGGTAAATAACATACCATCGTGTACAGGAAGGTAGACCAGATTAATAAGTAAAGCTTTTTTTACCTTTTGACATGTGTACTAAGGGTATAAAAAATGACAGTCTGGGGTTCTATGAAAATAATGTTTATAACAATATACGTTTAAATTACAATTTATATAACGGAAATCAGTCTCAGTGGATGAAAAAAAAGTAATTAATATGAAAGCTGATACTTTGAAAAAGAACCTTGGGAACCAAAACCTTGTATTACGGTTAATTAAACTTTTTATAAAAGTAATGTGTTCTTTAAATGTTTTTCACATCATACGTAAAATTATTATTTTAAGAGGGAAAATATCATATCGTTATGACTAGAAGGAGGGATCTCACCTTGATCACAATTGGATGCATTAGAATTGCTTACTGTTTAGGAATATGATGTAAAAGTTACTCTATCGCACTGTTTGTTGTGCTGGGCTTGATAAGAGCAGATTTGGGGTTGGTATGTAAGATAATGGATCTATTACTTGTTCTAATACGTGTTGAATAAGGGAATTTGTCTTAGATGTTGCTGTTTTAGGGGTGTTTTATAATTGGTTGTTTGATTGAACGATACAGTGCAGCTATACAAAGGGGTTTATTTATACGCTTGGTACAAGTACACATTTTTTCTTATGTCATAAAATTACACTATAACAAAACGCATAGGTGGATGGTAGAAATGAAGTAGCACCATACAAGGGGAATTATTAGGGCTGGCTGATTAAATTTTCAAAGACTAAGAGGCAACAAGTTCCCATATGAGTACAATTGAGGGTGAATGTGTAGAATTTGGCGACATCAAGTATCCACAAGGGGACAATTTGAGAGGTGTATTCGTAAAATTGGCGACATAAAGTACCCATAGGGAGACGTTTGTAGGCGTATACATAAAATTGGGGTGAAAGCGGGGTTTGTAGTTGTACATTAGACAAGAATAAATGTAAAATAAAAAAGTTTAAGTTTGAAATAAATTATAAAAAGAATAAATGTTAAAAAAAAAAGTTAAAATACAATTTAAAAAGCAAAATGTAAAAAAAAAAAAAAGTTTAAAAAGAAAAATGTAAAAATAAAAAAAAGTTTAAGTGTGAATTAAAAACTAAAAGGTTAAGTAAGAAAAAAAAATAACTAAAAGTGAAAAAAAAATTTTAAAAGTGAAAAAAAATATATATATATTTATATAAAAAATATTTGAAAAAAGTTTAAGTGTGAAATAAATTATAAAACTAATAAATGTAAAATAAAAAGTTTACGTGTGAAATAGATTATAAAAAGTATAAATGTAAAAAAATAAATAAAAAGTTTAAGTGAAAAATATAATGTAAAGATAAAAAAGTTAAAAAACAGTAACTGTAAAATAAAAAAAAAGTTTGTATAAAATGAACTTTTAAAAGAAAAATGAAAAAAAAAGTAAAAACAATATATAAAAAAAAAGTTTTAAGTGTAAAAATAAAATTAAAAAAAAAAAATAAAAAAAAAAAAAAGACAAATGTAAAAAAGAAAAAACGTAAAAAAAAATTTAAAATTTAAAAAAAAAAATTTACAAACGAAAAATATGAAAAAAAAAAAGAAACGTTAAAAGAAAATTGCTAAATGTAAAAAAGAAATGTGTTAAATGTAAAAGATTAACCATCATAAGTTTTTTACCCGAATCGACCCAAAGCCATATGGTGTTACGGAACGTACTAGCCCCATATAGGCACAGATGCCCGTGGTGAGTTCTGTGAATGGTCTACCCACTAATCAAACGACAAGTACCACAATTACATTAAATAATTAGCAACAAAAAAAGCAGGAAATACTACTATAGATATAAAAAATATTAACAAAGTATCGAAAATAGAACCAAAGGTAACTAATAAATCTGTATAGAATGAGTGTCTATAAATGTATAAGAGAAACCAATGTATATATTTCTACTAAAATGTTGACACATATACTAAATTTTTAACAAATTAAGTCAAATATTTGCGAAATAGAGAAAATAATACATACTTTTTAAAATTGTATCAAATAGTCTATGAATGGATAAAAAAAAATATCATGACATGTATTAAAAAAAAATTAAAATAATGGACTTACGTGTAACACATTAAGTTAAGAAATTTATACTTATCAAAGAAAGTAACGTAAGTCATATAAAAAAAAAAAAACCTGTAGTTAAGTACAATTGTTAATTGAATATGCTACAAAATATTGTCAAATTACACCATTTTTAGTGATAGGACAAGCAAACTTGTTAAAATGTCATATAATTATCAAAAATATTATACAAAGTACGAATTTAAAAAAAAAAAGTAAATGCAAAAAGAAAAAAAAGTTTAAGTGTAAAATAAAATGTAAAAAAAATAAATGTAAAAAATAAAAAAAAAGTTTAATAAAAAAAAAAGTTAAAAAATAATAAAAAAAAAATTTAAGTGTAAAATACAATTTAAAAAAAAAATGTAAAAAGAAAAAAGTTTAATAAAAATTACATGTAAAAAGAAAAAAGTAAAAAAAAAAAAAAAAAAAAAAAAAAAAAGTTAAAAAAGAAAAAGAAAAAGTTAAAAAAGAAAAAAAAAAATTAAAAAGAAAAAAAAAGTTTAAAAAGAAAAAAAAAATTAAAAAAGAAAAAAAAATTAAAAAAGAAAAAAAAATTAAAAAAGAAAAAAAAAAGAAAAAAAAAAGAAAAACAATTTAAAAAAAAAAAAAGTTAAAAAAGAAAAAAAAAAAGAAAAAAAAAGTTTAAAAAAAATAGTTAAAGTGTAAAATACAATTTAAAAAAAAAAAATGAAAACATAAAAAATTAAAAAAAAAATGTAAGTGTAAAATTACATTTTAAAAGAAAATGTGAAAATAGAAAAAAAAGTAAAAAGAAAATTGCTAAAAGTAAAAAAAAATAAAGGTGTAAAATGTTAAATAAAAAGACCTTAAGTGTAAAAAATAGAAGAAAAAAGTTTAAGTGTAAAATATTACTCATCATAAGCTTTTTACTCGTATCCACCCAAAGTTATATGGCGTTACGGAGCGTACTAGCCCCATATAGGCGCAGATTCCTTGGTGAGTTCTGTGAATGGTCTACCCACTAATCAAACGACAAGTACCACAATTACATTAAATAATTAGCAACAAAAAAAAGCAGGAAATACTACTATAGATATAAAAAATATTAACAAAGTATCGAAAATAGAACCAAAGGTAACTAATAAATCTGTATAGAATGAGTGTCTATAAATGTATAAGAGAAACCAATGTATATATTTCTACTAAAATGTTGACACATATACTAAATGTTTAATAAATTAACTCATATATTTACGAAATAGAAAAAATGGTACATACTTTTTAAAATTGTATCAAATAGTCTATGAATGGATAAAAAAAAATTGTATATATAATTTTTAATTGTATCTATAAATGGATAAAAAAAATCATGACATGTATTAAAATAATGGACTTACGCGTGACAGTTTAAGTTAAAAAATTTATATTTACCATAAGTTATTATAAAAAAAAAACTGTAATTAAGTATAATTGTTAATTGAATATGCTACAAAATATTGCCAAGTTATTCCATGGTAGTGATTTAACAACCAAACACTTTGTCTTTAAAGATTACGATAACGCAGTTTTAGAAACTAACATAGGGGCAAATGTGTATAATTATCATAAAATACTTCACATTACTGTTAAAATGTCATATAATTATCAAATATATTATACAAAGTAAGAAAAATATTACTTAATATGTTAAAATATTACCAATAGTACATGCCCAACAGATCAAAATGACCTTCAGCACCCTACGACACATGAAAACTTACGGAGATTAACAGCAATCTTGCCTCAAAAAATAAAACCAATAGTGTGCTGCTAAGGATAAAATGTCAAGTACACACCCAGTGTAGGAGATGTATACAAATAATATTGTTGAATTATTAACAAAGTGATTTCATTAATACTAAAATAAGGTCTTTGTTACAATAATATATATATATATGGAAATTAAGTTCTTATTAGTGAAATTTATGTAATATTTTTAGACTGCTTTGTACAATTTATAATATGTAGGTAGAATTTTTACATAAAAAACCCCTTTGTGTTTATCAAAAATATTTCACAAATTAAGAAGAAGAATACCTAAGGAAGGTCTTTGCACATGATTATAGTACAAAACCATGTGGATTTACATCAATTTTACCAGGAACAAGGGGGTCAGTATACGGCTATGAGTCAAATAGTCAATTTTTCACCACATTCAGGCATTTAATGCCTGAATGTGGTTTTAAAATTGACTGTGTTAAATGTAAAAGATTAACCATCATAAGTTTTTTACCCGAATCGACCCAAAGCCATATGGTGTTACGGAACGTACTAGCCCCATATAGGCACAGATGCCCGTGGTGAGTTCTGTGAATGGTCTACCCACTAATCAAACGACAAGTACCACAATTACATTAAATAATTAGCAACAAAAAAAGCAGGAAATACTACTATAGATATAAAAAATATTAACAAAGTATCGAAAATAGAACCAAAGGTAACTAATAAATCTGTATAGAATGAGTGTCTATAAATGTATAAGAGAAACCAATGTATATATTTCTACTAAAATGTTGACACATATACTAAATTTTTAACAAATTAAGTCAAATATTTGCGAAATAGAGAAAATAATACATACTTTTTAAAATTGTATCAAATAGTCTATGAATGGATAAAAAAAAATATCATGACATGTATTAAAAAAAAATTAAAATAATGGACTTACGTGTAACACATTAAGTTAAGAAATTTATACTTATCAAAGAAAGTAACGTAAGTCATATAAAAAAAAAAAAACCTGTAGTTAAGTACAATTGTTAATTGAATATGCTACAAAATATTGTCAAATTACACCATTTTTAGTGATAGGACAAGCAAACTTGTTAAAATGTCATATAATTATCAAAAATATTATACAAAGTACGAATTTAAAAAAAAAAAGTAAATGCAAAAAGAAAAAAAAGTTTAAGTGTAAAATAAAATGTAAAAAAAATAAATGTAAAAAATAAAAAAAAAGTTTAATAAAAAAAAAAGTTAAAAAATAATAAAAAAAAAATTTAAGTGTAAAATACAATTTAAAAAAAAAATGTAAAAAGAAAAAAGTTTAATAAAAATTACATGTAAAAAGAAAAAAGTAAAAAAAAAAAAAAAAAAAAAAAAAAAGTTAAAAAAGAAAAAAAAAAGTTAAAAAAGAAAAAAAAAATTAAAAAGAAAAAAAAAGTTTAAAAAGAAAAAAAAAATTAAAAAAGAAAAAAAAATTAAAAAAGAAAAAAAAATTAAAAAAGAAAAAAAAAAGAAAAAAAAAAGAAAAAAAATTTAAAAAAAAAAAAAGTTAAAAAAGAAAAAAAAAAAGAAAAAAAAAGTTTAAAAAAAATAGTTAAAGTGTAAAATACAATTTAAAAAAAAAAAATGAAAACATAAAAAATTAAAAAAAAAATGTAAGTGTAAAATTACATTTTAAAAGAAAATGTGAAAATAGAAAAAAAAGTAAAAAGAAAATTGCTAAAAGTAAAAAAAAATAAAGGTGTAAAATGTTAAATAAAAAGACCTTAAGTGTAAAAAATAGAAGAAAAAAGTTTAAGTGTAAAATATTACTCATCATAAGCTTTTTACTCGTATCCACCCAAAGTTATATGGCGTTACGGAGCGTACTAGCCCCATATAGGCGCAGATTCCTTGGTGAGTTCTGTGAATGGTCTACCCACTAATCAAACGACAAGTACCACAATTACATTAAATAATTAGCAACAAAAAAAAGCAGGAAATACTACTATAGATATAAAAAATATTAACAAAGTATCGAAAATAGAACCAAAGGTAACTAATAAATCTGTATAGAATGAGTGTCTATAAATGTATAAGAGAAACCAATGTATATATTTCTACTAAAATGTTGACACATATACTAAATGTTTAATAAATTAACTCATATATTTACGAAATAGAAAAAATGGTACATACTTTTTAAAATTGTATCAAATAGTCTATGAATGGATAAAAAAAAATTGTATATATAATTTTTAATTGTATCTATAAATGGATAAAAAAAATCATGACATGTATTAAAATAATGGACTTACGCGTGACAGTTTAAGTTAAAAAATTTATATTTACCATAAGTTATTATAAAAAAAAAACTGTAATTAAGTATAATTGTTAATTGAATATGCTACAAAATATTGCCAAGTTATTCCATGGTAGTGATTTAACAACCAAACACTTTGTCTTTAAAGATTACGATAACGCAGTTTTAGAAACTAACATAGGGGCAAATGTGTATAATTATCATAAAATACTTCACATTACTGTTAAAATGTCATATAATTATCAAATATATTATACAAAGTAAGAAAAATATTACTTAATATGTTAAAATATTACCAATAGTACATGCCCAACAGATCAAAATGACCTTCAGCACCCTACGACACATGAAAACTTACGGAGATTAACAGCAATCTTGCCTCAAAAAATAAAACCAATAGTGTGCTGCTAAGGATAAAATGTCAAGTACACACCCAGTGTAGGAGATGTATACAAATAATATTGTTGAATTATTAACAAAGTGATTTCATTAATACTAAAATAAGGTCTTTGTTACAATAATATATATATATATGGAAATTAAGTTCTTATTAGTGAAATTTATGTAATATTTTTAGACTGCTTTGTACAATTTATAATATGTAGGTAGAATTTTTACATAAAAAACCCCTTTGTGTTTATCAAAAATATTTCACAAATTAAGAAGAAGAATACCTAAGGAAGGTCTTTGCACATGATTATAGTACAAAACCATGTGGATTTACATCAATTTTACCAGGAACAAGGGGGTCAGTATACGGCTATGAGTCAAATAGTCAATTTTTCACCACATTCAGGCATTTAATGCCTGAATGTGGTTTTAAAATTGACTGTGTTAAATGTAAAAGATTAACCATCATAAGTTTTTTACCCGAATCGACCCAAAGCCATATGGTGTTACGGAACGTACTAGCCCCATATAGGCACAGATGCCCGTGGTGAGTTCTGTGAATGGTCTACCCACTAATCAAACGACAAGTACCACAATTACATTAAATAATTAGCAACAAAAAAAGCAGGAAATACTACTATAGATATAAAAAATATTAACAAAGTATCGAAAATAGAACCAAAGGTAACTAATAAATCTGTATAGAATGAGTGTCTATAAATGTATAAGAGAAACCAATGTATATATTTCTACTAAAATGTTGACACATATACTAAATTTTTAACAAATTAAGTCAAATATTTGCGAAATAGAGAAAATAATACATACTTTTTAAAATTGTATCAAATAGTCTATGAATGGATAAAAAAAAATATCATGACATGTATTAAAAAAAAATTAAAATAATGGACTTACGTGTAACACATTAAGTTAAGAAATTTATACTTATCAAAGAAAGTAACGTAAGTCATATAAAAAAAAAAAAACCTGTAGTTAAGTACAATTGTTAATTGAATATGCTACAAAATATTGTCAAATTACACCATTTTTAGTGATAGGACAAGCAAACTTGTTAAAATGTCATATAATTATCAAAAATATTATACAAAGTACGAATTTAAAAAAAAAAAGTAAATGCAAAAAGAAAAAAAAGTTTAAGTGTAAAATAAAATGTAAAAAAAATAAATGTAAAAAATAAAAAAAAAGTTTAATAAAAAAAAAAGTTAAAAAATAATAAAAAAAAAATTTAAGTGTAAAATACAATTTAAAAAAAAAATGTAAAAAGAAAAAAGTTTAATAAAAATTACATGTAAAAAGAAAAAAGTAAAAAAAAAAAAAAAAAAAAAAAAAAAAGTTAAAAAAGAAAAAAAAAAGTTAAAAAAGAAAAAAAAAATTAAAAAGAAAAAAAAAGTTTAAAAAGAAAAAAAAAATTAAAAAAGAAAAAAAAATTAAAAAAGAAAAAAAAATTAAAAAAGAAAAAAAAAAGAAAAAAAAAAAAAGAAAAAAAATTTAAAAAAAAAAAAAGTTAAAAAAGAAAAAAAAAAAGAAAAAAAAAGTTTAAAAAAAATAGTTAAAGTGTAAAATACAATTTAAAAAAAAAAAATGAAAACATAAAAAATTAAAAAAAAAATGTAAGTGTAAAATTACATTTTAAAAGAAAATGTGAAAATAGAAAAAAAAGTAAAAAGAAAATTGCTAAAAGTAAAAAAAAATAAAGGTGTAAAATGTTAAATAAAAAGACCTTAAGTGTAAAAAATAGAAGAAAAAAGTTTAAGTGTAAAATATTACTCATCATAAGCTTTTTACTCGTATCCACCCAAAGTTATATGGCGTTACGGAGCGTACTAGCCCCATATAGGCGCAGATTCCTTGGTGAGTTCTGTGAATGGTCTACCCACTAATCAAACGACAAGTACCACAATTACATTAAATAATTAGCAACAAAAAAAGCAGGAAATACTACTATAGATATAAAAAATATTAACAAAGTATCGAAAATAGAACCAAAGGTAACTAATAAATCTGTATAGAATGAGTGTCTATAAATGTATAAGAGAAACCAATGTATATATTTCTACTAAAATGTTGACACATATACTAAATGTTTAATAAATTAACTCATATATTTGCGAAATAGAAAAAATGGTACATACTTTTTAAAATTGTATCAAATAGTCTATGAATGGATAAAAAAAAATTGTATATATAATTTTTAATTGTATCTATAAATGGATAAAAAAAATCATGACATGTATTAAAATAATGGACTTACGCGTGACAGTTTAAGTTAAAAAATTTATATTTACCATAAGTTATTATAAAAAAAAAACTGTAATTAAGTATAATTGTTAATTGAATATGCTACAAAATATTGCCAAGTTATTCCATGGTAGTGATTTAACAACCAAACACTTTGTCTTTAAAGATTACGATAACGCAGTTTTAGAAACTAACATAGGGGCAAATGTGTATAATTATCATAAAATACTTCACATTACTGTTAAAATGTCATATAATTATCAAATATATTATACAAAGTAAGAAAAATATTACTTAATATGTTAAAATATTACCAATAGTACATGCCCAACAGATCAAAATGACCTTCAGCACCCTACGACACATGAAAACTTACGGAGATTAACAGCAATCTTGCCTCAAAAAATAAAACCAATAGTGTGCTGCTAAGGATAAAATGTCAAGTACACACCCAGTGTAGGAGATGTATACAAATAATATTGTTGAATTATTAACAAAGTGATTTCATTAATACTAAAATAAGGTCTTTGTTACAATAATATATATATATATGGAAATTAAGTTCTTATTAGTGAAATTTATGTAATATTTTTAGACTGCTTTGTACAATTTATAATATGTAGGTAGAATTTTTACATAAAAAACCCCTTTGTGTTTATCAAAAATATTTCACAAATTAAGAAGAAGAATACCTAAGGAAGGTCTTTGCACATGATTATAGTACAAAACCATGTGGATTTACATCAATTTTACCAGGAACAAGGGGGTCAGTATACGGCTATGAGTCAAATAGTCAATTTTTCACCACATTCAGGCATTTAATGCCTGAATGTGGTTTTAAAATTGACTGTGTTAAATGTAAAAGATTAACCATCATAAGTTTTTTACCCGAATCGACCCAAAGCCATATGGTGTTACGGAACGTACTAGCCCCATATAGGCACAGATGCCCGTGGTGAGTTCTGTGAATGGTCTACCCACTAATCAAACGACAAGTACCACAATTACATTAAATAATTAGCAACAAAAAAAGCAGGAAATACTACTATAGATATAAAAAATATTAACAAAGTATCGAAAATAGAACCAAAGGTAACTAATAAATCTGTATAGAATGAGTGTCTATAAATGTATAAGAGAAACCAATGTATATATTTCTACTAAAATGTTGACACATATACTAAATTTTTAACAAATTAAGTCAAATATTTGCGAAATAGAGAAAATAATACATACTTTTTAAAATTGTATCAAATAGTCTATGAATGGATAAAAAAAAATATCATGACATGTATTAAAAAAAAATTAAAATAATGGACTTACGTGTAACACATTAAGTTAAGAAATTTATACTTATCAAAGAAAGTAACGTAAGTCATATAAAAAAAAAAAAACCTGTAGTTAAGTACAATTGTTAATTGAATATGCTACAAAATATTGTCAAATTACACCATTTTTAGTGATAGGACAAGCAAACTTGTTAAAATGTCATATAATTATCAAAAATATTATACAAAGTACGAATTTAAAAAAAAAAAGTAAATGCAAAAAGAAAAAAAAGTTTAAGTGTAAAATAAAATGTAAAAAAAATAAATGTAAAAAATAAAAAAAAAGTTTAATAAAAAAAAAAGTTAAAAAATAATAAAAAAAAAATTTAAGTGTAAAATACAATTTAAAAAAAAAATGTAAAAAGAAAAAAGTTTAATAAAAATTACATGTAAAAAGAAAAAAGTAAAAAAAAAAAAAAAAAAAAAAAAAAAAGTTAAAAAAGAAAAAAAAAAGTTAAAAAAGAAAAAAAAAATTAAAAAGAAAAAAAAAGTTTAAAAAGAAAAAAAAAATTAAAAAAGAAAAAAAAATTAAAAAAGAAAAAAAAATTAAAAAAGAAAAAAAAAAGAAAAAAAAAAAAAGAAAAAAAATTAAAAAAAAAAAAAAGTTAAAAAAGAAAAAAAAAAAGAAAAAAAAAGTTTAAAAAAAATAGTTAAAGTGTAAAATACAATTTAAAAAAAAAAAATGAAAACATAAAAAATTAAAAAAAAAATGTAAGTGTAAAATTACATTTTAAAAGAAAATGTGAAAATAGAAAAAAAAGTAAAAAGAAAATTGCTAAAAGTAAAAAAAAATAAAGGTGTAAAATGTTAAATAAAAAGACCTTAAGTGTAAAAAATAGAAGAAAAAAGTTTAAGTGTAAAATATTACTCATCATAAGCTTTTTACTCGTATCCACCCAAAGTTATATGGCGTTACGGAGCGTACTAGCCCCATATAGGCGCAGATTCCTTGGTGAGTTCTGTGAATGGTCTACCCACTAATCAAACGACAAGTACCACAATTACATTAAATAATTAGCAACAAAAAAAGCAGGAAATACTACTATAGATATAAAAAATATTAACAAAGTATCGAAAATAGAACCAAAGGTAACTAATAAATCTGTATAGAATGAGTGTCTATAAATGTATAAGAGAAACCAATGTATATATTTCTACTAAAATGTTGACACATATACTAAATGTTTAATAAATTAACTCATATATTTGCGAAATAGAAAAAATGGTACATACTTTTTAAAATTGTATCAAATAGTCTATGAATGGATAAAAAAAAATTGTATATATAATTTTTAATTGTATCTATAAATGGATAAAAAAAATCATGACATGTATTAAAATAATGGACTTACGCGTGACAGTTTAAGTTAAAAAATTTATATTTACCATAAGTTATTATAAAAAAAAAACTGTAATTAAGTATAATTGTTAATTGAATATGCTACAAAATATTGCCAAGTTATTCCATGGTAGTGATTTAACAACCAAACACTTTGTCTTTAAAGATTACGATAACGCAGTTTTAGAAACTAACATAGGGGCAAATGTGTATAATTATCATAAAATACTTCACATTACTGTTAAAATGTCATATAATTATCAAATATATTATACAAAGTAAGAAAAATATTACTTAATATGTTAAAATATTACCAATAGTACATGCCCAACAGATCAAAATGACCTTCAGCACCCTACGACACATGAAAACTTACGGAGATTAACAGCAATCTTGCCTCAAAAAATAAAACCAATAGTGTGCTGCTAAGGATAAAATGTCAAGTACACACCCAGTGTAGGAGATGTATACAAATAATATTGTTGAATTATTAACAAAGTGATTTCATTAATACTAAAATAAGGTCTTTGTTACAATAATATATATATATATGGAAATTAAGTTCTTATTAGTGAAATTTATGTAATATTTTTAGACTGCTTTGTACAATTTATAATATGTAGGTAGAATTTTTACATAAAAAACCCCTTTGTGTTTATCAAAAATATTTCACAAATTAAGAAGAAGAATACCTAAGGAAGGTCTTTGCACATGATTATAGTACAAAACCATGTGGATTTACATCAATTTTACCAGGAACAAGGGGGTCAGTATACGGCTATGAGTCAAATAGTCAATTTTTCACCACATTCAGGCATTTAATGCCTGAATGTGGTTTTAAAATTGACTATTTGACTCATAGCCGTATACTGACCCCCTTGTTCCTGGTAAAATTGATGTAAATCCACATGGTTTTGTACTATAATCATGTGCAAAGACCTTCCTTAGGTATTCTTCTTCTTAATTTGTGAAATATTTTTGATAAACACAAAGGGGTTTTTTTATGTAAAAATTCTACCTACATATTATAAATTGAACAAAGCAGTCTAAAAATATTACATAAATTTCACTAATAAGAACTTAATTTCCATATATATATATATATTATTGTAACAAAGACCTTATTTTAGTATTAATGAAATCACTTTGTTAATAATTCAACAATATTATTTGTATACATCTCCTACACTGGGTGTGTACTTGACATTTTATCCTTAGCAGCACACTATTGGTTTTATTTTTTGAGGCAAGATTGCTGTTAATCTCCGTAAGTTTTCATGTGTCGTAGGGTGCTGAAGGTCATTTTGATCTGTTGGGCATGTACTATTGGTAATATTTTAACATATTAAGTAATATTTTTCTTACTTTGTATAATATATTTGATAATTATATGACATTTTAACAGTAATGTGAAGTATTTTATGATAATTATACACATTTGCCCCTATGTTAGTTTCTAAAACTGCGTTATCGTAATCTTTAAAGACAAAGTGTTTGGTTGTTAAATCACTACCATGGAATAACTTGGCAATATTTTGTAGCATATTCAATTAACAATTATACTTAATTACAGTTTTTTTTTTTATAATAACTTATGGTAAATATAAATTTTTTAACTTAAACTGTCACGCGTAAGTCCATTATTTTAATACATGTCATGATTTTTTTTATCCATTTATAGATACAATTAAAAATTATATATACAATTTTTTTTTATCCATTCATAGACTATTTGATACAATTTTAAAAAGTATGTACCATTTTTTCTATTTCGCAAATATATGAGTTAATTTATTAAACATTTAGTATATGTGTCAACATTTTAGTAGAAATATATACATTGGTTTCTCTTATACATTTATAGACACTCATTCTATACAGATTTATTAGTTACCTTTGGTTCTATTTTCGATACTTTGTTAATATTTTTTATATCTATAGTAGTATTTCCTGCTTTTTTTGTTGCTAATTATTTAATGTAATTGTGGTACTTGTCGTTTGATTAGTGGGTAGACCATTCACAGAACTCACCAAGGAATCTGCGCCTATATGGGGCTAGTACGCTCCGTAACGCCATATAACTTTGGGTGGATACGAGTAAAAAGCTTATGATGAGTAATATTTTACACTTAAACTTTTTTCTTCTATTTTTTACACTTAAGGTCTTTTTATTTAACATTTTACACCTTTATTTTTTTTTACTTTTAGCAATTTTCTTTTTACTTTTTTTTCTATTTTCAGATTTTCTTTTAAAATGTAATTTTACACTTACATTTTTTTTTTAATTTTTTATGTTTTCATTTTTTTTTTTTAAATTGTATTTTACACTTTAACTATTTTTTTTAAACTTTTTTTTTCTTTTTTTTTTTCTTTTTTAACTTTTTTTTTTTTTAAATTTTTTTTCTTTTTTTTTTCTTTTTTAATTTTTTTTTCTTTTTTAATTTTTTTTTCTTTTTTAATTTTTTTTTTCTTTTTAAACTTTTTTTTTCTTTTTAATTTTTTTTTTCTTTTTTAACTTTTTTTTTTTTTTTTTAACTTTTTTTTTTTTTTTTTTTTTTTTTTACTTTTTTCTTTTTACATGTAATTTTTATTAAACTTTTTTCTTTTTACATTTTTTTTTTAAATTGTATTTTACACTTAAATTTTTTTTTTATTATTTTTTAACTTTTTTTTTTATTAAACTTTTTTTTTATTTTTTACATTTATTTTTTTTACATTTTATTTTACACTTAAACTTTTTTTTCTTTTTGCATTTACTTTTTTTTTTTAAATTCGTACTTTGTATAATATTTTTGATAATTATATGACATTTTAACAAGTTTGCTTGTCCTATCACTAAAAATGGTGTAATTTGACAATATTTTGTAGCATATTCAATTAACAATTGTACTTAACTACAGGTTTTTTTTTTTTTATATGACTTACGTTACTTTCTTTGATAAGTATAAATTTCTTAACTTAATGTGTTACACGTAAGTCCATTATTTTAATTTTTTTTTAATACATGTCATGATATTTTTTTTTATCCATTCATAGACTATTTGATACAATTTTAAAAAGTATGTATTATTTTCTCTATTTCGCAAATATTTGACTTAATTTGTTAAAAATTTAGTATATGTGTCAACATTTTAGTAGAAATATATACATTGGTTTCTCTTATACATTTATAGACACTCATTCTATACAGATTTATTAGTTACCTTTGGTTCTATTTTCGATACTTTGTTAATATTTTTTATATCTATAGTAGTATTTCCTGCTTTTTTTGTTGCTAATTATTTAATGTAATTGTGGTACTTGTCGTTTGATTAGTGGGTAGACCATTCACAGAACTCACCACGGGCATCTGTGCCTATATGGGGCTAGTACGTTCCGTAACACCATATGGCTTTGGGTCGATTCGGGTAAAAAACTTATGATGGTTAATCTTTTACATTTAACACATTTCTTTTTTACATTTAGCAATTTTCTTTTAACGTTTCTTTTTTTTTTTCATATTTTTCGTTTGTAAATTTTTTTTTTAAATTTTAAATTTTTTTTTACGTTTTTTCTTTTTTACATTTGTCTTTTTTTTTTTTTTTATTTTTTTTTTTTAATTTTATTTTTACACTTAAAACTTTTTTTTTATATATTGTTTTTACTTTTTTTTTCATTTTTCTTTTAAAAGTTCATTTTATACAAACTTTTTTTTTATTTTACAGTTACTGTTTTTTAACTTTTTTATCTTTACATTATATTTTTCACTTAAACTTTTTATTTATTTTTTTTACATTTATACTTTTTATAATCTATTTCACACGTAAACTTTTTATTTTACATTTATTAGTTTTATAATTTATTTCACACTTAAACTTTTTTCAAATATTTTTTATATAAATATATATATATTTTTTTTCACTTTTAAAATTTTTTTTTCACTTTTAGTTATTTTTTTTTCTTACTTAACCTTTTAGTTTTTAATTCACACTTAAACTTTTTTTTATTTTTACATTTTTCTTTTTAAACTTTTTTTTTTTTTTACATTTTGCTTTTTAAATTGTATTTTAACTTTTTTTTTTTAACATTTATTCTTTTTATAATTTATTTCAAACTTAAACTTTTTTATTTTACATTTATTCTTGTCTAATGTACAACTACAAACCCCGCTTTCACCCCAATTTTATGTATACGCCTACAAACGTCTCCCTATGGGTACTTTATGTCGCCAATTTTACGAATACACCTCTCAAATTGTCCCCTTGTGGATACTTGATGTCGCCAAATTCTACACATTCACCCTCAATTGTACTCATATGGGAACTTGTTGCCTCTTAGTCTTTGAAAATTTAATCAGCCAGCCCTAATAATTCCCCTTGTATGGTGCTACTTCATTTCTACCATCCACCTATGCGTTTTGTTATAGTGTAATTTTATGACATAAGAAAAAATGTGTACTTGTACCAAGCGTATAAATAAACCCCTTTGTATAGCTGCACTGTATCGTTCAATCAAACAACCAATTATAAAACACCCCTAAAACAGCAACATCTAAGACAAATTCCCTTATTCAACACGTATTAGAACAAGTAATAGATCCATTATCTTACATACCAACCCCAAATCTGCTCTTATCAAGCCCAGCACAACAAACAGTGCGATAGAGTAACTTTTACATCATATTCCTAAACAGTAAGCAATTCTAATGCATCCAATTGTGATCAAGGTGAGATCCCTCCTTCTAGTCATAACGATATGATATTTTCCCTCTTAAAATAATAATTTTACGTATGATGTGAAAAACATTTAAAGAACACATTACTTTTATAAAAAGTTTAATTAACCGTAATACAAGGTTTTGGTTCCCAAGGTTCTTTTTCAAAGTATCAGCTTTCATATTAATTACTTTTTTTTCATCCACTGAGACTGATTTCCGTTATATAAATTGTAATTTAAACGTATATTGTTATAAACATTATTTTCATAGAACCCCAGACTGTCATTTTTTATACCCTTAGTACACATGTCAAAAGGTAAAAAAAGCTTTACTTATTAATCTGGTCTACCTTCCTGTACACGATGGTATGTTATTTACCCCCATAGGATGATTCCTCATAGAGTTATATTGCGAAATTATATGCTGGAGTTGGTCACATAAAATATATTTTTCTAAAACCATTCTTGCAAAATTCTTTTCTTTTGTACTAACCATAGTTAAAATATATACACTACTGTCATTCCCTTTAACATAAGTTCATTGTGCAGCTCTAGTGGGACGTAATTGCTCTCACTGAGTTAATTTTTTTTGGCACAGATGTATACGTAAATAAAATATATGTAAAATATAAATGAATAATAAAATATAAATAAATATTAAAATATGTATGAAATATATGAATAATAAAATATATATAAATATTAAAATATATATAAAATATAAATGAATAATAAAATATAGAAGTTAAAATATAAATGAATAATAAAATATAGAAGTTAAAATATAATTAAATATTAAAAATAAATGTAAAAATATAAATAATAAAATACAAATAAATATCAAAATATAAATAAATATTAAAATATAATAAATATTAAAATAAGAATATTAGTTTAATTCTATCATATTTTATTTACTTTCACAGTTTTTTCACATTACTTTCACAGCTCACAGTTTTTTCAACAACCAACCATTCCTAACATTATACCTATGATGTCACAACCCACAGCTTATAATTAAAAATGTGTAGATGCTGTGCGTCGCAAATTTCCACCAATACCCAAATAAAAACGCAAAATAACAAAAAAGCAACTTTCATGTCACATGACACTAAATAGACATCACTTACTGACACCTGATTGGTTCTTCATGATGTCATTCTTAAACAAGCATATGATTGGTCCGTTCCCCTACATGCAGCGTTGTCTTGCGGTTACAAGCAGAACTAGTAAAACCTTCCCCCACCTGCGTGTGACGTCACTTACTGACACCTGATTGGTTGTTCATGAGGTCATCCTCACACAAGAACCTGATTGGTCCGTTCCCGTACATACACGTTGAGACACGGTGGGACATGCCCATCGGCAGCGCTGCGATGAGTCATCGACACCTGTTCCCATGTCCCCTGCATGTGACGTCACTTACTGACACCTGATTGGTTGAGGTCATCTCCATTAGGCCACGCCCCCTCGGCTTGACAGACGAGATCCGCCCTGATCCGCACCTCAAGTGCATCACAGCAGCACCACCTCCCCGTCCGCCTCATTATTCCTCGTATTCCTCATTATTCCTCACAAATCCTCACAGATCCTCAATTATTCCTCACAGATCCTCAATTATTCCTCACAGATCCTCAATTATTCCTCATTATTCCTCAGAAATCCTCAATTATTCCTCATTATTCCTCACAGATCCTCAATTATTCCTCATATTCCTCATTATTCCTCACAGCACCTCGGCGCAGAATCGGCCTTTTTACACTACTTCGGAGGGTTGCCAACTTCGCTACCAAAATACTAGAATGTCGTCCAGAACATCCACAAAAAATTAACGGCGTGTATACGGGACTGGTGCACGATATATCTAATCGGGGTCTAAAGTCCCGTCTTCTATTGAAGGGGCGTTGGGTGCCAGCTCAGGTGTTGTCCTCGTCATCTGACCATGGTTCAAAAATACGAGGCATCGTTCCCGGGCCTTTCCTTTGAAATAGGCCCCGAACCGTCGCCAATAGCCCACTGTGCAGCTCTAGTGCGACGTTAATTAACCAAACCAATCCAATTTTTTTTTTGGTTTTTATTAATTAACGTCGCACTAGAGCTGCACAGTAGGCTATTGGCGACGGTTCGGGGTCAATCTCGAAGGAAAGACCCGGGAACACATACACATTCACACACACATTCATACATGCACCTCGTTATTTTAGAACCATGGTCAGATGACGAGGAAACACCTGAACTGGCACCCAACGCCTTCTATAGACGTCGGGACTTTGGACCCCGATCAGATTTATCGTGCACCAGTCCCGTATACACGCCAGTATAATTTGTTGGATATTCTGGACGACTTACTAGTATTTTTGCAGTGAAGCTGGCTGCCCTCCGATCGCAAGATCACTACTTTTTTACTTTACTTTGTCAAGTCCATTTCACGGATTCGAACCACCAATCCTCTGATTAGTAGCTGAACGCCTTACCAACTGAGCAACTGGGGCTCGCAAACCAATCCGAAGGAAAGACCCGGGAAGGCTACCTTGCAATTTTGACCCATCCCCTCGAGAAAGAAGTAACTCTTCAGCAGTCGCGTCTCCTTTTGCAATTGCGTCAGACCCGACTTCTGGGTACAGAAGAAAAAAAGCGCCCCACTGAATAATAACCACAGAATCAAAATCTCGCCAAAAACCAAAAGACAAGGAGAGATAGATGAGGGTCTTCCCGGGATGCCTGGTTGGAGGTCACGGCTTCTACGGTCTCGCAACCGACTCGCTGGAACGGTTGCTCGGGCATGTCAGGGTAGATGGATTGCAGGGCATTTTTTTTTATTTTCTTATTTTCTGTTTCCTAACATCCGTTAAACTCTCTCGTGAAAGTGATTGCTAGACACGGTGAACAAAATATAAAAGGAGCAGCTTTAAAGGAGAGGACATTGAAAAGCGCATAAATATTGGGGTTGAAAAGGACCAGTCTGGTTCGGACCAGTTTTGTTAATGAAGTCTTTGGAAGTGTGGAAGGTGAAAGACACATGTTCGCAGGCTGATAGTTTAAATGTGAATAACAAGAAAATGAGAAGTGTTTATTCGTAAAATGTAAAGTCAGACACAAAAGAAGGGGCTTTTGACCGTAATTCCCAGGGCCGCCCTTAACAACCGGGGGCGCCCCGGTGCGGAGAGGATGTAGATGGGCCAGTGCCGTTACACAAAAAATATTTTGGAGGGTTGAAACAAGAAATTTCCCAAATTAACAATTCGAAATTCTCAACTCAAATATTCGAAATTGCCACTCAACAACGTTGAAAATTCCCATTTTCAACTTATTGAAAATTTTCATATTTTTATATATATTTTATTTGATATTAAACAGTTCTCTCACAAACATTGATTTGTTGCACTCATATTCCAATGCAGTGTGCAAGAAATTTCCCGACTTAACGATTCGAAATTCTCAACTCAACTGTGCTGAAAATTCCCAGTTCCAACTTAACGACATTTTTCATATTTTTTTTATATATATCTTAGGTAATATTAAACGGTTCTGTCACAAGCATTGATTTGTTGCACTCATATTCCAATGCAGTGTGCAAGAAATTTCCCGACTTAACGATTCGAAATTCTCAACTCAACTATTCGAAATTCCCAACTCAACTATTCGAAATTCCCAACTCAACAGTGCTGAAAATTCCCAGTTCCAACGTATCGACATTTTTCATATTTTTTTAATATATATTTTAGGTAATATTAAACGGTTCTCTCACAAGCATTGATTTGTTGCACCCATATTCCAATGCAGTGTGCAAGAAATTTCCCGACTTAACGATTCGAAATTCTCAACTCAACTATTCGAAATTCCCAACTCAACTATTCGAAATTCCCAACTCAACAGTGCTGAAAATTCCCAGTTCCAACGTATCGACATTTTTCATATTTTTTTAATATATATTTTAGGTAATATTAAACGGTTCTCTCACAAGCATTGATTTGTTGCACCCATATTCCAATGCAGTGTGCAAGAAATTTCCCGACTTAACGATTCGAAATTCTCAACTCAACTATTCGAAATTCCCAACTCAACTATTCGAAATTCCCAACTCAACAGTGCTGAAAATTCCCAGTTCCAACGTATCGACATTTTTCATATTTTTTTAATATATATTTTAGGTAATATTAAACGGTTCTCTCACAAGCATTGATTTGTTGCACCCATATTCCAATGCAGTGTGCAAGAAATTTCCCGACTTAACGATTCGAAATTCTCAACTCAACTATTCGAAATTCTCAACTCAACTATTCGAAATTTCCAACTCAACCGTGTTGAAAATTCCCAGTTCCAACGTATCGAAAATTTTCATATTTTTATATATATTTTAGGTGAATTAAACAGTTCTCTCACAAGCATTGATTTGTTGCACCCATATTCCAATGCAGTGTCCGGTCTGAGGTCTAATTTAAATGTAATCGTACAAGTTGGACGATTTCTAATCTTCCTTAGCTTTCGTTTGTTAATAATATTAATTTTCATCAGGCATAAATTTTTCCAACTCTGGGTTTGTAGAAGTTGAAATTCCCAGTTTTCAGGGTTTGCAGATTATTGCCCCCCGCCCCTCCCCCCGGTGCGACGGGACTGGTAGAGGGGCCCATTTTAATTCTCCGCACAAACTTATGAATAAATTGGCATGAAACTTAGGAATAAATTTGTAAGATTTTTGAAAAGCCTATCTTTAAAGAAAATTAACAACAAACTATAAATGACAATGCCTTTAAATGTTTAATGCCGGCTAAATTCCATTTACAGAGAATATTTATTATATTAGATGACTTAAAGTTACGTAAAAAGTTTGTATTATTTTGTTATTATTATCGGAAATTAAAAAATGGTGACACAAGCGAATGTGATTTTGACGTCCTTATGAATTTGCATAAATATTTTTTTAAATCGATTTATGCTTTAATATTGAATTTTTTTAACTTTGTCTGTTAAAAAAAATATATTGGTTTTAGAATTTTCAATTTAGGAAAAATCACTGGTCTGAAAGTTACAAGGGAGCTTTTTTCATATAAAATTGAAGCTCTGTGTTAATAATATAAATATAATAGATTAATTTCGAATAAGAAATATATATATATATATAAATATAATATAGAATATATATATATATATATATATATATAGAGAGAGAGAGAGAGAGAGAATATATATATATATATATATATAATATAGAAATATATATATATATATATATATATAATATAGAAATATATATATATATATATAATATAGAAATATATATATATATGTAATGATTATTATTTAGATTTGCAGTCGTTAGTTATTAGATGATAAGTTCCCTGATGCAGGGATAAAACTGAGGGCCGATGATCAATTCAAACATTTATTTCTCCGGACTTCACAGCCCGACTTGCTAGCTCGAGGTTACATCGTGAAGCTATGTATCAAGATGGAGATTATGAGAAGGAGACTGGACCGTGGACGCCTCTGATTGGTTTATCTCGGTTTTGGTTCGCATTTTTAGGTTTGAGTTCAGGATTTTGAAGTGGCGTGGGTGGGAAAGCAGTCACATGAGAAATGCTTTTGTACTGCGAAAAGGGGGCGATATCCATAGTTAAAGAAAGTTAATTAAAGTACATTTTAAAGGGGGAAAGAGTTATAAAATATATTACATATATATATATATATATATATATATATATATATATATATATATATATATATATATATATATATATATATATACATGTTCTTGTTGACAATTCCCAATTGAATATATTTATATTTTCTTCTTTTCACGATAATTTGGCACCCTCCTTAATCTGACGCCCCAGTGTTGCTTGGGCCTTCAACCGCCACTGTGTTGTGTCTGGAACAACCTTTTGGGCTGGAGCTTGTTATTAGTTGTCAATATTTGTATTTGTATAAGATTTTGCCTTCAAAATGCTTCTTTTTTTTTTTGCCCAAGTTAATTTTCATTTCAGAATTTGCACCCATCTGAAACTTGTGCAGTAATTATTTTGGAAGCCCCCCAATTTCCAGCATTTCGCACGTGTTTTTGCCTCGCTTCATTTGGCGTGGACACAAAGCTACGCGTACTTTGGGAGGGCTGGAAACGCAGGAATAAGAGAACGATCGTGGGGTTTGTCTTCTTTTTTTTTCCCCGATTGGGTCGTACCTTCGCATCTGGCTCCTTGCCCGCCGGTCTAGCCTTCTGTTGTTGCGAGCGATTCTCGTGCTTGAACAAACGTGGCAGTGGCGTTAATGCCACTGCGTGTTCTCTTCAAGGAGAATTGTTTTTCTGTACGCCACTTCTGTGAAAAAGCCGCCAACAAAGCATTTTATGGTTCGCCCCACCAAAGACTGAAGGTGTGGGTGGAAGAACCAGGCAACTCCACTTATTTCAGATTTATCCTTTTTCAATTATTCCTAACGAAAAAAAACCCTTTATTGATTGGTGCAAGAACTAGACAGGTGTGAGCAATGGATATATAGATATACTGTAAAAAAAAGGTGCTTAAAAATGAGTACATGAACGTACTCGTTTTCCTTTGAATACAATTGCGTCCTAAATGAGCGATGACGTACTTAAATTTAAGTAATAGTACTTTTGCAAAAATACGCAGCTTGATTTAATATTGCCAATCTTAGCTTCTGTTCAAGTCATCTTAACAAAGCGACCTGAGACACTTAAAATACTTGTTCAGAAGATGGTTTTCAACATAATTTATGTCGATTGTTGAAATGGAAACTGAGTTATTACGACTCAATTATCTGCTTCCAATTCTTTTGGTACACCTTTTTTAACATTTCTTCTGTTTGTAACTACTTCAAGTCGCCCTAGTAGTACAACGGATAAAGCGCTGGACTGCGGAGTCTGTGGATCTGAGTTCGATTCCCGGTAAGTCTTGGTTGTAATTGTTGATATTTATTGAAAGTGATTTATGAAGGCAGCGTATGTAGGCAAACAACTGCTCTTTTTATTAATTTTTACTCATTGTACTCATTTTTAAGTACATGTCTTTTTTCAAAAATGAAACTTATGCATTCGGAGCTATGATAAGTATCGAATGTATTTAAAAATGAGTACATTTTACTTTTTTTTAATACCTATTTTTAAAAGGGTAATTTATGTAGTATAAGCTTTTATAAAAGTTTTTTTAGTTTAGAATCTGGCAACATTGATATAATTGTTGATGTTTGTAATTGGTTGTAATTGTTGATATTTATTGAAAGGGATTTATGAAGGCAGCCTATGTAGGCAAGCCACTGCTCTTTTTATTAATTTTTACTCATTGTACTCATTTTTGAGTACATGTCTTTTTTCAAAAACGAAACTTATGTATTCGGATCTATGATAAGCATCGAATGCACTCAAAAATGAGTACATTTTTCTTATTGAGTAAAATGTACTCATTTTAAGAAAAAAATGTGTACATTTTACTTATTTTTGAGTGCCTATTTTTAACAATGTTATTAAAAGTGCGGAGAGATCTAGAGCTCATCGAACAAACAAGAAGGAACAGGCCTAGCATTTGCACTTGTATACAGTATTCGCGAACCAAATATTATGTTACAATGGGGACTTCTAACCGGGTTATTATCCGGCATCCGGTAATGCGTTATATCACACAGTCTTTATTACTCTTTGAGCATGAATGAACTGTAGTAGAGCGAATATGACGTCATAATCGTGAAACCAACATCTCAGACCGAATGGCCTCAGACACGTGACTTCTTTTCAAAATTATGAATTAAAAAATACTCGCGATTGGCTGATGAATTGGGAAATGTGTAACAGTGAAAATGTATGAATGGAATGACGTAATTAACCACGTGTCTGAGGCCATACATGTTGGCCTCACTTTGATGTTAGCGAGATTATAACATTATGTTTTCTCTACTATGAAGGGTCCATGCTCGAAGTTATTATTAGTATCAGGAATGCCTTTTTCCGTTAAAAAAGACGAACACTGAAGAAATAATAAAACTCGACCTTTTTTTTTTAGATTTTGAAAGCTAATTAAAATTTCTGTTTATCTTGTCTTTCCACGCTTTCTTTTTCTTTATTTCCACACTTGGGAGGGAAATCGGAATATAAAAATATTCGGAATAGCTGTCCTTTTTCTTCTTTTGTTTTTGACTTAAGAGCTTTAAATGAAAAGAGCAATTCTTTTTTTTTTTCGGAAAAAGAATTTATTTCCGCGTAAAATTCGTATTTTTTATTTTTTTTAAAAAAACAAATAAAAAAAAAGGTTATGAGGTTATGTATAGAACAATAAAAAACGACATTAGAAATGCTCGATATTAGTTTTAACATTCTTGTAATTCTAATACAGTGATTGTGGTTAGATGGATATTTTTTTTTTTAATAAATAGTTTTGCATCTTTTTATTTTCCGTTATTATCTTCGTATTTATACTCTTAATTTTTAGCGGTTATTAATATATCCCCCTCCCCTTCTCTGACCTTTGTACTTTGTGTGTAGTAAGGGAGGGGGAGTCACATTCCTGGCATGCACTGACCCACAGAGTATATAGCTACGCGTACAGAGGCAGGGACCGACTTGCAAGCTTAGGGGCCCAGGGCAAAAAAACATTGGGGGGCCCCTCGACGTAACTCAAAATAAAACTGCTAAATTTATGTATAGGCACACACTACGAAATGACGTAATCAACCAGCTTTAATGCAAATTTAAATACTCAGAATTGATTTTTTTTTAAACTGCTAAATTTTTTCTTTTGATAATTTGACTTAACGTTAATGGTCGGTACTTCAACAGAGTTTCTTCGTTCGTTTCTGTTCCTTTTAGCTTTTTTTTAGTTGAGCCAGATTCGTACGTTCTACCCATTTTATAGTTAGAAAATCCCTCATGATTACAATATCAGAAAATTTGGTATAGGAAAAGTAACTGTAAACGACTATGGATACTTTTATCGTGTACCAAATGTGCAATTAGTATGGTTTTGGTCATGAATTGAATTTTGCAATTGATCCAGAGGGCATTTCTTTGACAAGCGCAATGAAAAAGGCGACATACATCCTGTATGTGCTGAAACAGTTCAATTGATTTAATTGGATGAAATAGCAGAAATTTCGCAAAATAATTAACAATTGATTTAAAAAATTTGATCAAAACAATTTTATAAACTAAATTTAATTGATTTTTAAAAAAATCGTTAGTAAATTTATTTTTAACTTTTGCACATATATTTAGCATTAAATCATTTTTGGGGGCCCCCTTAAAATTTGGGCCCTGGGCAAGTGCCCCGAATGCCCTGCCGTAAATCAGTCTCTGTAACAGAGGTCCCACTCCCATTGGCCGCCTATACAATTTTCTTAGCATGGAACTTCGCATAGACGGTGGCGCACCAGATAAATCTTTGAACAACTTAAAAATATTTATACAAATATATATTTATAATGACTTTTTTAAAATTAATTTTGAATACCCATTCATTTAATCAAATAAACATTCTAATAAATAATAAATTTCAATTTCTATTAAAAAAAAAGCTAAATACTTAAAGTTGAAACTTATTACTTTCTTAAACCTACTTTCGTTATTTTATATATTACATTTTTTATTTTGAAGTGTTAAGTTGAATTTATTGATTTCGTGTTTCTTCATAACAATTGGTAACTACAAAATAATTTCGGGTTTCATTTCTATAATGCGTCAAGAAATACAAATAATTATCATTTTTTCAAATAATACCCTTCAATAAAAGCAAAATCGGCAATTTATAATCTCAAATTCAGCCAAAACGCTTTAAAAATAATTTGACACATAGCAAATTTGCCGTGTCATAACCACTGATCTCTAACTGTAACTTCTGGATAGGGCAAGACATTTTGTTGACTTGAAGCCGATATGGAGGCCGCCATGATGGGGCACACTTTTCTTGATACCGCAATATTTCGTATATTTTTCATGTTAAAATACGCCGACATATATTATATTTGGGTAAGTTTTTTATTTTCTTTTTAAACCCATTTTAAATGTAATCTGCTATTAAAATAGGAAGTCATTTGCAAGTCAAAGTAGAAGTAGTTAAAAAGCAAGAGCAAAAACTATCTGTTTGGCAATATAAAAATTAATTCTATAAGAAGAAAATATAATATTTATATATATTTAATACTTTTACAATGCTTTGGTAATAAAAAACACCACTAAATCATTTTAAAAAAAATGTTGGGCACAGTATGGCAGCTTTCAATTGGTTTCAACGCGCCCGTAGAGGAAACAAAGTTTGAGCCTTCCAGCAGTTACAGTTAGAGTTCAGTGGTCATAACGTGCGAGAAACTCATTTCAGGTGGGGTTTAGTTCCAATATAACTCACTGGCGCGCTGTTGGCGTTTCTACAAAATGCTTGAGTGGATCCTCTGTACGCGTAGCTGTATACTCTGTGCACTGACCGTTTTAACCGCTGTAACTTAACTGTTAAAAATAGATACTTAAAAATAAGTAAAATGTACTCATTTTTGATTACATTCGATTCTTATCATAGCTCCGAATACATAAGTTTCATTTTTAAAAAAGAAATGTACTCAAATATGAGTAAAATGAATAAAAAGAGCAGTTTGCTTGCTTAGACTACCTTCATAAATCCCTTTCGAGCCCCAGTTGCTCAGTTGGTAAGGCGTTCAGCTACTAGTCAGAGGATTGGTGGTTCGAATCTGGGAAATGGACTTGACATAGAAAAGTAAAAAAGTAGTGATCTTGCGATCGGAGGGTTGCCAGCTTCACTACAAAAATACTAGAAAGTCGTCCAGAATATCCATCAAATTATACTGGCGTGTATACGGGACTGGTGCACGATAAATCTGATCGGGGTCCAAAGTCCCGACGTCTATTGAAGGCGTTGGGTGCCAGTTCAGGTGTTTCCTCGTCATCTGACCATGGTTCTAAAATAACGAGGTGCATGTATGAATGTGTATGTGTTCCCGGGTCTTTCCTTCGAGATTGACCCCGAACCGTCGCCAATAGCCCACTGTGCAGCTCTAGTGCGACGTTAATTAACAAAACCAAACCAAACCATAAATCCCTTTCAATAAATTTCAACAATTACAACCAGGTTGGTTTGTTTGGTTTGTTAATTAACGTCGCACTAGAGCTGCACAGTGGGCTATTGGCGACGGTTCGGGGTCAATCTCGAAGGAAAGACCCGCAATTACAACCAGGATTTACCGGGAATCGAACCCAATTCGTTTACCTGATGCAAGTCCAGGGCCCTTATCCGTTGTACTACGAGAGCTACGTGAAGAAGTTATAAACAGAAGTTATGTTAAAAAGGCGTGCAAAAAGAAGGGGATGTAAGATAATTGAGTTGAAATAACTCATGTACTCAAAAATGAGTACAATGAGTAAAAATGAATAAAAAAAGCAGTTGCTGCCTTCATAAATTACTTTCAATAAATATAAACAATTACAACCAACTTACTGGGAATCGAACCCAGATCCTCAGGTAGTTAGGATTAGGTCCAGAGTCCCTTAGTCAGGTAGGTCCAGAGTGTTATCCGTTAAGCTACTACGGCGACGTGAAGAAGTAATAAACAGAAGACATGTTAAAAAGGTGTGCCAAAGGAATGGGAAGTCAGGTAATAGACTTGTAATAACTCAGTTTCCATTTCAACGATCGACATCTAATGGTGTGGAAAAGCATCTTCTGAACAACTATTTTAAGTGCGTCAGGTCGCTTTGTTAAGATGGCTTAACAGAAGCCGAGATTAGCAATATTAAATCACACTGTACATTTTTGAGAAAGTACGATTGCTTAAATTTGAGTATGTCATCGCTCATTTACGATGCAATTGTACTCAAAGAAAAACTAGTATGTCCATGTACTCATTTTTAAGCAAATTTTTTTTTAGTGTTCAGTTTTCAGTAATGTGAACTGTAGAGTAACGAAAGTATTATTTTCGGGTTGAAACTGCGAACGTTCGGAATCAATTTTAAGAATATTTAGTTTTACATTCGAAATTATATATGTGCTCAGATGTATTCATTTTTGAGTACATGGAGGAATCGCTTGTGAGCATATTCGTTTTCGAATTTGAATGAATTCTTTCAAATTTTGATTATGTACATCAATTTTTGAAAAATGATATTCTTTCCTTACAAATTCATAATCTAATTTACAAACTACCTTATTTAAATTCGCTACTCTTATAATTGAAGGACAAGTGTAAGAAGCGGTCAACTAAGATTTTCGCAAAATTCTAATTTTGATGTAGATGAAAGCTTTAACGACATATGTATCTGCCCTCAAAATTGTGTTGTTCTACTTGATTTATTTAGGCAGGTACAGTAAAAAGTTTATGTTTTACTTATAATAATGGTACGATTTCACCTAAATGGCAAATGTGCGAAAACGAGCCAATTTTGTTAACAAAACACCACTAATCGATGTATCGTGCCAATTTTTTCCTTGGCGACAAATAGTGGATGTTCAACAGAAAGCGACCCTTTTCTTCAAGATTGTTGCCAGAGGTAAAGCTGTTTATCTTGGAAAGAGATTTTGGGAGAGTTTCACGCCGAGAGGAAGAAGACCGCTGTTCCAACCGAAAAAGGAAAAAAATCCGTGACGCCGAAGTGGTTCCATACGATTAGCATGGAACTTCAGTTCCTGTACTATAATTTTAAGTTTTTGTCATTAAATAATACCTCAATATAGAAATATCTACTTCATACACTGAGATAGATTGTACTCATCGTTTATGAAGCATTTTTTGTGTTGATATAAAAGTATTTTTTCATATTTCGTTGTAATTCTAATAATATGCAACTTATATGCAGATCAAATATAAGTATTTCTGTATTTAAATTTATTCATAGTACATAGAATAAAAATATTACTTATTTGGCAAAAACCTATGTTATAAACAAACTTTCCCCTAATTGCAAGCATAGAAACAAACAAAAGCAGAATTTGCTGCTGTATGGAAGAATTCAAAATTACTATACTCGGGGACAACCTAAGTTGAGCCTAAAGCAATGTGGGAGTTTCACGTGACGTATTAACATGGTAACTTACTAGTTGTTTCGATTTCTTCCCAACAGCAGACAACTTTGCTTTTGTTTGTTTAGTCGCTACGCTTGCCATTATGGGAAAGTTTGTTTATTATATGTATTTGTTTTTTTCCAAATAAGTAATATTTTTATTCCATATATGAATAAATTTAAGTACAGAAATACTTATATTATATTTGTATATAATTAGAATTACAGCAAAATACGGAAAAATACTTTTATTTCAACACAAAAATACTTGATAAACGATGACTACAATCTATCTCAGTGTATGTAGTAAATATTTCTATATTGAGGTATTATTTAAAGACTAAAAGTTAAAATTATAGTACAGGAACTGAAGTTCCATGCTAACCCTACGGAACTTCTTCGGCATCGCGAAACTTTCTCCATGTTCCGTTGGAACAGCGGTCTTCTTCTTCTCGGCGTGAAACTCCCCCATTGAATATTTATACATACCATAGCTTCCGCTTCAGTTTATACTTAGGTTGTCCTCGAGTATAGTAAGTTTCCCTCTTGCTACGTCACGTGAAACTCGCACATTGCCGTGGAAGCATCTAAATGAAAAGTGAATAAAACGCTTCTTTGCTTGTGGATTGGATGAAAAGTCAAATAAAT
Organism: Troglohyphantes excavatus; assembly: GCA_963932185.1. Classification (NCBI taxonomy): domain Eukaryota; kingdom Metazoa; phylum Arthropoda; class Arachnida; order Araneae; family Linyphiidae; genus Troglohyphantes; species Troglohyphantes excavatus. The sequence continues at coordinate 17,603,887 of OZ010678.1, forward strand.
TGTTCTGATACTGCATATAAGCTATTTTTTATTACACAAAATAGCTCTCCTATAAAAAGAAATAATATAAATCGAATGAAATACCCAAAGTGGCAATCTTCCATTTTCACGGATGTATTTCTTTTTCTCTTTGCGCCACTTGAAGTATGTCTCCTGATTGTTCGCTTGGAAAATATGAATAATAACTGAAGTGAAACCACGCTTATTCTATCTAATCTATTCACACAGCTTGTCACCGAATGAGCATAAATTTCGAAGCAGAATTGTTATTAAATGGGGACGATTATGCGGAAGTTTAGAGCAAATTAATATTTCAGAAGGTGAAATGGGGAACAAATTAAACTGTTAATAGCTTTTTAAATTTTCGGATAAAAATTATGCTTTTCATTATTGAATAATCACTGAATTAGTTCGAATTAAATGGTATTTAGATCATTATAAAGTTCATCGATTAATTTTGTTATTAATTCATTTAGTTATTCGTTTTAAGGTTGATTTATATAGAAAAAATAAAACAAAATAATAATTATGGATTTTTTAGTGGTCATCCGAAAATGGTCGCTAAAGATCCAATTACTATAAGGTGATGGGTTCGTTTTCGGAAGTTTGTGAGATCGAATACTGTACACTAATTATAGGTTCGCTGTCTAACATCGAGCATGAATGGACTGTAGTAGAGCGAATATGACGTCATAATCGTTAAACCAACATCTCACCAAATGGCCTCAAACACATGACTTCTTTCAAAATTTTGAATTAAAAAATATTCGCGATTGGCTGATGAATTGGGAAATGTGTAACAGTGAAAATTTATGAATGGAATGACGTAATTAACCACGTGTCTGAGGCCATACATGTTGCCCTCACTTTGATGTTAGCGAGATTATAACATTATGTTTTCTCTACTATGAAGGAAGATGCTCGAAGCTGTCTACAACGAATAATTAAGTTATTTAAACATTTTAATTAGAAAAAAGAAGTTTAAAATTTAAAGTTGTAATTTCTGATACTGGTAGTTATTTCAACGTTTTAATTAGAAAAAAGTTGAAAATTTAAAGTTGCATTTTCATATACTGATAGTATAAACATTTTAAGTAGAAAAAAAAAGTTGAGAATTTAAAGTTGCATTTTCTTATACTGGTAGTTATTTAAACATTTTAAATTGAAAATTTAAAGTTTCATTTTCATTTACTGGTAGTTATTTAAACATTTTAATTAGAAAAAAAGTTGAAAATTTAAGGTTGTAATTTCTTATACTGGTAGTTATTTAAACATTTTAAATAGAAAAAAAAGTTGCAAATTTAAGGTTGTAATTTCTTGCACTGGTAGTTATTTAAACATTTTAATTAGAAAAAATAAATTAAAGTTGCATTTTCTTATACTGGTAGTTATTTAAACATTTTAATTAAAAAAAAAGTTGAAAATTTAAAGTCGTCGTGAGTTTTTCCCACGGAAAACACTAAAAATATCTAAAGGATCATAAATAAGCGTTCGTTCCGAATTAAGAAATTAAATATTAAAATTGGATCATAAAGAAATCGAAAAAGCAATTTCTCCCATCCCTCTGACGGTATTTATTTTTCAACATCAGGGGGTCACTTCCCCCAATTCGAACAAGGGGTGCATATCATTTTCGAACATTCGAAAGGTAGAGGAGGAAAGGAGAAAAGACCGCCATGCGTTCTTTTTTCTTGTTTTTTGCCGCCACTTTGCTGACCGTGAGAAAAGAGCGATCGTTACGGCCATGCGTGCGTGCAGCAAAAGCGTTTTCTTTTTTCTTTCCTCCTGCGCTCTCTTCGTGTGCGTGCTCATCGTTCTTTTTCCTTCTTCACTTCAATTCGTGCGCTGTTCCTTTTGAGCAAACGATAATTTCAAAGCTTGTATTTTTTTTTGTACTACCCCCTTCGATAGAGGCCCGTACCTTTGCTTCTAGAGAATATTTTTATCTCTTGTAATTTTTGTGTGTTTGAGTCTTGTCTTTCAGTTTGATAATTAAGTTAGCCTTTTTTTTGGGGGGGGGGGGGGGGGGGACACCAAGTAATGGTCATTTAAAACATAAACCCGGAAATTCAAAAAACTGTTTTTTGGGCCTCCAGTTGCCCAGTGGATAAGGGCGTTCAGCTGGTAATCAGAGGATTGCTAGTTCGAGTTCGTGCAGTTTATTTGACAAATAAAAGTAAAAAAGTAGCGATCTTGCGATCTAAATTCATCTAACTATTATATGGGTTATATATGACCCTTAGTGTATTCAGTGCCATTACTCAAAAAATATAGGGGTTGAAACAAGAAATTTCCCAACTTAACGATTCGAAATTTTCAACTCAACTATTCGAAATTCCCAACTGAACACTGCTGAAAATTCCTATTTCCAACTTATCAACATTTTTCATCTTTTTTTGTATATATTTTAGGTGATATTAAACAGTTCTCTCACAAGCATTGATTTGTTGCACCCGTATTCCAATGCAGTGTCCGTTTTGAAGGCTAATTTAAATGTAAACTTACAAGTTGGGCAATTTCTAATCTTCCCTAAATTTCATTTGTTAAAACATATTAATTTTCTGCGGACATAAATTTTCCCAACTCGGGGTTTTTGGAAATTAAAATTCCCAACTTTCAGGGTTTCTAGATTATTTGGGGGGGGGGGGGGGGGCGGTGCGACGGGCCTAACTATAGGCACAATAGCACTGACGGGATTCCCTCGAATACTAAATAATGAAAACATCGTATATTTAATTAATTGTTCATTTAAAAAACAAGAAATTGTAACGTTTTGGGAAAAATTAGTAAAAAGTTAGGAACAATTGCAAGAATGATATCGAGTTTTTCAAAGTATAGACTACTTTTACACAATTCGCCGCCACTGGGTGGGTGTGTAATGTCCCCCCCCCCTCCCCCAGTGGCGGCAATTGGGTTCTAAAAGTGCGGGGGCAAGATGAGGAGAAAAAAAATTGGGGGGGGGGGGGGACGCGGCTCACCTTCGTCTACATGATGATATGCTATTTATCCTCATAAAATGATTTCACGGAGACTTATGGGGGCGGAATCATATACTGCAGTTGCGGACGACTCCCTTTGCCTTCGCGTGATACAAAAATGTCAGAGGGGTGGAAAGGGTTTGCATCCATTGTCTGAAGAAATGGGAGGAGAGGGTTGGAAACGTTTTATTTTTAAAAAGTGCAATAATAAAAAAAGTGAGGGTCAACATCCGAAAAAAGTGCGGGGGCAACCGCCCCCTCCCTTGCCCCTGCGAATCGCTGCCACTGCCCTCCCCTCATAACCTCAACCATGCACATTTTCTGCGTACGCTACTGCTAAGAGCGGCCCTGCCCGCAACCCGCCTTTTTAAGAAGATTAGTTTGGTTAATTAACGTCGCACTAGAGCTGCACAGTGGGCTATTGGCGACGGTTCGGGGCCTATCCTCGAAGGAAAGACCCGGGAACGATGCCTCGTATTTTTGAACCATGGTCAGATGACGAGGACAGCACCTGAGCTGGCACCCGACGTAAACCTCAATAGACGTCGGGACTTTGGACCCCGATCAGATGTATCGTGCAACAGGCCTCTTATACACGCCGTTAATTTTGTGTGGATGTTCTGGACGACATTCTAGTATTTCGGTAGCGAAGTTCGCAACTCTCCGATCGCAATATACTTTTCGCACTACTTTTTACTATTCTTTAGTCTAGTCCATCGCATGGTTCAAAAATACGAGGCATCGTTCCCGGGTATTTCCTTCGAGATAGGCCCCGAACCGTCGCCAATAGCCCACTGTGCAGCTCTAGTGCGACGTTAATTAAACAAACCAAACCAAACCTTGCACAAAAACAGCATCCATTTTCAAAAACCATCCACCGACCTCACGCACTTGTCCCTGAAAATCCCTATCACACAACAAAAAATCCCAACGTTGCCCAACCATTCCGAAGAATTCCCCGGCCTTCTTCTTTCAAAACACTTTTTTTTCTGCTCGTCAGATTGGTTGAGGCCCACATTTCCAACTTACCGTTTCCTAGAAAAACAGACGATACGGCAGCAAGCCCTCCAGGCACAAAGATCACGCGTTGACGATAAGCCTTCGTCGACCCCCCCCCCCCCCCATTTGGCGTGGGGAACGAGTAACAACAAAACAAAAAAAAAAACGCCGAGCTAACGCGCGTTGCGTGCAAATGCGTCGGCCTTGACACCGGCGTCACCTATCGGGAGCTTCTCTTTGGTCCCTCACAAACTGGATTTCCTGCTAAGAATGTCACGCAAAACGCGCGTTCGACCCCAGCGCACGCAGGAGTTCTTTTTTTTTTTTTTTTTTTGCAACTTAGTGTCTCATTTTTCCCGCCACTGGTCGCTTCTGGTTCGATTATTCTTGTTCCAATGTTTTCCACCTTGCACAGGGCGGTGCGTTGGGTTGTTTCATTCCTGCTTGAGCTTTCACCTGCTGCTGTTCGTGAGATCACTCTCTCTCTCTTCATTACTTTGAGCGTAAGAATATTTATTTTTGTTTACCTTTATCGGTTTTGCTTACTTCTTTTTTTGCAGGTGGCAGCCCGTGGTCAAAACTGTCAGTGCAGCCGAAATCATGTGAATCCCCCCCCCCCCTCAAATCAAAGTTTCCTTTCAATTTTTACGAAATTATAACATACTAAAAAAGAAAACACTTATTTTTTGAAAATTAAAGCAATCCTCTTTTCTTTTAAACATGCGAATCAGTCAATTTTAATATTAACTTAAATGACGAAACATAGCACAATTTATCACGAAAACTATTTCCGTTTGGAGAGATTCTCGGAAATTCTTGGTTCTTCCACCCATCCCCGCGATTCACGCACGAGCCAATCATTTTATCGAATACCAAGCGCAGCTCAAATCAGAAAATTCATTTTGGGCTGTATTTCGCCACACATGCAGTGCATTAGCAGGGGGGAAATCTCCATACTACGTCAAGGTTGACATGGCAACGATGCAGCTGAGCATCAAATCGAAGCATTTTCGAGCATCAAATCGAAGCATTTTCGAGCATCAAATCTTGGCAACATCAAATCGAACTTTTCCATGCACTTACATCAGTGCCGTCACACAAATTTTTTTTAGGGGTTGAGACAAGAAATTTCCCAACTTAACGATTCGAAATTCCCAACTTAACGATTCGAAATTCCCAACTTAACGATTCGAAATTTAACGATTCGAAATTCCCAACTTAACGATTCGAAATTTAACGATTCGAAATTCCCAACTTAACGGTGTGGATACGGTTACCAGCTCAGGTATTATCTTCGTTATCTGACCATGGTTCCAACGCCAATAGTCCAATTTGCGACTCTAGTGCGATGTTAATTAAGCAAACTTAACTTCAACGATTCAAAATTCCCAACTCAACAGTGCTAAAAATTCCCAGTTCCAACTTATCGACATTTGTGAACTTTTTTATAGGTAATATACTAAACAGTTTTCTCGTAAAATATTAATTTGTTGCACGCATGTTCCAATGCAGTGTCCGTTCTGAGGTCTAATTTAAGTTTCATCATACAAATTGGGTAATTTCTAATCTTCCCTCGCTTTCATTTGCTAATAATAATCAATTTTCTTGAGGCATAAATTTTCCCAACTCATGGATTTTTAAAACTCGAAATTCCCAACTTTTAAGGTTTCCGGATTTTTTTTGGGGGGGGGGGGGGCGAACCCCTTTGGTCCGGGTGGTAATTTAGTGTCAGGCCCTTGAGACAGGCCTGATTAAAATTAGTACCCCCCCCCCCCCTGAATGGCATTTAAATGAAACCATTATAATTAATATAACAAAATATATTAATATAAGTAATGAGTATTCGTATTATTCTGTATATTTTGATTTTCCCCCCTTATATTCGAACAAATTTAACACTGGCGTCAATTTTTTTTTACTACAGGTGGTAATGCACATTTTTAAAAGGTAAATTCAGTTTAAAAATTTTTTAGAGGTGTTACATATTTATATAAAATGTGTGATTTGGGGCCCTCAAAAATGTTAAAGTGTAAGCCTGGGCTTCACGGGCCTATTCTGTAATCAGCCCATCGAACTATTTTGAAAATTGATTCACAATTTCATTGATTAGGCACATGCCCCCACCCCCCTGCCCCCTTCAAAAAGGACACCCTCTGTGGGGAGCCGGTAAATTTGGCGAAGGTAAATTTTTCAGAATCGTGCGACGGGTCGACCATACGTTGCATAACACACATGTAGGAAAAGAGATTTTCTGCTCTGCATGGAATTATGTTGTTTATAGGTCCTTTCTTTACTACAAATATAATTTAAGCTTATTTTTTTATATAAAAAAATATTGTTTATTTTAATAGAGATAACTCGGTTTGAGAAGGTTTTTTTCAAATCAATAACCAATATTTTTTTTTATATGAATAAGCAATCCAAAAATTGCAAACTGTAGAAATTAGTAAAGTTGAAAAAAAAATCAATAGTACAATTTTATTTCGAAACAAAACAGGGAGTAGTCGACTAATACAACAATACTGTTGATTTATGAGCTAAAAGTACGATTCACACATGGTTCATAAAATTTTCTTTCTTTGGATCCTCATGTGGAAATTAAGATTCGTTGCGTCTAAGGAACGTAAAAGGGATCGTTACTACAGAAATAATATATATGATAGTCAGAGTTATGTTGCAATTTTAGTTTTCCTTACAATATTTTGTAACGATATTACTAATTAGTATTATTGTTTATGTATTTGCAGATGCACAAGGAGTAAATGAAACCTGGCAAAAAAGATGGTACTAAGAACTTAAAAAACCACCATGGAACAATATGAGTTCGATCCATCCGACAGCAGGGACGAGGCGCCGGTCCAGGCCAGAGGCTACCAGCACACGATGGAAATACCGACTTCCATGGCAGACATGCCGGGCGTCATCCACAACCTAAGTTCCTACGACAAAGACGGAAGGCAGAAATTCCAAGGGGGCTTCGAGGAAAACGGAGATGGTCCTACCACCCGAACGCGCTCCAAGAACGACGAGATTCCGTCATCGTTCTTGCTGCAGCAACCTCAACTGTACAAGCCGGAAAAGAACAAGAAGTGTCAGGTCTGCGGGAAGCATGCAAGGACCCCTTCGGACCTCCTACGGCACATGAGGGTTCATACAGGTGAAAGACCCTTCCCCTGCGTGGCTTGCGACAAGACCTTCAAGTGCAAGCGCAGCCAACTCACGCACCAATATCTCAGCCACGGCATCAAGGACGGTCTTTCGGACCACCGACTCGACGTGCTGGACCACCGCAAAGTCAAAAGGAGCACGAGCAAGCTCAAGAGCAACTTCTGCAACCAGGTGCCGACCATCATCGACAAGATCATGCACAGCAACTACATGAAGCAGATGGAGCAGCAGCAGCAGCAGGCGGTCGTCCTGGTCGACCAGGACGAGGACACGGAGATCATGGCCGGCGAGGAGATCTCCACCATGAGCGACGGCGGTCCGGTTAGCTTTGTCGGGTTGTTCGGTCCCCAGGTCGAGAGCGGCGTCCAGATCAAAGAAGAGACTTTCCACGACGCAGATGCCAAAGAGGTGCAGGAACCGCCTGCTGTCAAGGAAGAGTCCTTCTCGGACAAACAGGACAGCCCGAATGGTGACCTCATCAACAAAATTGTGCCGTTGTTTAGGTCCAAAAAGCGGAGAAAAGACCACTCAAAGAAGGTGCCCATTCTGCGCATTAAAACTCATAAATGCACGCACTGCAAGAGACAGTTCAGGTCAGTTTACACACTCAGGTATCACCTCAGGTCCATGCACGACGAGAAAGTTTACTTAAGCCCGGCGCTTGAGACGCGTCTGAAGAAGAGGAGATGGATCCCTCCCCACGTTCGCCTGCAGAAATCGAAGATAGGTTCAGTGGGCCACAGCAAACGGAATACCTCACAGAAAAATAAATTTTCGAAAGAGAAGAATTACAATTTACTTCCTACGTACCCGAACGAGAAAATAGAACACAAGTTCTTTTCTCAGATCGCACAACACCTCTCGGACGCTCCGCCCCAGCAGCAAAACAAAAACGAAGGTGCCATAGATTTACACGTCAACAGCGATTTCTCTCTCGAAATAAAGAAAGAAAAGCTCGACGCCTACGAGGACGACATCAACAACAACGTCCCCGGGACGGTCAACGATAAGACGGAAAGGAACTTGAGGGGTTTCATGGGTCTGAACGACAATGAAATCAAACAGATGTCTTATTTCGCGAACAACCTCCCGAACGCGACAGCCAACACAACAGGTGCAGCATTCTCGCTGAACAACACAAATGCCACGAATACCTCAAATCCCTTTGTTCTACCTCCGCACATATTCTTCCCCAGCACCCCGGCCGCAGACGAAGGCTTGTTGAACGAGAAGCCGATTTCTTGGGAGAGTCTGCAGGTCTCTTCAGACAGCGTCCTCATCTCCAAGCTGGAGGCTGTCCACCCTGGAACTCAACAGAAATACGTGCTGTACAAGTGCGGGCTCTGTGGTAAGGCCTTCGCAAGTTTACGGGTAATATGCGGCCACTTAGCCCTCCACAACGACTCAAGCAAAGAGAAAGACTGCGAGAAATGTGGTGCTTCTTTCAAATGGAGAACTGAACTCGATTCCCACCTCGAATGTCACCAAGCATCGGACAGGAAATTCATGCCAACGTCGCCCTACCTGCCAAGTTACTACGTCAATCCCTTCCCCATTCCAGTGGTTACCCCAAGCGAGCAGAGCGTCATGTCCACGACTCGGCTGCTGCCATACCCGTTTTTCCCCATGCCCCAACAAATACCTCAGCTCATGCAACCCGGGTTCTTTCCCTTCTTCGCCGCCGCGCTGCAACCTCAGATTCAGCAACAGCAACAACCTGCCTCGAACGGTCACGAGGAAATCTCGGCGAGGAACTCCACCCATTCCTCTCCGGAAGTCAACCACGCCTCGGAGAACTACGAGGACAAGAACGGGTGCACTTTCCAGTGCAAAATGTGCCCGAAGACTTTCGACAGGATCTTCTCGCTGCAGAGGCACGAGCGCATCCACAGCGGGGTGAAGGCCTGCTTCTGCAAGATCTGCGGCAGGGGCTTCAGCGAGTTGCGGAATCTGAGACACCACATCATCCGGTTCCACGCCGAATCGGCCCAGAAGGAGCCCTTGCCCTACAGGAGGCGCCCCAACAGGATGAGGAACGTCAGCAGCTCCCAGAAGCTGGTCTCATTTCTGAAAAAGACGGCGGTGCGGATTCTGAACTCGATGGGCCAGAGCAAGCTGGAGCACTCGGCGTCGGAAGACAACAACAGCTCAGAAAAGTCCCAGGCAGCTGAAGCCCAGACAGAGCCGGACAGAAGCGATACCCGAAGCTTCCCAGCCCCAGCAAGCATCGCGGAGAGTTTCCAGGAGCAGAACGGGATGACCACGATGCCCAAACTGTACGATGCTACCTCACAGCTGACTCGTATGTCTCCTTCTCAAGACATCGGGGAGGTTCCTCCCCCAAAGCTGTCGCCAGGTCTAGCTGACGATGTGAAAGACACAAACTCGATTCCTATCGATGCTACCTCTGAAACGGGCAAACACGCTGCCGTTGAAGTTATGCAGGATCCTAAGAGATCCCTTCTGGGCAACAGACGGAAAGGAAGGCCATTCAAACTGTCTACGATGTCTTCTCAGGTATTGAGTCTTCGAGGCGAGGACATATTGTTTCCGCTGACAGACAGCAGTTTCCTTGAAAAGCCGGATGGTATTTCTGAGAGCAGTTTACTACAAGCTACAGAGATCCTGAGTATGATGTTTTTCATAATAACTAATATCATAGAATTTTAGCAAACTGTATTCCAAACACGCAAAGAATAAGCTGAGTAATCCAATTCCCAAATGTCTTTTGTTCAGTTTATAAAACTTACGGTATACCACATAATTTTATTTTTTTTGTATTATATTTATTTCTATACTTGGAATTAAGTAAAGTATGTTGTTTAGTGTTTAGTACAACATATTTTGCTTAATTACAGGTGTAGAAATAAAAATTTAATACGAAAAATATGTGACTTTCCGTAAATCAGGGTTTGAAATTAGCATGTGCACTGTGCACCTGATTCATGTGCTGTGCACCTACATTTTTTACTTGGGTGCACGCAATGCTCCTAACTTTTCTGAAAAACTGAAAGATGTTATTTGTCATTCCAAAATACACAATTTTTTTAAGAATCCGGTTTCCCAGAGTGCGCATTATGGATAACGAAATTGGAATTCACCTGCAAATTATGTAACCAATAAGAACCCGAGAATCCGGTGTGCACTTTGTCTTAGATCAATTGTCAGGTTTTACCAGTAATCCCTTGTTGGCACGGCAAACCTGCCAACTACTACGGATTGTCCGTAGTTGCTTTAGATTGCGAAAAGAACAAATGAGTTACTGAAACTTTATTGAAAACTACGTTTAGTGTATATATTCGATATGGTGTCACAAGTATTTGTTCGAAGGTTCCGTTGATCTGCAGTCCGGAAGTCACCAAAGCTGCGCTATGCACTTTTTTTTGCTGTCACTCGAAATCGAACCGAGGACCTTCTGCATACGCCGAAACTAAACTAGTCATGCTAAAGTGATCACTCAGCCCGAATGAATATACGGTGACCTCTACAAAAGAAATAACTATTTATTTTATTGTTCTTTAGATGGCTGCTTAAAACCAGAAGTCGCTTTTCCACAATTGAGCTACTTCAACATGGAGCAACACTCGCCAAACGAGCCAATAGACATGAGGAATCCCATTGTAAAAGAAAAGGCTGAAGCAGCGTCGCCAAAAAAAGAGATGGAAAGCAATGAGATACAGGACAGAGGGGTGGCCTTTCCAACAGAGAGTAATATTGGGTATGTATAATTGAGGTAGCTCAGTGGCGTAAGCAAGGGATTAAGGGGGGGGGGGGGTCAGAACCCCTCCCATGGGCTGTAAAGAAAATAACTTTATTTCCTTATAGAGTTGTTACAGGCCTCGCAACAGGTCTCTTTTTTCCCTAAAAGTCCTTTTTGTTACTTGAGGTACTTAAAAGTCCTTTTTTTCAGAATATGGTCCCTTTTTCCCTTATTTTAGTAAAAATATTTTTTTCACCCTTTATGACAATAATAACGCATTTCTGGCCCTTTCTCCTCCTTATTTAACTATTTTTTTTATTATGTAATGGTCATTACAATCATATTCGTATATGTGTTGAATCTGCAGCTAGGGTGTTGCAACTATCGAATATCATTAAACCAGAAAAAGCCTCGCTGTTTTGTGTTTGCAAATGTAATTTATCACATTACTGTGGAATGTGGGCCTAAGTGTAAACTGGTCTCACACGACCACTGGATCTTGTTTATGCATTGTATCAAAAACAAATGTAAATGATGCATGTGAAAGTGTAAATTGGAATTACACGATTTCCCAGTACCTCGTATTCTAATTAAGCAAATACTGTTCGATTTATTTCTGATTCGAAAAATAGACTTTTCCTGTAGTAAGTAGCATTCCTGCTAAATTTCATTACATTTGGCCAAAATTTAAAAAGTTACAAATAACTAAAAAGTTACAATAATTATTACGAAATTAATTTTTAAAAAATGTTTTCGCACAAATTTACTAACTTTTTTTAATAATTCTCCGATTTTCTTCAAATTTGATTGGAATAATGCTTGAAATAGTAAAATGCTATGTAGTTAAAAAAAAACTTAATTACATTATTTTTTCACATTTTACTGGTACTAGAAAAAAGAGTGAAAGAAAGTCGAAATGATTCAATGTATGTTCTTAAAAATAGTTTTGTTGCTGCAACAAAACGCACACGTAAACAGTGGCGTAGGAACTTCTTTTTTTCAGGGGGGGCTGAATTTTTTTTTTAATATATATATATTGTTATGCAATATAAAATAGTACGGAGTTGCGAGCTATTAAACAATTAAAAAACAATCAATGCTTTAAATTTTTACAAACAAGTGTTAACTTGTTAAATGTTTTAACTTGTATCTGTTTTTGTTTGGACAGCTTTAGAATATAAAGTAACCAGGAAAAAGTTCATAGTAATTTCAAATGTCCGTATTGTACTCTAAAATATGAATTTTTTCAGATTTGAGGAATTCGTCTCTATTTAACTTTTTTTAACAAAATGTAATTTTTTAAAAGAAGAAATTTCAACTATATAAGCTGTTTAGAAAATAGTGCATGAATCTGATGGTTTTATTATTTCAAAGGGAATACATTATTGTAAATACGATTATAATTTATGAAATGTCCATAAATAATATATTTTCTTTTATTTAAAAACATATTTTTTACATTATTCTTTAAAGCTTTAGCGTTGTAGACATTTATATAAATACTTGAAATTACGTTTATTTTAGATGCTTAAATTGATAAATTTATAAGTAGTTTTCAAACTAAACTTTTATATTTATGCTTTTCTGACATTTAAAAAGGACGTAATATAAAAAAAATGTATGTGAGCCAGAGTACTGAGTACAAAAAAAATAAAATTAGATATTATTGTGAAAACATATAAATTTTTCATTTTAAATATTACTGAAATGAAATAGACCATAACTAGTATTCTATTGATGCAATAAAATAATTAGCAATTTAGACTTTATGTAAAAAATCATTTTCCTTACACTAATTCTACAATGACATTTCATTTATTATATGTAATTCAAGATTAAAATGAACTTCAACTTGTTTTTAAACCTAAGCATATGCTTAGTGTCATTCACTTAATAGTGTATAACAGAACTAAACATCATTATAATTAGAGTTACTGCCAATTTATAAGCATAATTACAAAACATTTATCATTAGAAAAGATGATATTACTTTTAATTGCTTTTAGAATATAGAAAAAATTACTTAACTGATAAAACAGAGGAATATGCTGACAGATGAAATCTACTACCATTCGTTTGTAAAAAGAAATGCTTCCTAAGATTGCTGTCTTTACACTCAAAAAAGAAACTGTAATGTGGTGGTAAAATCTCACCAGGGATTTTCTTTTGCTGTAGCCCTTCCATGACTTCGACCCCTAGGGGCAAGTTTCAGAAAAGCCTATATAGAAAACTGTCTACACAACCCTACATTGGTCATTCACAATGGGGGGATCATCAATCAGCTAAAATCGACTATAAGCGGTGAGAGCCAGTAAATTACAAACAAATGGGGACGAACTATACAATTCCCAGCTTTGGTCGCCATTCACATGTCTTGAAGATGAGCGTCCGACATGGCTGGTCGAGTAACCAGATGGCGGTACATGGCTGTAGGCATTTTGCAAACGAAGTACAGCTGTTGACGACAAACAGGTAATTTTCAGGTGTTTCTCACAAAAGGTGACATATGACTAATGACATGTACAAGTCGTCTTCGATTGGAAACAGTTGAGAAAGAAACTCATTGTCCTCCTGTACCTTTCAAAGCAAATTCCTTCCACTTTAAAACACGTTTAGAATAAATAAGAGGCGCTTCCTTTCGAATGCCTCTTTGTAGGAATTCTCTCTTTCTACGATTGGTTTTTTCAGTATTTTTTTAAAAAAAATAGTATAATATTAGGGGGGGGCTGAGCCCCTTCAAAATAATTCCTGGGGGGGCTCGAGCACCCCCAGCCCCCCTACTTCCTACGCCTATGCACGTAAAAAATTGGGTTAAGCATATAAAATGTGTCAATGGCCGAAATGTTCTCAATAGTTCTCCCCCCCCCCCTTAACGGCAAAAACAAAATAGAGTGGGCACATCACTGTATAGTAAGAATTTATTCGTGGAAACATTTGGGCCCCACGCGGTACACATTTCAGAAAGGGAGTGGATAAATAGTCAACTTGGTTGGTGTGGCGTACCTTCTTCTACACGATAGTGGATAATTTATTCCTCAAAGATCGATTCTCCGTGGAGCGTGGAGTAATTGGGGCTGAAGTATATACTGCAGCCAAGATAGATCCCCTCTCCCACGCGGTACAAATGTCAAAGGAAGGAATGAGTTAACAATCGCCCTGGTCGACGTGTTCGACCTTCCTCTACACGACGGTATGTCATTTATGCACATAAGCTGATTGCACATGGAGTTATGGGGGTTGAATTGTATATTGCAACACCCCTTACCAACGCGGTGCAAAGGTCAGAGGTAGAATAGGTTAAAAATACACTGGTTCGAAAAGTCACTTTCCTGCACATGATCGTACGTTATTTATCCCCGTAGGCTGATTCTAAGTGAAGTTATATTGATTTTACACATGTCATTTTTTAGGTTCTCCGACCCTAACCGAAAGCATAGACGATATAGTCAAAAACTGGTATAGTGTCGAGAAGTAGCTTACATATATGAAACGTACCATTTCGAGCTTTCTTTCAAATGGATATAAAATATATATTTTTTTAATTACAACTCTTTTTACTGGGTTGCCTTGTTTCTATAATTTGGTAAACATAAGGTTTAAAATATTCATGAGATTTAACAAATTGTTTCAATAATATTAATAGTTTTACGGTGCGATATTTATAATCGTGATAGTTAACGAAAATTTAACGTACGCTTAAATTTTGTAGGTCCCTTTTTTTAAGATATTTGGTCCCTTTTTCCCTAGGGACAAATGGAAAAAGTGTTGCGAGCCCTGTTGTTACAACCACGTGACCCTGCAACGTTTCAATGGCACGCTCACTGCACTTTAACTTATGGAACTCCCACTAGACTGTAAAATGAAATTTACCTAAATTTTGAAAGCCTTTGAGTAATATAGATTGAAGGGTTGGTTGGCTGAGTGGTGTTTAATAGCGGAGCCAAACTGGCTAAGCTGCGCCAAACACTTATATTGTTACGAATTTTCAGAATATTATATACAGTTTATCAAACCAGTGTCATAGAGAAACTCGAACAAGTCGGGATGAAGGATATCAATTAATAAATCTTTTAAAGTGGGATTTGCAGTGCCGAAATATTTTAGCCTTGCATTCCTAAAGTTGGGACAAATACACATAAAATGTTTAACGAACAAAACACAGTTACACCGGAGACATGTCGGTTCAGAAACTAAAAGGTGCTTGTGGGTCAATCGGGTGTGGCCTATTCTGAACCTTGTCGAAATTACATCATTTTTCCTATTGCAAGTTGTATTTTTAAAAGCTTTTAATGTTGGCTTTATAGAATGCAATTTATTTCATGTTTGGTTACCTTCAATAAATCTGCCATATTGAATCATGGGACTTTTAAAAACATAATTATATGCTTGTTAGTTTTACATTAAAAAAAAATTGACGATAACTGGTACGTGGTCAGTAACTGGCGCACTCCTCATACTGATGTTTGTACTATGTCATTTTCTATTCGTGAATCTTTTTAATCAGTACTTAAAAGTTGATAATTTTTAACCAATCGTGTTTTTATCAACAGATTGAACATGTTCAATGATCCTACTCAAAGTCAGTCTACTTTGAAGTTACCCGAGTCTTTTGAATCTCGATGTCTGTTTCCTTGTAGCTACTGCCATAAAAGCTTCAACTCTATTACAGATATAAACAGGCATATGAGCTTCCACGCTGGTAAGAATAAATGTTTGATAATAAATGTGGTTTACTGATACTTCATGATAGAATTAGACTATACATAAGATGTTATTCACACTAACCTTATACACAAATTGGACCTTGTATAATTAATAAATTCGATGAGGTCATTAGTAATAATGGAGGAGTTTCACTCCGAGAAGAAGAAGACCGCTGTTTGACACCCAATAAGGAGAATAATCCGAGATGCCGTAAAAATTCCGTAGGATTAAGATGGAACTTCAGCTCTTGTATTATAATTTTAAGTTTTTTGTCATTAAATAATGGCGAAATAATAGAAATATTTACTTCATTCACTGAGATAAATTGTACACATCTTATAAGAAGCATTTTTTTTTGTGCGCGTTGAAATAAAATTATTCTTCCGTATTTCGTTGTAATTCTAATTATAAGCAACTTATAAACAGTTTAAATATATATCAGGGTGTAAGTATTTCAGTATTTAAATTTTATACGTCACGTGAAACTCCCACTTTAAGAGCGTTTAAATTGTTTCTTAGATGGCTTCAAACATCTTAAAAGTAATCAAAGTGCTTAATTCGTAAAACGAAGTCACATTAATATAGATATAATTATTATTTAAAAATTCTGTTTGATTGTAAAATATATAACAATACACCCTTCTCTCAGTACAATAAGATTCAAAGTAGTGCACTACACGATATTACCACGTTTGTATTTTTTAAATCGAAAACTTAAAAATTATACTGCAGCAGCTGTAGTTTCATACTAATATTAAGAAACTTTTTCGGCGTCTAGGATTGTTCTGTGTTCCGTTAGAACAGCGGTCTTCTTCTTCTCGGCGTGAAACTCTCTCATTGGGGTTTCTAAAACCACTGCTAAAACAGAGTTCAATTTACGATGGTGAAAGCTTTCGCGAAAACTGGGTCCAGTTTGTGTATTATAGATAAGGGTTCTTTTTTAATAAAAGCAAGAACGTGTTCAGTATGCAATAAATATAATAAGAATTATTATTTTTATTTGAAACTAAATTAATTTAATATTGAAGAACTAATTAGAAAAAAAGTTTCACTTTTATTAAAATGTTATATGTATCCAATATTATTTAATTTTGTAAATAATATTTGCAATTAATGATAGTTTCTAATTTGAAATTGGAGTATGCTAATGTGTGTAAGGACATTGTTAAATATGTAATATATTTATTAAATTATATTTATTTTAATTGAAACTTTTTTGCTTTTAATTTAGATATAAGACCATTCAAATGTCCATACTGCAATTATTGTAGTAGAACAAATAGCCAACTAAAAGTTCACATGATGAGACACGAAGGTAATGTTTTATTAATATCACTAGAATTTATTAAACTGATTTACAATTTTATTGTACAATAGTATTTTTAATTAAAACACACATTAAATGTTTTTTAATATATGTATTGGTTGTATTAAAAACTGATTCGCAAACCAATTTTCGCTTTGTTCAAATTAATTGTATCCTTTTCCTGGGTTTAGTTACATTGGTATTAATATTGCATTAGTATTATGAAAGTATACTAAGATTCAAATCAATATGATAATTGGAAAAATATTGTTGAACTATTGGAAAGTACCATACACATTAAATAAAAGAAAATTGAAATGTAACTATTCTTTAATATTTTATATTTAAAAATTTGACAGCTTCAAATTATGAATACAATTATTTGTCATTAAGAATCCTATATATATTTAATAGGTGGGACTATAATTTGTCACAGTCACTCCTAATAAACAATATAACCCATATTTTAGATCAAGGTGTCATTTGAAACAGAGGCAAGTGTAAATATGCCAAAACAAATGAAAATTTTAAAATATTAAGCAATTAATAGTTATTATCATGGCACCATCTACATCTTAAAATTTGAACCGAACGGCTGAATGATCAGGAGCATTAAAAAATTATGAGAGTGTGTTTACGAAAAATATTTCATTTAAAGAACATTTGTACATTTTTGTAATTGTACAAATTTATTTTTTTGTAATTGGAATGTAACTATTCTTTAATCTACGCCTAATGCTTACTTTAAAAGTTTAATATAATACAAATATGGGCATATCATGATAGTTTTTTAGGAATGTCACTGTGTGTTGCGAAAAGTAAAGACATGACAAAGATTAACGTTAAATGTCCTCTAGACATGAAGGCTTCCCATAATTTATTTGTACCGTACTATTAAATAAAAGAAAATTTGAATGTAACTATTCTGTAATATTTTACATTTAAAAATTTGACAGCTTCAAATTTTGAATACAATTATTTGTCATTAAGAATCATCTATATATTTAATAGGCGAGACTATAATTTGTCACAGTCACTCCACCTAAACAATATAACCCATTTTTTAGATCAAGGTGTCATTTGAAAGGGAGGTAAGTGTAGATGTGCCAAACCAAATGAAAACTTTAAAATATTAATCAATTAATAGTTATTATCATGGCGCCATCTATATCTCAAAATTTGAACCGACCTATTTTAATTTTATAACTATATTCAAAGAAAATCTATCTATACTATTTTTCCAACAACTAAAATGACCTTATATCCTAGGAATCAAACACTACATGTGCCAGATCTGCAACTACAACGGTGTCACCCAGTCCGATCTCAACCGCCATCTCAAAACCCGCACACATCTCCTACGTTCCCGCAACGTCTGTCCTTGCTGCGGAACCGGCTTCCACACCCGCTCCCTCTCGGACGAGCACTTCAAGAGCTGCCACCTCTCTATGATCAACAACCCGAGCAACCCGGACCCAGCAAAGACCCTGCCCGACCCACCCGCACCCACCAAGACTTCGACCTCCAGCAACCGCAACCGGGTCACTCGCCTCAAGCAGTTCCGGGGACCGGAAGATAAGTTCCGGAGCTCGGAAGATAAGTTCAGGGCCTCGGAAGATAAGTTCCGGGGCTCGGAAGATAAGTTCATGACCCCGGAGGAGAAGATCAAGAGTGAGTTCTATCAGAAGTTGTGCGATCTCAATAACATGGGTTTGACACTGGGCGATTTCTTGCAGCAGGGTTCGACGGCGGGCATCGAGAAGTGAAGCACGCACACATTCCGATACGTTTCGAGTGCTTGGAGATTCCCACGATGATTTTTCAAGATGTTTTTTATTGGAGAGATTATTTTAATCATGTTTTTTTTTTTGTTTTTTATATTGTTATTGACTTGATTTGTTGTTACTGGTTGCTTTTATTTTTAGTAGATTTATTATATGGGGTGCCCAGTAGATTTGAAATGTGTATTTAAGGAAGTATGTATATAAAAGGGGATGTCAGGGTAAAGTTTTAAGAAACAAACGACACGAGAATACAAAAAAATATTGCTTCGTTGCTAAAAATTCGCGAAACGAAATTGGGTTCTCCTTTATTATATTCAATTCATAGAGTATAATTATTTTTTTACTTCTGAAAAATTAATAATTTTTCTAGGTAATAATAATTCTTTTGAAAAGTTATGTTTAATATTTTTAAAGAGTACTGGTTAACATTTCAGTAGTCGCTCATCGTGTATCAGTACAGTAGGCTTAGTAGAATAGAGTTGATCTTAAGGATAATATTTTTATGCGTAGCTCGGACATGCTCAAACTCTTATTTATTATAACACATTTTTTTTAATATATTTATATATTTCCTGTAAGTTTAGTGGAAGATATTAATTTTATTGCATAAATTAAAAGATCTCGCAAATGACACATAATTACTTTTGTGCCATTAGGAAGCATACAAGAGTGTTAATACTTTTGAAGAATATTCATTAATAATTTTACAGAATACTGATTATACTTTTGCAGAATATTTTTTATATTAACATTTTCTCAAAAAGAATATTAAAAAAATATTTCTGGTTTGTTTTCAACAGCATTGATTAATTTAAATGTGTTAGTGCAATTAAAAAAATATTGCTTACTTTGGACAAAGGATCTTGAAAATTAAAAAAAAGTTGAAACTTTTGACAGATTTTAATTTATTAGTGTGAAAGTTTTTAAAATCTTTATACACATAAAAAAAAGCAGCGGGTGGTTTGAAAAAAATTATTTCAAATCCCAAATATTTAAAGCATTTTAAAAATATTTGACAAATACAAAATATAAGTTCATTTTTTTTTAAAGTTAAAGAATAAAAAGTAAAGCAAATAGCACACAGCCAGCATCTCTGCTTTTATTTGGTGAATTTCTACTGGGCAGCCTATATCAACTGAAAAGAAAAACTGAAAAGTTCCTTAAGAGAAGTGATACATTTTTACAGCTATACGAAGAGCCGATGTTTCATCTATTAATTTACTTCACTATTGATGGCAACAATCAATGGCCGTCCACGCAGAAAATACGTAAAGAAAAGTATATAAATGAGCTCATTGTTGTCACTGTTTTTGTTTTATTTATATATTAAAATCATTCCCCGAACCTCAAGCACTTTAAGCATGACATGTAGTATCCAAATATAACTGCAGCATTTTTAAAAAAAGTACACCTAAATAGCAAACATTTCTGCAGCACTCTTAAAAAGGTACATCTAAATAGAACATATAACTTCAGCATTTTTAAAAAAATACATCTAAATAGCACATATAACTGCAGCATTTTTAAAAAAGTACACCTAAATAGCACATATTTCTGCAGCATTTTTAAAAAGGTACATCTAAATAGCACATATAACTGCAGCATTTTTAAAAAGGTACATCTAAATAGCACATAAAGAATTCTATAAACAAAAACAAATATTGACGACTAATAGTCATACCAGGCTTAATAAAATAAGTTGGGGGGGGGGGGGGGGAGCTTCTATCTTTATAACTACCGACACAATTTTGAGGATAATCACAGATTACACTCGGAAGATTTTAACTTTGAGTAATCGTGTTTTAATTCAAAAATGAGATATGACTATAAAAAGTATTTTACCAATGTTTGTTTTAATTTATCTTTTTACTCTAATATGTAAAAAAAATATTCAACTTCAAATACAATCATATGAAACGATTGGCTCATGAAATATGTTTTGGACAAAAAAAGGCATAAAATAGTAAAATGTTAGGGGGGCTGAGCTCATTCAAAATAATTCCTGGGAGGGCTCAAGCCCTCCCTACGCCTATGTCTCTATTAAACTATAAGCCCAGCCCTTTCTCCCTAATATAGGAAATACAGTAGACTCTCAATAACTCGAATTTTTCGATATCTCAAAAAAAATCTATTTCCCTGCACCTTCATTACTTATTTAATGTAATTTTATCTCTTTAATTTGAATTTTTTCTTTGTTATTTTCGATAACTCGAAGTTTCCTCACAACTCAAAATTCTGTTTTTCTCTCAAAACTACGGATTTTGAAGAATCTTTAGCATATATGTAATTGCCACGTTCTTCTTTATCGGTTCTCTTTCTTATTGTGCGTTAATGAAAGGGTATACTTACAATGGATTCCTACCTGTGGCTCACCCTTTTGTTTGAATGTCGCCAGACTGGATTCCCTGAGCTGTATCCCCTCCTCTTTAACACAGTCAGTCCAACAAGGAAGATTAATGATTTATCGTCCCTCAAGCCAGCTGGCGTTTTCGGGTGCGAGTCACTTTCTTGAAACATTACCTACCGTCCATAAAGCAACTCACTTAAAATATGAAGACGACACTCGACCCCTTCTCATTTTTGTTTAGGCAATGCACTCTCTATAGCAGCATTTGATGAGTGATCGCTCTCAGAAGAAGAATGATAATTAATAATGCTAACCTCCTCCAAAAATAACTTTGTAAGAGGCTCTATCTTCGATAAAATCTATGCGTGCATTCATTGAATTGAGGCCGGAAATGAAAACATCGGAGACATTTCAAGCAATCGTGTATTTGGAAAATATAATTGATTTCGAAAAATATAGAAATACTTACCAAACTATTTTGGATAGATATGTTAAATAAAGTCGTGTAAGTATACTAGTATTTATTTTTTACCAAAACAGCTTTTTTATAGGATATTCGATAACTCGAATTTTCGATATCTCGAATTTTTATACACTTCCCTTCGAGATAACGAGAGTTGTCTGTATAATTTTAAAAATATTTCATGAACACCATTTAAAAAAAAATATAATATCGCTTATTTTACATTTAAGCCAAAACTACCCTTTAGAATAGGCCATAGCATAAACTCATTAAATTTCAAGTTTTATTTAAACAACTGAAGGAGGTAATGCAAAATAATCATAAAAAACCATAACTTTGTTTAAATAACTATAAAACTTACTACTCAAATTTTGTGATGTATGATTTGTAGAAAAAGATGCTTCAGTTGTATTTGGACACACAAAACTTGTTTTTGCCCCGATAAAACAGCAAAAAACTATTGACGTTGCATGATCTTTCTGTAGAGCAATCTGTCAGTCATACAGAAACTCAGGGTTTGTTAAAACATCACATGTACTAAAGACTCATTGTAGTGGGACGCACAGACGAAATGTGAAGAGATCCTTCTGGAAGGACAGTATGTAAAATTACGAGTAAAGTCAGGTGTTTGTATGAAATAGATGTGTTTGTGAACATATTCTTATAACGTTGTGTTACTATCTTTTCTGTATAAAATCAAAAACGGCTGAGAGAAAATGTATCTGAATCTATGTCATTGTGTGGAGGTATTCGACAGACAATTGATGTATTTAAAGTTAAAACAGGGTGGCAACAAAATTCTGGAAAAAAAGTTCCCTGATATTTCCCTGACTTCCATGATGGTGTCACAAAATTTCCCTGACTTTAAAATTACATTAAGAAATGTTGAAATATATGCTTTGTAAAAAAACAAAGTATCCACGCTATAATACAATAAATTTACTGCATTATAAATAAAAATTTATAAGCAATACTTATTGTCAGTTAAAATAATAATTTATGGATACACAAATTATACAATGTGGCAGGCATAATAGTAAATAATCATGTTCTCTGTAACCAGAGAATGCAAATTTTTCCAACTATTTCTTTTGTAGATAATTTTAAATGTTTTATATGCTTAATATTTCCTATTCCAATCTGCAATAAATCACATTCATTAGCCCCTCACATGTTGCTCACAATTTCAAGGTCCAATGCACTTTGCTTTTTCTGCTCCCTCAGCAGTGGTTCAAGTTTTTACAAAAATAAAACTGAAAATATGAAAATTTGCATAACTATACTTTTTAAAAAAATTCTTTTTCAGAACTAAAAGGAAATATTGACAACTAAATTACTCAGAATAGAATGCGCAATGGAGGATAATTGCCGTTTTAATGATCCAAATTTGAAAAATTTCCTGATTTTTTGTGAAATTTCACAAATTTCCCTGATTTTTTGTGAAATTTCACAAATTTCCCTGACTTTTCCCTGATATTTCCAGAATAAAAAATTTCCATGACAATTCCCTGATTTCCAGGTTATGTTACCACCCTGTAAAAGATTGTATGCATTTTCAAACAAATGGAAACTAACTTAAAGCTTGCATATATAGAAGCATATAAAATATTGGTGTGGTTATCTGAATTTATTTAACCTGAAAATTATTAAAATAATCAAAATATATGTTTTAACCGAATTTGAAAATTGGGTTATAAATGCATTAAATCTATATTGTAAAAATACGAGTAACTCTAATAGGAGTTCATTGTACACATACAGCCAGTATTGTGAATTTTAGTTAATTTAATAGAAAATTTACGACTAGTTTTAAATCAATAATAGCATATATCAATCCTTTGAGTTCATAGTAAGTTTTTAATAAGCCCTAATTCTCTAATTATTAATATTTTAGAAAAATACCAATTTCATAAAATTATTTTAATAGAAGCATTTAAATAATAAAAAACTTTCTATTTTAATGGTTAAAAAATCGCTTTTAACATTACAGCCTGGATGTTAGTTTAAAGAAATACATAACTATGTCAATCATAATACTCTGCTATAATAGACAATATTTGGTTTTGAATACTGTACTTTTGTCTATATGATTAAGTTAAAATATAACATTTAAAAAAATGTGTTCATATTATTGATGTTACAGGTTACTAACATCCAAATAATCGATCCAGGGTTCCCACTCAATATTTAGATCAAAATTCCCTGACTTTTCCAGAAGATTTAAAAAAAAAAATCCAGACCATGAATTAAATTATTTTTTCACATATTAATCTTGAAGCTGGGATAAATAAAGCGCTTGTAAATAATAACCTAGCAAAGTATGCCAAATCGAAAATTTAGCATTTTTATTTTTATAATTTTACATCAATGGCAATAAAAAGAATATGACAGGCACTTATGGTTATTTTTAGAAAATTTCCCTGACTTTTTCAGAAAATTAACAAAAATTTCAATTTTCCCCGACAATTTCCTGATTTTTTAGGCCATTTTCATTTTTTGTGACAATTCCTTTACTTTTTAGGCCATTTTAATTTTCCATGATAATTCCCTGATTTTTTAGGCCATTTTCATTTTAACTGACTTTACAGACCATTTTCATTTTCCCTGACTTTTTAGGCCCTTTTCATTTTCCCTAACTTTATAGGCCCTTTTCATTTTCCCAGACTTTATAGGCTATTTTCATTTTCCCAAACTTTTTAGGCTATTTTCCTTTTCCCAGACTTTTTAGGTCATTTTCATTTTCCCTGACTTTTTAAGCCATTTTCATTTCCCCAGACTTTTTAGGCCATTTTCATTTCCCCTGACAATTCCAGGAGCATGGGAACCCTGTCAATCTCAACTTTAAAATATTTTTAATCATATTTTTATCCAAACACAGATCTAACCTCACCTCCCTAACGTAAATAAAGTTACAGAAATAAAAAAAATACTGCCGATAAAACTGAAAAAAGAAATATTTACATATAATATTGAAAATATATTTTAAATCTGGTTTATAAAAGATAAACATTTATCAGGTAACATAAAAAGTATTAAATGACATGGTTTTATATGTGAAATATATTTTAGTAGAGTGATAATTGGTCTGTATCCTAATAGATTGATGGAATTATTACTTAATTGGATTTATATGTAAATGTATCATATATACTTAAATGTACTGTTCCTAAAAGGGAACGTGTGAATATGGTTGTTCTATTGCAGCGTTGGATAATTCCAGAATTATTGTTGTACAATAATGTAATTTTAAACTACATTGCTTGACTGACTTTTTAGGCCATTTTCATTTTCCCTGACTTTTTAGGCCATTTTCTTTTCCCTGACAATTCTAGGAACATGAGAACCCTGACTTAATGCTATGAACAAGTTTCATATTCGAACTAAAGTAACCCCCAAAATAATTTGCAAGCTACATTTTTTACTTTAGTTACTTATAATCTATTATACTAAATAATGTTGGGTATCCATTTATAATTTAACTAGTTTTACTGTAAATTATAATTTTATTTTTAGATACTGAGGATTTTTGAGATTTTTTTAAACATATTGGCTATAGAAGGAAATACATAAATATTCTATTTTATTTATGGGAGAGGATTTTATTTTTATTTAATCACTATATAAAAACAAATTTCAAAAACCTCTAAAATTCCTATTGTAATTTCAAGCAACACTTTATCTAGTTCATAGATGACTTCTTTTTTTAAATAATTAATTTTATAGCGAATTAAAATTGAGATATTTAACACTTTTTACTTAGCTAAATGTGGCAATTTCATTTTTGAGATTTAAAGAAAGACTTTGAGATATTTTTTGGGATTCATCATATGTAGAAAATATATAAGTTTCCTAAAATGTGTTTTAATTACTATATAAAACTAACTAAATTTAAAAAAAAAAAAGTAAAGTTCAACATTCTGTTTATATTCTGAAAATTATTGTTCCACATTTTTATCCCAGTTATTAACTTTTTAGCTTTTTTTGCATCAACAAACTCTTGCCGAGACTTATTAGCAAACTAACTGCCAAACATTTAAAAAAATTATTAAAATTGATGTTATTATTATTATTTTTTTACAAATCCTTTAAGATAAAGAAACCCCATTTTTGAGAATTCCTTACTTTCCTGATAAACATTGTACAAATCCCCGTTTTATTTATGCATTTTGAATATTTCGACTGACTTTCAGCTATCTGCAACATGTAAATAAATAAACCAGTCTGTTGTAAATTAAAACAAAAGGGGATAAAAATTTAATTTATTTAAACTTTAACTTGTAAATTGACATATTAGAAAAAGGTTTTAAGAATTATTTCAGCGAGTAGAAAAAACATCTGTGAATACATACTAGTACTTAAATATACATGAGCTGTCAATGTTAGAAATCTTGTTTTAAGAAAAGATATTTTGCTTTAAATATATGCTACATAAATGTTGAATATTGCATGTTCTAAAGTATTACATTCCAATAACGTAGTTACTTATGTAAAGGGATTTTGTGATACTGCTGATACTAATACTTTTATTACATTTGGAATATTTGATAATAACACAGTAGCAACAAATTTGTGAGTATTAAAACGGAAATATTAGAAGCTTTATTCGTTATTTTATAATACATTTTAATATACATTTAGTATGAAACTTGGGATTAATTTCAATATATGTTTAAGTTATTAATAAAAAAATATTGTTGAATAGGATATTAAGGTTGTCCATACAAAGATTGTCGAATTGAACTATGTTTAAAAATAAGTTATTTTTATTTCATTTAATTGTGCATGTTTTTTTCAGTTAAGCATCACTTTTTATTTAAGTCGTTCTGCTCCGTCAGATAGTTAATTATATTTATTAAAAACTTTATGATTTTTTTTGACTGAAAATGAAACATACTGGAAATTCCGACAACTTTTTATTGATTCAATTTTAAGCGAAAAAATATTTTTATAGTATATTTTTTATTTGAGTTATACTAAACCAGTAATATACCAAATAAACATAATAAACTGTACTGATGTGAATTTTAATTGATTTAAAAACGCAAAAGAATATTAATAATCTATATTAATAATGAATAATCTGTATTAATAATAGGCAACCTGTATTTGGGTAAGCTGTATTAATAAGGAATAATCTGTATTAATAATAGGTAACCTGTATTTGGGTAAGCTCTATTAATAAGGAATAATCTGTATTAATAATGGGTAAGCTGTATTAATAATGGGTAAGCTGTATTAATAAGGAATAATCTGTATTAATAATGGATAATCTGCATTAATAATAAATAATTTGTATTAATAATGAATAATTTGTATTAATAATGGGTAATCTGTGTTAATAATGAATAATTTGTATTAATAATGGGTAACCTGTATTAATAATGAATAATTTGTATTAATAATGGGTAATCTGTGTTAATAATGGTATCCTGAGTATCACAAATTCCCTATCCTTATGTGATGTATCGATGTACAACTTTAAATACGATCTATATTTTTTAAATGGCTTGATTACAAAGTACATTTCAGCTTTGTCTGAAATGTAAAGAAAATGCATCGGAGAAGCCATTTGATAGAGAAGCTTTGGATAAATGTAATTCTTGGTGCTCTACGGCTTTCACCCAATAGTGTAGTCATCGTACAAAATATTTTTGTCCAATGTCTGGCCACATTTTAACTAACAAGGCAATTGGTCAACTAGAAGATTGCATTCTCTCTCATATAGAAATCGGCCAAACATTCTCATATAGAAATTGGCCAAGCATTCTGACTAAAGAAGTGGCGGCATTCTGTCCAAGTGTCAATTTTGTTTGTTTAAAGTATACTTAGAGCTTTTTCATGTCAAAACTAGTTGTGTAGCCAAGCTGAATGTAGGTAAATTTGGGGGAGGTAAATTTGGCAGAATCGTGCGGGGGGTCATCCATATATTTCCTAAAGCAAATGTGAGGGAAAATATTTTCTGTCTTGCATGGATTTATATTCAATTCCTAATTTACGATACTCTTTGTAAATTGTTTTTGTTTGCAATTGTTTTATGTTGCAATTCTAATATTTTTTGTCGAGATTCTGAAAAGGCGTCAAGGCCATGCTTTTATCTTTTTTTTAATTGTGCCATACGCGGCATCTCACCAACAATTTTAAGCGTGCACATGTACCATGCGCTAATGTCACAGACTCCTATCGTCGATTTAAGGTTCCAGACAATTGTGGTCTCCGGCTACTCTGGATAACAGCTGGTACCCCCTTCGAGCAATCAATTATGGTGCTTGCAGGCAAACCTTCGACATACTGTGTTCACGCATGCAAGAGTAATTAGCATTTTTCTCTTACTTAAGTTGAGTTGTAGCTTAAATTATATTTGTAGTAAAGAAAGGACCTATAAACAACATAAATTCCATGCAGGACAGAAAGTCTCTTCACCTACATGTGTGTTATGATGCAATGTATGGTCGACCCCTCGCACGATTTTGCCAAATTTATCTTCGCCAAATTGACCGGCTCCCAGCCAAGCTGTATGCTCAAGTTTATTTTGCCATCCAACCAGGTTGTTTTAAAAACCTCTTTACCTCAATTACATAGTGCTTTACATTATTAGGGCATTACCGTGTACATACTGTATATGTGTTCGATTGAGTTTGTTACTATAGATGTGATAATAGCCGTGTTCTGTACCGCATTGTGATTGTATAGCTGTAGGTGTGATGATATATCCATTAGATTTGATTTGTTGAGTGTTATGTATTGTAGAAATGAATTTTATGTACAATTTTATAAGACGAAGAGAACTACAACTATACCTCAATGATTTAAAGCAATAAAAGATGAACATGGTTTACGTTATCTTCTATTCTTTGTTTACGGTGCCACTACTCGTCAATTTTCAATCTTACAGAATCACTATTTTGAGACCAAATTTTTATTTGAGCGGGCTTTAACTCTTAGTAAAGAATATCAAATGTTAAAAACCATTTAATACTTAACATTTGCATGTGGGCTGGGAAAACATGTGTCCCATAGGGTACAGAGATCTAGTGATGGGCATGGGACACTTTCGAACCATTGTGTAAGGAAGAATTTTTAAAACGTGTGGTCTGAAGTAAACCTGTTTGGGGCATACCAAGTAATTTACGCATGTTTGGACAGGTGAAATTTCAGTAATGGTTTCTACAGATCGTTTTTGGTTGCACCTGCCAGCATTTTGACACCTGAATGGCCTTATCCCGAATCTGCATGCTTTGAAGAAAGATTGGTCATCTTTCCACAAAGCTTTGATAACTCTTTCTCCTGCCTCCTAAAAACCGAAATTTCCCCCCTTCTTACAGTGGCGGCCGGTAGTCGAAAATGTTAGTGCAGCCGAAATCATGTGAATCTCCCCCCCCCCCCCCCCCCCCCAATTTACTACTCAAATCACAATTTCCTTTCTATCCGAGAATTTCTAAGAATCTCTCCAAACGGAAATAGTTTTTGTAATAAGTTCACACATGTGTTGTTGTTTCTTTATTTAAGTTAACATTAAAATGGACCGATTCGCAAGTTTAAAAGAAAGGATTGATGTATTGGAAAGGAAACTTTGATTCGAGTTTGTTTGAATAATAAATATTAAAGAATTTCCGTCCATGTATGGTTGTGGAAAGTAGGGAGGGAAAGTCACATGATTTCGGCTGCACTAACATTTTCAACAACGGACCGCCACTGAAATATTGTGTTGAGATTAAGCAGGCATGCTAACTTTCAAGTTGTTTATGACATTTCAAAATGGATAAAATGAAGATGTCAGATAATGCAACAAATATGGTGAGTTAAACAAAAGGGTTTAATGAGGAGGTTCCTACTTTTATTAAAATGCAAGAAATGATATGTGTGGTTTGGGGCAATGGCTGCTTCAGTCTAGAAATTTGATATTCTGATTACAAAAATAACCATGTTCTTAATTTGCGTCTATTAATATTATTATGTGAATGGGGAAGTATATAAATGAATGGGTTAATATTAAATGGTTCAAGCTCCACTTAAGTTTGGTTTTGGAAAATTTAAAAAAAAAAAATTCTATACCTATATTTTTTAAAATATCAAAATGTTTTTTTTTACATACAAACTGTCTTATTTACATACAAACTGCTTTAAAAGTTGACATATTCATACTCTCAAAAATATTTAAAAGACAGCCCTTACAAACTGTCTTAAAAGTTGTCATATTCATACTCTCAAAAATATTTAAAAGACATTTTTTGCCCTTACAAACTGTCTTAAAAGTTGACATATTCATACTCTCAAAAATATTTAAAAGAAATTTTTCGCCCTTACAAACTGTCTTAAAAGTTGTCATATTCATACTCTCAAAAATATTTAAAAGACATTTTTTGCCCTTACAAACTGTCTTAAAAGTTGTCATATTCATACTCTCAAAAATATTTAAAAGACATTTTTTGCCCTTACAAACTGTCTTATAAGTTGACATATTCATACCCTCAAAAATATTTAAAAGACATTTTTCGCCCTTACAAACTGCCTTAAAAGTTGACATATTCATACCCTCAAAAATATTTAAAAGACATTTTTCGCCCTTACAAACTGTCTTAAAAGTTGACATATTCATACTCTCAAAAATATTTAAAAGACAGCCCTTACAAACTGTCTTAAAAGTTGACATATTCATACTCTCAAAAATATTTAAAAGACATTTTTCGCCCTTTAAAGAACTTTTGGAATGACTGGACTGGATATTTTCATTTCCCTGTGATATGCTAAAGTGAGACTGATCCCATTTTAGCATATAACAGATATAAAAATATCTATTCCAGACATTTCAAATGTTTTTTTAAAGCCGAAATTTAAAAAAAAAATATTTGTGAGGGTATGAATATGTCAACTTTAATGAGACTTTTATTAGAACTTTAATAAGAAAATGATTCCACTTATCCTTTTTTTGCATGTAATAGGGATATAAAAATGCTTCATATAAAATCTTGTACATTTAAGCCTTATGAGTTACAAAAAGTTGAGTACATATATCAACATTTAAGTGAGATACATTGGTTTCAAATCAATTTGGTGGTTGATAAAAGTGGTTCACTAAAACTCTTAAAACTGAGCTGGAATGTAAGGAGAATGCTGTTTAATGTTGTCCTAATTTCATTGGTACTTTATCTTCATCAGGGTGGAAACAACATTCTGGGAAAAAAAGTACCCTGATATTTCCATGATGGTGTCACAAAAATTTCCCTGATTTTACAATTACATTAAGAAATGGTGCAATATGTGCTTCGTATAGAAACAAAGTATTCACGCTACAATGATCCAATATGTTGCAATAAATGAAAAATTATACGTAATACTTATTGACAGTTAAAAGAATAATTTATGGATACAAAACAAATTACGCAATTGTGATAGGCATAATAGTAATTAAACACATTCATTGAAAGCAGATAATGCAAAAAAAGCATTTTTTTTTTCAAATGATTTCTTTTGTAGATAATTTTAAATGTTTTATATGCTTAATATTTCCTCTTCCAATCTTCATTAAATCACATATTCATTAGCCCCTCACATGTTGCTTACAATTCTAGATCCAATGCACTTTGCTTTTACTGCTCCCTCCAGCAGTGGTTCACGTTTTTACAAACATAAAACTGAAATATGAAAATGCGCATAACCATACTTTAAAAAAAAAATCTTTTTCGGAACTGAAAGGAAAGATTGACAACTAAATTACCCAGAATAGAGGTCATAATAGACCATAATTGCTGTTTAAATGATCCAAATTTGAAAAATTCCCTGAATTTTTGAAAATTTCCCTGATATTTCTAGAATAAAAAAAAAATTCCACAATAATTCCCTGATTTCCCGGTTATGTTACCACCCTGTTCATTATAAGCTGTTTCGGAAGGCCGTCGAAACAAATAATTTGTAAATGAAACAAATAAGTTGGGATGTCGACTTAAGATTGACATACTTCATCCTTAGATTAAAGGTATTTATTTACACAACATAAACCATTTACAAGACAACTTGGGAATAGAATAAATTACTAATATTTACAAATGTCCCAGATCAGGATATAGAGATCCATAACAATTACAATCATAGAGGAAGCACACAACAGTTTGATTAGCATGACACCAGGTCTTACCTCACTGCAATAAAATGTCATTAAATTCCATCTTCGGATATTTCTCCAAGTATTTCTGTACAAAACTACATGTTACTTTGACCTTCAGCTTCCTGTCAAGGGCATACTCAAATGCAGCCTGAAAATAAAAAGGACATTTTAAATATAAATATATAGATTTGTAAAAATAGAATTAGAACTTCATAATTTCGAACATGAGGATCGATGAAATTAAGAGTTATCATACACAATTCAAAAGTAAAACAGCATCTAATATTATTATGAATTAAAGGGAAAAGTGTAGATGAAAGAGGTATGTAACTTGAGCCGTATTTAAGCATAGACTGCAAGCTAGGGGCTCGCACCACATATACCGGACAGGCACGTAGGTAAGGGGGTGGTTCAGGGGGTTCAAACCCCTCCCATTGAAAGTCAAGAAAAAAGTTTAAAATCAAATTACTGTAAAAATCATAAATTTTTTTTCAAAAACTAAATTTTTTTCAATTTCTAGTATAATACTTCTTATTGAGTTGCATAATAGAAAATCTGGTATATGATTTGAGGGCATTTTTATCTAAAACTAAGCGTAACATGACGTCATCGTGTTTCATATAGTATTTGAATTTCGGTAACAAAGGGAAAAGATCGCAAAACGGTGCCGTATAAACAAGTTGTAATCAGAGTAATATATTATTCTAAACAAGGAATCTTAAAATTTAAATTTGTTCTCTAAATTTATTTCGTAATTAGGGAGTGATATTTATTAATTAAAAAAATATTCAATGACTGATATTGGTAACGATTTCATGAAAAATAAATGATAACTTTTGCTGTTTCGATATGTATATGCCAACATATTTTTGTTTACATGAATAAAAATTCATAAGTTTAAAAAATGAAGGGGGGGGGGGGGGGGGGTGGATAAGTTACCTAAAGAAATCCATTGCTCAGTTACTGAACCATTCCCATGAAAAATCTATACCTACATGCCTGATACTGGATAGTAACCGGATGTCAGTTTTATCCCTAATAAATAGGGATTTGAATGTCCACACTGAATGATTTGTGTGCGGACTCGATTGATCTCTTGAGTCTGCAACAAAAGTGTTAAACTCCACAAGTTATGAAAATATTTGTTATAAAGAAACGTTTTTTTATTCTTACATCAGCAAGAAGCTTCCCCAAGCCTTTACCTTGTAAACTTTCTGGTACAATTGTATGCTCCAACTCTATTGTAGCTGGTGGTAAATCTTTGTACTGTAAGACAGCTTTTTCTAAAAGGAGTAAAGTCGATGTTTACAAATTGTAGAAAATTTACATATAAAAAAAGGTATCTTAAAAATATAACTAGTGTTGATTTTCCCCCACTTGTTTAACTAGCAAGTTGTAATGGGAAGTCGCTTAAAAACTGGGGGTTTCACACTAGTTAGAAGGCATAACCAAATTTTTTTTTAATACAAAAATTATTTTACTTTTAGAAAGAAATTATTTTAAAATAGCTTAATATTTCCAAATATGTACTGTTAATGAAGTACTGGTAAATGAGGGTGAAAAGTTTCCAGCATGATGAAAAAAAAAATTATGATTTTATTTCTTAACATAATTTCCATCAAGTAAAATGCATTTTTCATAACGGCGCTCTAATGCAGTGATACCAATTTTATAGGACGATTCGACGAGTCCTTCAGAACCCGCATTTACAACATTGTTAACTTCTTTGTTCCTCCCAAATCTTTTACTTCCGAGCCATGTTTTGAGGTTGGGAAATAGATGATTGTCGCTGGGAATTAAATCTGGTGAATACGCTGGATGGTATAGCAATTCGTTGATTTTAGCCACTGCAATGACTGACGAATGAGCAGGTGCATTGTCATGGTGAAACAAGATCTTTTTCTTTGCCAAATAAGGTTATTTTTCCTTCATTTTGTCATTCAAATGATTTTATAACTCTACATTCTACTTTTCGCAAGGTAACCAATGAAGATAATACCTTTTGAGTCCCAAAAAGCAGTCGTAACCTTATTCACTGATAAAACTTTTTTTGCCTTCCTTGGGGTTGGTTCACCTGCTCCAGTCCATTGTTTTGACTTGCTTACTTTCAGGAGTGTAATGGTGTACCCAAGTTTCATCAAGTTATAAATCGATGAAAAAATTCAATGGGATTTCGCTTGTATAGTGTCAAATTCTCGGTTGAAACATGCTTTCGATGCGACTTTGGCGATAGTTAGCAAACGCGCCACCCACCTAGCACAGAGCTTCTCCATGCACAAATGTTGATATAAAATATTGCATACACGTTCAGTTTATATCTCAGTAGTCTCAGCTATTTCACTCACTTTCAATCAGCGGTCCTCTACTACGATTTTATGAATTTTCTCTATCATTTTGGCATTTGTAACCTCAGCGGGACGACTTGAGAGTGGTTCATCATCAGTGCTCGTGCGACCTTTCTTAAATTTAGAAACCCACTGTTTGACTGTTGAATTTGATGGAGAAGAGTCTTTCAGTGTTGAATCCATTTTTTGTTTGATTTGAAGTGGTGTTAATCCTTCCAAATAGAAGTATTTGATGACCGCTCGCTTCTCCACTGTTTCCATTTTTCATGTAAGCAAGCTTGGCATCTTATTCAATAGGCTACCAAACATATAGTAACAGAGCAATCAAAATGAAAGTTAATATATAAGCTAGTCGGAGATTGCACTGTTCAATACGAGTCAAAAATGAGACCTTATGACTTAAGGATGGGGGCTCCAAATTGGAGCAAGCACTGCGACCGGAGGTCTATTGTACTTTCCCCTGGAATAAATCTTTGATCACTTAAGAAAAGAGATCCGTAGCTGAAGCAAAATTCAGCAATGATAAAAAAAATTAGACCTGCTGGCACCATTTCTGGGTCAGGCAAGAAATTTTTCACGCACCTTCGTAGAATTATAGGACATTTGGTGCAGTTTTTTTTGCGTTAAATGCATATTATGGCAACCCCATCAGACTTTAATGGTATTTTCTGACTCTTGAAATACCTTTTAATCTGGCAAACCTATGACGTCATCATGCTGCATATTCGTTTGTGCGATTCCCGGAACTTTTATTTGTCAGTTAAGTAAACTGGATGGAATATAACATTTTTGTTTTAATTTTTCTGGATACAACAGTTGTAGGAAAGGCTACTTTTTTTTAAGTTGTTTTATGGGTCAGTTTTTTTTGGATTTATGCAGCATAATCAACTGCTCAAACCAGCTTTGATAATGAGTAGTCGGAGGCCAAAGGCCAGATAATACAATTGCACGGAGCCATGATCGAAGTACGAGTCTGTGACGCGAAGAGTATCACTAAACAATTATAAACACAAGGAATGTCTAATAACTGCTTCTGTTGCATAAAACTTGATACTAAATTCTAAAATTCATCGGCGCAAATCGAAAAACAGTTTTGGCGACTTTTTCTGTTATCAAGAATAAAATGTTGTCAAATGTCCTATAATACATCTGTTCTGAAGTATTTTCCACATACACACAACTTTTATAATTTATTCAACTTATTATAGAAGGAAAGTTGGTTGCTTGAAGAAAAGTAAGGCTTGATTAAAGAAGGGAAGTAAGGTAGATTAAAGAAATTTTGAATATGGTAATTTAAGAAAAATATATTACATTATATCAGAAAACAATAGATGTTTGTATAGAACAATAGATTTTAGAATTAGAAAATAGATGTTACTTTCTTCAGACTAGATGTTTTGTATATAACAATAGAAAAGACCTGTTCCGTCTCCTAGAGAGAACTCCTTCAGCTGCAAATCATGCTTCACTTCGTAATGAGTAGAGTAGAGGCGCAACAGCTGCCCCTGGGATTTTCTGACCAGTTTCAGCATTCTTTGACGTATGTTACCCGCACCTGTATAAAGGTGAAGAAAGGTAAAAAGTGAAAAATGCATATTAAATAGTATATATTTATATTTTTACAGATAATAGTCGCCAAAATGTACCTATTCCAATTAAATATCTTATACAAGATAAAAAAAAATAATCCTTGTTGCAGTGTTCACTCTAGGCGTTTTTTGAAGGGCGGTCCGCCCTGCCTGTCCTTTTTTCATGTCAATAGCGCCCTCATGCCCCTTTTTCAAAAATGCTGCCCTCTTTTAAAAAAATTCCGCCCTCTTGCCCTTTTCAGTCAAACACAAACATCCTTGCTTCCCTGGCTCTTTAAAAAAGGCATCGATTAAAAAAGTTGCTAGGTTAAGCATTTTATTACCAAATTTTGGATTTAAGTAGCATTTTCATCAGTTTTGTAAGGGGTTTGATTAGGCCTACTTAAAGATTTGATTTTAGGGAAAACATTAATTTTTAAATGTCAAATTTTAATAAAGAGACATCAATTTTGTACGGCTCTTTACTTCGAGATAGGCCCTGAACCGTCAACAATAGCACAATATGCAGATCTACGCAATGTCAACCAACAAATCAGAACTTGTTTTTTATTTGATCACGGGTGCTATGTGCCAACGAATAGCCACGCCCGCCCTAAACTTTTTTTTTGAAAGTGCCCTTTTAGAAACAATAAGTGCTTTTTCAAAAACGGGGTGCCTTTTTACTAGCAACAGTGCCCTGCCCCTTTTTATTTCTAAAGTGAACACTGCTTGTTGATTTGGTTAAACTTAAATAATAGGGCACATGCAAAACAATGTTTTCAAGGATGATTTCAGTTCCATTTAGGGTTAAAATGCATTAAATGGTAACCCTTGGTGACTTTTCTGACAAAACTATAATATTCACTATGCTAACCCCTTCTTGGAAAAAACGACAGGTTTATTGCCAATCAAGGAATTCTTCTCCTGCAGTGTTGCAAGACTTGATGAGAAATCAGGGTTACCAGTCAATGCATTTTAACCATATTTAGTGACCCAAAGTGCAATGGTGCAGTATATATTTTCAGTATTTACATGACAGTGAATTGTCGGATAAACTTGCCAAGGAGGGGTACAGACTCTCCACCCCCTTGACTTTCCTAGAACTTAATTCAGGGGAAAAATCTAAAACTCTGGCTGAGTGGAGAAAGCCCCCCCCCACCCCCCCATCATTAGTATAAGGGTATAAAGTCAGGACTGACTCTAGACTAGACGTCCCATGTGACAGAGGCTCCTGGTCTGCTCGTTCTAGATTTGCTAGCGGACACATAACGTGCCTCTTATTTATTGAAGGCAGGAAGGTCTTTGCTACCTGCACTAAGTGCCACGACCATCAGGCTTCTGCAGAGCACCTATTGGGCTGCCTCTCCAGGGAGGATATCTATAGTAATCCTTTCCTGGTACTCGACTTCCAGGAAGTCAATGGTCTCGTGGATCTTGTCCGACTCTGAACAATAAAGCAACAACAACAACATATTTTCAATATGATCTTAAGTGCAGTACTAGAAAATGGGGTTTATAACACTTGTATTACCATCTCTTGAAAGGATTTACAAGAGAGGGTGTTGCTAGTATTAAATTGTATCGGACCATAACCTAACCAACTTCATGTTAGTGCATCATCATTAGGCTTTAGTTTTTAGTACGTCTCATTTTGTCAAAGTGAAAATAACTTTTTTTTTAACTCCAAATCTATTGACTTTTGTGCCATCGAAACGCCATTTGCGGGAAGTTTTACCTTTCTTTTACCATCCGAAGAAAACAGCAACTGAAGGTCATCGATTGCTGTGTGAGACTTCATCCGTGCTTCATCAATTTCAACTTGTAAGTACCTGGCTTAGGCGGTTCAAAAGTGGGGATTTTGACACGGAGGATAAGGAACGTCAAGGAAGCCCAGAAACGTTTAAAGATGCAGAATTGTAGGCATTATTGAATGAAGACTCTTGTCAAACGAAAGAAGAATTCGCAGAATCTTTGGGAGTGACTCAACAAGCAATTTCATTACACCTCAAAGCCAAGGGAATGGTCCAAAAGCACGGAAAAGGGGTACCATACGAATTAAAGTCAAGATACATGGAAAGGAGATTTTTCACCTGCGAACAGCTGCTTCAAAGGCTGGAACGTCTTCTAAAACGGAAGTTTTTTTGCATCAAATTGTAATTGGCGATAAAAAGTGGGGTAAAAATTTACTGTACGGTCACCCTTGGCGACTTTTTCAAAATCTCGCCAAAAGTCGCCATTTTGGCGACTTTTTACACGAGCGAGATCTAAAGAAAACAACTGTTGTCCAATAGGGTTGCTGCAATTAATTGTGGGGTCGGAGGAGGTTGCCACTTAAAAAAAATTATCGCCAAATGTGGAAAAAAATCACGCCAAGGGTGACCATACAGTAAATCTGACCCAAAAGTGGATTCATTACGACAATCCAAAGCATAAGAAATTGTGGGGTAAGCCTGACCATGTATCAACATCAACTGGGAAGCCAAATATTCATGGATCAAAGCTCATGCTCTGTATTTGATGGGATCAGCTGATTGTAGTATATTATGAGCTTCTAAAACCGAATGAAACCCATCACGGAGGATCTCTACCGATTACAATTCATGCGTTTGAGCCGACCATTGAAGGATAAACAGTCGGAATATGGGCAAAGACAAGACAAAAGGGATTTTGGAGCACTACCACACGTTGCAATACCATTAAAAAACTACTTCGAAACACTCAAATGGTATATCCTACCCCACCCGCCATATTCTCCAGACATTGCTCCCTCCGACTACCATATGTTTCGATCAATGACTTATGGCCTGTCTGAACAGCATTTCAGTTATTTAAGAGAAATGGGTCAAATCTTAGATTGCATCAAAAGACCCGTCATTCTTTCAACGCGAAATTCGTATGCTACCATACAGGCGGGAAAAAGTAGTGGCTAGCAACGGACAATACTTTGAGTAATCAATCTGTTACCATTTTTTTTTACAATAAAGCCCCAATTTTCATAAAAAATCCTTTAAAACTTACTTGTACCCCCAATATCTGATTCAGAAAATCTAACCCTCGATTTCTTCTTTTCATAGAAAGTTTGAATATCCCAGATCTTATTGACGAAACCTTTTATGCCAAATGTTGTATTTTA
Organism: Troglohyphantes excavatus; assembly: GCA_963932185.1. Classification (NCBI taxonomy): domain Eukaryota; kingdom Metazoa; phylum Arthropoda; class Arachnida; order Araneae; family Linyphiidae; genus Troglohyphantes; species Troglohyphantes excavatus. The sequence goes on from OZ010678.1 coordinate 17,642,484, forward strand.
AAAGATATGCTATATTTTTTTTTTTTTTTTTAAACTTAAACACTAATAAGTTGTGTTTAAAAACTGCGTCTAATTATTTTAACTACGAAAAAAAGTTATACTAGTTATAATTAAGATGGTATATTAGAGATTAAATACTTTTCGGGAAATGTACAATGGCAACATAAGATAATTAAATTAAGCAACAATTATAAAAAACAAAAATAAAAAATTATTACTTTTTGTTTATTTATGCCATCAAAGCATCAGGCATCAGCTAAGTTATTGTTTTTATTTATTCAATGTTAATAGTTGTAGTTCTTATTATACTTTTGTTACTTTTAAAGTTTCTGCATATAGACCAAGTTTATCCGATGTCATCAATAAAGAAGTGAGGACGTTGTCCACTTAACTGGGGTCCTGATACTATCCATCCAAATTTAATTTTTCGTTGTTTACGTGTTTGTTTTTTTCTCTAGTTTTTTTTTTTTTAAATTCTGGGCTGGTTTGGTTTTTGTTAATTAACGTCGCACTAGAGCTGCACAGTGGGCTATTGGAGACGGTTCGGGGTCAATCTTGAAGGAAAGACCCGGGAACACATACACATTCACACACACATTCATACATGCACCTCGTTATTTTAGAACCATGGTCAGATGACGAGGAAACACCTGAACTGGCACCCAACGCCTTCAATAGACGTCGGGACTTTGGACCCCGATCAGATTTATCGTGCACCAGTCCCGTATACACGCCAATATAATTTGTTGGATATTCTGGACGATTTTCTAGTATTTTTGTAGCAATCGCAAATCACTACCGATCACTACTTTTTTACTTTTCTATGTCAAGTCCATCGCACGGATTCGAACCACCAATCCTCTGATTAGTAGCTGAACGCCTTTTCAACTGAGCAACTGGGGCTCCTGGGCTGGAATGGACAACTAGAACCGCTGCTAGAACGTGGCGATGTTTAGCTATACGTTTGCTGGATTTCAAGCAAGTAAAAGTTGCCGATTACTGGTAAAAGAACAATAACTTTTGCATTAAATACGTTTAACTTGTGTTTTAACACTATACTCTAAATAAAAATATCATCAATATTTTTGTTGTTTTGAGGAAAATTCTATCGCTATCCCATAAATAAACCTGCTTTGATGTCACTGTTGGCGTGCAATTTTCCTTTCCTTGTAACTAAGAAAGCGAGTGTGGTAAGAAATTAAATGCGTAACGTTTAATGTATTTTTGAAAACAGGAAATGTTTTAAAACTAGGATGTCACTTCTTAGAATTCACCTCCAAGACGACAATTTAAAATGCGTTCGCAAACAATTAAGTATTTTTTTAAAAAATTAATTTAAATTAACATTGAATTATTTGTTAGTACGTGGTTAGAATTATGAAAACTTGATTTAAAGTTTTTACCTAACGAGGTTAACTTACTAAAAGAGGAAATTTGCTTATTTAAAAGGTCAAAATGTAAAAATAATATTATTTTTGGGGGGAGGGGGCGTATGAAGTTTTTTGATTTTGTAGTAAGGATCTGCCCCCCTGGCGAAGGGGAGGTGCCCAAAGAAATTTGTTGCTCGGTCACTGTACACTCTATGAAAAATAAGAACATGACCTTTGCTGTCTCAGTCCGAAAATCCCTACCATTAGACTAGTTAAAGCAGGAACTCCCCAAGGTTCTGTCCTGGGGCCCCTGCTCTTTAACGCTTATATTAACGGCATCCCCCAACATAATAAAACCATGCTAGCCCTCTTCGAAGACGATACTGCAATAATGGTCACTGACAAAGAATTAATCACGGTAACCGAATTCCTGCAAAGTCATACCAAATTATTGGAAAAATGGCTCAACAACTGGAAAATCCAGATAAACGTCGAAAAAAGCGCAGCTGTCCTATTTACTTACAGACGAAAAGTCCCCGATGATCTAAAATTAAATATGTTCAATACGCAGCTTGATTGGCAGGAATCAACCAATTATCTTGGGGTTATACTTGACAAACACATGACCTGGAAATTCCAGATTAAACACATTCGTGACAGACTGACTATTGCTCAGGCCACCCTCCGTCCATTCATCTCCAAAAGATCCCCACTTAACATAGACAACAAGCTCTTAATCTACAAGACAATGCTCCGACCCATAATCACGTATGCCTCGCCAATTTGGGCCTCTGCGTGCAAGACAAGACTAGACGAACTGGAAAGAGCCCAATCTGCAATTATCAAAATAAATATTGCCAGATCCCCTTGGTTTATTCGTATACTTGACATACGAGACTCCCTTAGCATCCCCTCACTCTGTGAATTCATGGGTAAACTTGCTACTGATTTCTACAAAAAAATACCACACGTTGACAACCCTGAGTTACAAAAACTCGAGGTGTATGATCACACCCTTTGGGTAAACAGACGGCGACCCAGAGCAGCTATGAAGCTCTGCAAATAATCCCCATTCCAACCTGACATGTTTTTGCTTGATCTATTGTTCTGTCCCTAGAGTAAGCTAATTTAGTATTGTACTGTCCCAAGATTGTTATAAAATTGAAATGTAATTCACCCTCTTATGTTGTAAAATAGAAATGTATCTCACCCATGCATCTTTGAGGCTTCATGCCCAATATTTTTCACTGTGTTACATGTTATATATGTCCAAAGGACTTGAAAAGAACCTACGAAATGTAGGTTTTCATGGAATCACGCCTTGTATTTAATTCACCTCTCATATTGTAAAATATAAATGTAATTCACCCATGTAATTTTGAGGCATCATGCCCATTTCTTTTTCACTGTGCCACTTGTTATGAATGTCCAAAGGACTTGAAAAGAACCTATGTAATTATAGTCATTTTCATGGAAAGAGGCTCACGCCTTCGTTTTTAGTGCTTTAATATGTTGTTTTGTCTTTACATCCTGTGTTGTCCCTGTTCTGTCATCATTTGTTTTTACATGTCATTCAAATTTATCATAAAGTCATGTTGTTATAAATAACAGTCATATATAGGAGGTTAAAGGAGCTACTCTCCTACGGTACTCCGCACGCTTCGCTCAACTAACATCTATGAAAAATGTATACCTACGTGCTTGTGGCAAACTCTTGTATTCAGGGTCGTATTTTATAAAAAAATAAAAAGAAAACTGAAATCTATTCGAGTTTCATTCAAAAATAGGTTATGAAATGTTCATGGTAAAGATACACTCATTGTCGATTTATGAAAACCCCCAGATACAACAAAACGACATCGATTAATTTACAATTATCAATATTTAATTTAAAAAGGAAAAAAATCACGATTTTGTGTGACTGAAATTTATTTGGACTAGGTACCGAGAAGCGAAGCTTCTATAACCCTTACAATACAAAATTTTTTTTACATGAGATGTGCATGAGTACAATTATTCCATGAGGTAAGAGGACGAAACAGGACAAAACAACATAAAGAAACAAACAAAGGTCAAAAATCAAACACAACAACGAATTACAATTCGCATCAAGATTCACATTTGAATCGTCAGACAAGTCGAGACTGAAAGTTTATTGTTCTTGTGTTGGGAGGGTCCGGCAACTCCAACGATTTTGTGTGTCATCTTGGATCTTGGATCTTGTGTAGAGACAGGGTGTCTGCTCTAGAGCATTTACCCCTCCATCGAAGTGAGTGCCCGAGGGCGCCGAACATTAAAATATCGAAGGGTTGGACGACACATACACAAAACAGGACAGATAAGAAAAATTAAAGAAGCATACAATAAGGAACAATAAAAGCACATATAACAACAATGGCACTCATAACAACAATAGCACACATAACAACAATAACACACATAATAACAATAGCACACAGAATAATAATTTTCAATAAAGTACAGATTGTCTCTGTAAGATTTACTATTTCCTTCATCGTAGCCTAGAAAGTTAAAGAGTTAAGTATAGGGCGTCTGATTGCATAAATGATGCGAAGGGTCTGATATCTGCATCTTCGTGTAAGATTTCATAGGACAAAATGTCATTGAAAGTTTCTTGCCTAAGTGCTTGGCTGTAGAACTTTGCATTTAACTTGTCAATGTGGACTTTCATTTTTTCAATTTCCAGATCTCTATGAATTAGTTCGTTTCTCACATACCTCGACGCATCCACTATTTCTCTGAGGATCTTATTTTGACATTTTTGTAACATGTTTAAATCTCCAGCAGTGTGTGTAGCCCATGCAGGAGACGCATATGTTAAGATTGGCTTAATTGCTGCTTCATATAGTAGCTTTTTTAATCTGAGATTCATTTGCGATTTTCTCCCGATTATCGGTCTCAGGCAGTTCATGGCACCATATGCCTTTCCTATGACGTGTTTAAGATGTTTGGTCCATTTGAGGTTTTGCTGAATGATTAGTCCAAGGTATTTTGCATGTGTAACAATGGGGATTTTTTCTCCAAAAAGAGTTGCTTCTTCCGTGATGAGACGTTTGGTCTTGGTTTTTCTTATGACAATAATACTTGATTTCTGAGCATTTATTGACACACGCCTCTTAGTGCACCAGTTCTCAATATCACGATTTTTTTCTTGCAGTTTAGCAACTGCTCGTTCGGGGACTAAGGACTTTGTTATAATTGCGGTATCATCCGCGTAGAATGCTGTCATTGTGTTATGATCTCCACGAAATGTAGGAAAGTCCGCGTTATAAAAAATGTAAAGGATTGGTCCTAATATTGATCCCTGGGGGACACCTGCTTGTAAGTTTCTTTCGGAGGAGAGAGTTTCTCTTTGACGGACTTGAAATTTTCTTCCATCAAGATATTCCTTGATAAGTAGTACAATGTCAATTGGGAATTCCATATTAATAATTTTGTAGAGTAAGCCAGAGTGCCAAACCCGGTCGAATGCTTTAGCTACGTCAAGCATTTGAAGTGCCGCAGCTTGTTTATTATGCATGGCACATCCAATGAATTCTAGAATACGAACCAGTTGTTTTGTGGTCGACTTTCCTCTCAAAAATCCGTATTGTTCTGATGGTATGAGTTTTAGTAGAGGCTGCATTCTGATGTAGATAATTCTTTCAAGAATTTTACCCAGGCTGGAGAGGAGACTTATCGGCCTGTAGCTTGTTGGATGCATCGGGTTTTTTCCAGTTTTTGGTATCATGATTATCGTGGCAATCTTCCATTGTTTTGGATAGTAGTTTTGTCTGAGGCATTTGTTGAAAATATTTGTAATTCTCTTTATTGTCTCTATAGGGAGATGTTTTAGCATATTATTTTTTATCTTGTCTGGGCCCGGGGCTTTTCTTTTATTTAGGTGTCTGATGATATTTTGGACTTCTTCGTGGTTTGTGTGCTCGATCTCATGTTTGGGATGATTTTTGTTAAACCAGGTATGGACGAAATATTCAATTTCTTCTGTATTTTTTGGATCATTGGGTTCTGTATTGATTTTAAATTGTTCTTCCATGGCGTCAGCAAATGCTTCTGTCTTTTCTAGATCTGTATAAGCCATGTTTTGTTTACCCTGTATTGCTCTATTCGGCTGCAGTTTCGTCTTCAGATTTTTTGTCATTTGCCAAACAGAATTGTCACTAGTGCACAATGATGTAACTTTGTCTTCCCATGCCTTTTTTCGGTGTTTTTGACATTCTTCTTTTATTTGACGGTTTAGGAAGTTGAGTTCTCTTTTGAAAGCAGGATCTCGATTTCTCTGATACTGTTTTCTGACCCAGTTTCTAATTTTAATGGTTTCTCTGATGGTTTTGGGGAGGATGAGGAAATTATGTTCTCGCTTTTTATATGTTGTGGCTTCTTCATACGATTCATGTATGTCTTCATTTAGGATTTTTATTCTTTCCTCAATGTCTTCATTTTCGTGAAGATTTTGGTTGTGAGTCTCTTTGCATTTCATCAGGTTTTCATAAAGTGTCCAGTCGGTTTTGGGGATGTCATGTTTCTGCTCTTCTTTGGAGATGCCGACAGTCGCAAACACAGGAAGATGATCAGATGTTAGATCGTGCATAACATCAGCACAAATTGGAATTGCAGTATTAGTAAGAATAAAGTCTAAAATGTCTGGCTTTTGACTTGGTATTCTTGGGTAGTAGGTTGGGTGTTGTGGAGGAATAATTCGTAGGTTTTGTTTATTTATAGATGACATAAGTATTGATCCATTTTTATTCGATTTCACACAGCCCCAGTTTACGTGCTTTGCATTTAAATCTCCTCCAAGAATGACATTTTTGTCCTTAGGGAGTAGAATTTTGATGTCCTCTTGAGTAATGATGCGGTCTGGAGGGTTGTAAACTGATGAAAGGATGAGGTCTTTACCCCCGGTTAGACTTAGTGTGATTGTCGTTTCTTCGTACCCTCTCGAGTTATCTGATCTGAGTAGATTTGTGGAAAAGCTCCTCTTTACAAAAATTGCAGATCCTCCACCACGGTGATGTAATCTATCGCATCTGTATGTGTTGTAATTGGCAATTTTTAGTGAATGCCTGGGTGTAGCAAACGTTTCAGTTATTAAGCAAACATCTACACTGTGCTCAGTAATAAAGTTCTTGAATTCGTCCATCTTTCCAACTATGCTGTTGGAATTCCAAACTAATATCGAAATTGGGTTGAATTTCAGTGTTTTATTATTCATTAACAATTGTTGGGGTAGTGATGACTTTTATGGATTGGTGTTGTCCTTTTATTGAGTTGAAAATTTCGATAATACCAGACTTCTTTATCCAATCAATCATATCTGCAAGTTTGGCCGCAGCTACAGTAGCTTTTTGGAGACTATCGTTAATGGAATAGTTTATATCGTTGCTTTTATTTATATCCGTATTCGACGCCGATACAATTGGAATGTGAGAAACCTGGTTACTTGTCGTTGGCGTAGCAGCTGTGCGTTGGGCCCAGGTGGGCGTTGGATCTGAGTTTGATAGGGTAGCAGGGATTGTTTTACTAACAAAAACTCTCCCATCGTATATTCTATTTAACTGAGCTGCTTTACGTTGGTCGACTTGATGACTACTTCTATCAACTCCAATTGTTTCAATCTGCGGTCTTTTTGGACATCCTCTAAAGTTAGCCGTGTGTGCTTCCTGACAGAGACAACATTTGGGGGGATCTTCTTTAGGTTTCTGACAATCGCTTGTGAGATGGCCTTGGCCACATTTTACACATCTAGGGGGGTGACGGCAGTGCTTTTGGGCGTGAAAAAATTCTTGACAGCGGTGACATTGTGTCGGTCCTTTTCTACCACGGTAACTTTCAATGTCTACTTTTAAACCCATTAAATACTTGACATTGTAGATTGCATTGGCGTTGGTGGTATCTGGTAGGATGACTAAGAAAAGAGGGAGATTAATTTTTTCCCCGTCCCTCCTTGTAGTTAGTTGAACAATTTCTGTTGCAGGGAAACCTTCCATTGCTAATTCAGCTTGAATATCTTTTACAAGAGTGTCTCTTGGCAGATGCCTGATGACTATTTTTACCTTTTTGGCAGACGGCAATTGAAACGTGTGATACTCAATTCCCAAGGATTCAAGCAAGGCAGTAATGCCTCTCTGTGATTGTTCATCCTCAGCTTTAATATTATATTGATTCCCACCCGAGAATTTGGCTGTGTATCCTTTAAACCCGTTTTCTTCAAGGAGTTTGGTTAGCGATTTCCATGTGTGTTTATCATCTCTTACAATAATAGGAGGGACCTTAGCTTTGGCTCTAGTGGTCACAAAACCCTGATTACCTTCGCCTTGATGAGTACCCTCATTTTGATTATCTTTTTCTTGGGTGTTATTTCCAGTATTTGATGTTTCAGCATAAGCCATTTGGAAGGGGGTTTCTTCCTCTAGTGCAGAAAGTTCCAATTCAGTGTTACACATACTTGTACTTGCTCGCTCGTTAACTTCTTTATTTGACTGGTTTTTATTTTCTGTATATTCTAGTGGTAGGGAGGTTTCTGTAGTGATTTGAAGTTGGATACCTGTTTTACTAAGATCCGGATATGCTGGAGAAGAGTTTACCTCTTTGGTACTAAATGCCTCCCTAGGATTTGATTTTTTGGTAACTTTTCCATCTTTATTGCTCTTAATTAGCGAATTCGGGGTTGAATCCACCATATCTGCCATATTAGATATATCAAAGTCCAGAGAGTCGTTCTGTATTTCACCACTAGATGGCGCCACGAATTTTAGATCGCCGTTTAATATAGGGTTCTTTTCATTTTTCTTTCTTAGATTACAATGAATTTTTTTCTTATTTCTAAGTATTTTGCAGTAATTAGTCGTTTCTGGTACCTCTTCAATTACTTCCATGCATTCATCAGTGCTTTTTGGCATTTGTGAGGCCCGTTGCGCAACTTTTTCAATTCCGGATGGCGGTTGGGATATTGTACCCGTCCCATTCTGGGTATTACGATTTTCACAATTAAAATCATTTGTCTTTGATTTATGCGTTTTAATAACATCATTTTCAATGTTAAACGGGGTTTGTAGGATTGGAGATTCATTTTCATCAAAATAATGAAATAATTTGTACTCGTTTGGAGATGGTATATCGGACGTTTTTGGCGTGGTTTCATGATAAGTGTCACTCTCATCTGACGAGTTGTTTTCATCAGTTGCGGCATAAGAAGTTACCTGAGTTTTGGTTTCTGCACTTTTTTCCTGCTTCTTATTAAGAGCATTCTTAAGCTGCATGCAGCAAATATTCAGTTGTTCTTTATTTTCTTCAGAAAGAGCATTGGCAAATATACGTTGTATTTCAGCTACAAAGCTTGTTATCGGGCACGGGATCTGCTCTATCATAGCCATGTTTTCGTTTGCTCGGGGCCGTCAGCCAATGAGAACGCGCTGACCCCCCTGTCAATGGCGTCTGTTTACCTTTTCGTATTCATAAGGCAGTCATCAACAAATTATTTAAACAAGCATACTTGAATAATTATAAAGCATTTTCTATAATGAGACGTACCGCTGGATTCCACTTGAGCTGTAGAATACGTTGTTTATAAGTAGTTTCAAAGTTAATAATTATTTAAAGTAGAAAATATAATAATATCGAAGAACTTTAAAAAACGCTTACTAACCTCAAATTTACTGTTGCCATTTTTTTGTTGTGTGTCATCTTGAAATTTATATATAGTTATAATTAGTAACAAAATTAATCAAGTGGTAGCAAGAATTTTTTTTCATATATTAACTGCAATTGTTAATTATTTTATTACATTAAAACATTTTATTTTTTAATTTATGATATTTAAGAACAAAATAAGCTTTCTTTACTTATTTTTTTCAGAAAAAGACATGGAATAGATGTAGTATAGGACATTTGGCGTGTATTTGTTTTTGGCGACGAAAAATTGCCGTTAAACAGCGCTATGACGTCATAGGGTTGCCAGATTAAAAGTCTCCACAAGAAACGGAACATACCAAAAATGTCAGGTGGGGTTGCCATACTATAAATTTATCGCCCCTATAAAACACGCCAAAAAAAACCTCGCGCGCCTAATGTCCTATACTACATCTGTACCAAAGACATAGGCGTAGGAAGTAGGGGGGCTGGGGGTGCTCGAGCCCCCCCAGGAATTATTTTGAAGGGGCTCAGCCCCCCCTAATATTATACTTTAAAAAAAAATACTTAAAAAACCAATCGGTGAAATAGAGAATTCCTACAAAGAGGCATTCGAAAAGAAGCGCCCCTTATTTATTCTAAACGTGTTTTAAAGTGGGGGAAATTTGCTTTGAAAGGTACAGGCGAGGACAATGAGTTCCTTTCTCAACTGTTTCCAATCGAAGACGACTTGTACATGTCATTAGTCATATGTCACCTTTTGTGAGAAACACCAGAAAATTACCTGTTTGCCGTCAACAGCTGTACTTCGTTTGCAAAATGCTACCGCCAGACCGCCATCTGGTTACTCGACCAGCCATATCGGTAGCACCCTGGGTAGCACGGTCATCTTCAAGACATGTGAATGGCCACCAAAGCTGGGAATTGTATAGTTCGTCCCCATGTGTTTGTAATTTACTGGCTCTCACCCTTATTGTCGATTTTAGCTGATTGATGATCTCCCCATTGAGAATGACAATGTGTATGCTTGTGTAGACAGTTTTCTATATAGGCTTTTCTGAAACTTGCCCCTAGGGGCCGAAGTCATGCAGGAAGTCATGGAAGCAACAAAACAGAAATCCCTGGTGAGATCTTACAACCGCATTACAGTTTCTTTTTTTAGTGTAAAGACAGCAATTTTAGGAAGCATTTCTTTTTACAAACGAATGGTAGTAGATTTCTTCTGTCAGCATATTCCTCTGTGTTGTCAGTTAAGTAATTTTTTCTGCATTCTAAAAGTCAATTAAAAGTAATACCATCTTTTCTAACGATAAATGTAATTATGCTTATATAAATTAGCAGTAACTCTAAATATAATGATGTTTAGTTTTGTTATACACTATTATAGTGAATTAACATACTTAATGTTATACAGTATATATAGTGAATAACATTAAGTATTGTATTCATTGTATATAAGTATTGTATGTAAGTCATTGTATATAAGTATTGTATGTAAGTCATTGTAGAATTAGTGTAAGGAAAATGTGTATTTACATAAAGTCTAAATTGTTAATTATTTTATTGCATCAATAGAATACTAGTTATGGTTTATTTCATTTCAGTAATATTTAAACTGACAAATTTATATGTTTTCACAATAATATCTAATTTTTTTTTCCTCAGTATACTCTCGCTTATTTTAATTTTTTTTATATATTACGTCCTTTCTTAAATGTCAGAAAAGCATAAATATGATAGTTTAGTTTGAAAACTACTTATAAATTTATCAATTTACACAGCTAAAATATAAACGTAATTTCAAGTATTTATATAAATGTCTACAACGCTAAAGCTTTAAAGAGTAATTTTAAGAATAGTGTAAAAATGCGTTTTTAAATAAAAAAAAATATTGTTATGGACATTTCATAAATTATAATCGCATTTCCCATAATTTATTCCCTTTGAAGTAATAAGCCATCAGATTCATGCACTATTTTCTAAACAGCTTATATAGTTGAAATTTCTTCATTTAGAAAATTACATTTTGTTAAAGAAAGTTAAATAGAGACGAATTCCTCAAATCTGAAAAAAATCATATTTTAACGTACAAAACGGACATTTGAAATTACTAATAACATTTTCCTGGTTACTTTATGTTCTAAAGCTATCGAAACAAAAACGGATACAAGTTAAAACATTTAACAAGTTAAACACTTGTTTGTAAAAAAATTAAAGCATCGATTGTTTTTTAATTGTTTAATAGCTCGCAACTCCGTACTATTTTATATTGTAAATAGATTGAAAAAAAAATTCAGCCCCCCCTGAAAAAAAGAAGTTCCTACGCCACTGACCAAAGACATTACGAAAACTAGAAATTTCACCAGAAAGTAATAAATTTCAAACAATAATTACAAATTTCGATACAAGTAAAGATAGAACTAAAAAAAAAAAAAAGACATTATTTGAAAGATTGAGTAACATTCATCAATCGTCATTAGCATTAGTGTCAAAATTTTATTCCATTTCATGACTTTATAGTTTTAGTCTGATCATAATGAATGTGAAAGAGTAATCGTTATTCAAGCACAACATTTTCCTTATTCCAAGACCTCATATAATCCTTGACCTCTCAATATTTTCTTGAGACCTTGGTTAATATCTTTAGTATTTTTTTTATTATGTACAATAAAGTTAGCTCTTTTATTTAAAAAAATATTTAGATTTTATATACTAAGGTATGGTAAAAATGCATAGGAGACTTATTTGTAAAACCACTCTGAAGATTCTCATTTTGAATTATTAAAATTTTTTGACTATTTTTTATAAGGTTATTTTATATTTGCTATTTTAAAATCAATAATATTATACATTTAATTTGAACATAATGATGTTCAAAATTAAAATTCCACTATTATAAATATATATATTTAAAAATTCTGATACATTTTTTAAACATTTCTCAACTAACAAGGCTACTTTTATAAATTATTCTAACAGGAGGTTTAATATTATTTATGTATATATATAAAGATATACCTCTGTCCGTTTACTTCAAAACAAAATTAATATTTCAAAAATTACCTCTTTTATTTTAGAACTTGGAAATCCGCACCTCCTTAGAATATCAAAATGTCTTTTCGTATTTTAGTGATTGCACTAACATATTTGTTTTTACACTTACGTTTCTTATATTGCGACAGTATTCAAACAATTTCTATGCACATACACTTACATCAAGAGTTGTTTCGATAACATTTTACAATTTGCAAAGCGTATACATTATTTGAAACAATTCAACTAACTTCAAGTTAAAGTCAGTTGTTCAGTAAAAGGTTAAACCAAAAATTTGAAGTTATATGTTTATAATATAATATAATAAAACATTTTCAATAGAAATATTGGTAGTGCATTGATTTGATTTTTTTAATTCCATTTTCTGATATATATAGTGTTAAATAATTTAATTAAAAAAATATCGTTAACTGAATTACCGAACTTTTAAAAAACAAACTATTTGTATATTCAGATGTTTATTTTATGTATTGAAATATAAAATGCAATCGATTGAAAGAAAAATTAATATTTAAAAACTAGCAAATAAAAACACACTGATTGAATGATTTTTTTTTTTTTTTTAGAATGTATTGAACTTATAACATATATCGACGAACGAGCAACAGACTTATATACCTTATTTTGATTTTCGTCTTTTAATATTTTTTAAAATCTTAAATATCTTTTACTTAAAATAGTTTAAAATATATCCTGTTTTGAGCTTGATTTTTGTTACTTACTCTTCACACATTTCTATATTGAAGAATTAAAATGATTACGATATGTAGCAAAAAAATCATCATCATAGTAATCATATAAAATTTTTTGTTGAGTTTAAAGATTTAACGAAGGTCATGGCCACGAAGTGGCCTTCGCCTCCAGTATAGCAAGTAATCATATTAGGAGCTTGGCTCTTGTGTAGAGACAGGGTATCTGCTCGAAAGCATTTACCCCTCCATCGAAGTGAGTCCCCTAGGGTGCCGAACATAAAAATATCGAAGGGTTGGACTGACGAAGTTGTATGTATTGATTGCCACCAGATGGCGGCAACCCATTACGAGACGGGCTCAAGTTGGTTGGTTAATAAATCGTTGAAATAGAGATAACTTGGTGATCTAACGTGAAGGAAAGACTCGAGAACTCTGCCGCGTAGTTTTGAAACTTAGCCTTCGCTGACATATGAGCTATTTATATTTATCCTTATGCTGATTGCCTTCGATTTACGTCAAAAGATAACATTGACATTCGAAGGACAAGGAACTACTTTGATAACTAGACGGTCTTTATGTTAATATATTTTTAAAGGCATTGATATTTTCACTTCCATATTAAATCCAGGATTGCCGAAACTTAACTTATTCAAAACAGAGTGGATTGTAAGGTTTATAAAGCCATGATTTATGGACAACAGATACTTTAGATCTAGCAGATATATGATAGATGGCGCAGCAACAGTAGTGAATTTTGTTATGGTTATCATGGAAAAATGACGGATTTGTTGCTGTCTTGTTTACCGCACTCATCTGATCCTCCTTGGGCAACTTCAAGTTATGGAGTTTCTTAGAATGCACAACCTGCCAACACAATTACATTTGGAAAAAATCCCTTCGCCGATATTATTGCTGAAGCGTGATGAAAACTTTGATTTGTTATGCTCAATTAATCATCAAATTGCGACAGTTATCAAACGATTTCAATGCACATTTACTTAAAATCAACATAGTCGTTCCGATAGTGTTTCACAATGCAAAGGTGTATACGCAAAAAACAAGAGATTTTCAAATAAAGATATATTCAACTAACTTTAAGTTAAGTCAGTTGTTTAATGATTAGAGAATAAGAAATATTGTGTATTGTATTTTATATTTTTTATATAAAATAATACTTTTAAAAGAAATATTGGTAGATAGAATTTTTTTTTTTACTGTAGATACCTATTGTTGAATTAAATAATTTGAAAATAAAAAAACATAAATAAAATTCTGATTATATGCACTCTCACTTTTAAAAAATAAAATATTTGTAGATATATGATATTTATTCAATGCGCTGACATATAAAATGTCATCAGTTGATAGATAGAAAAAGAAATATTTAAATTTAATTTTTAAAATTAGCCATTAAAAAGCTACTGATTCAATGAGTTGTCTTTTTTAGAATGAATTGAAGTTGTAACAGTTATCGATGAATCAGCAACATTCTTATACTTATATTCCTTATTTTGATTTTCGCTTTTAATTTTTTTTTCTAAATCGTAAATATTTTTTATTCAGAATAGTTTAAAATATATCCAGTTTTGAGCTTGATTGTTGTTACTTATTGTTCACACATTTCGATATTGCAGGATTAAAAAGATTGAATTTCGAAATATAATTTTACATAGTCGCCAGATGAGAAATGGTGGAATGTTTTTTTTTCTTCCGGTATTCATTATATCGTTCAATCATCCAATATATGTGGTTAAACGCTGCATGTGATAAAATAAAGTTGAATGTGTGTTCCTCCTTCATAAGTTAATAATATTTTTTACTGACGAGATTGTATATATTCATTGCCAGGTGTGACTCGAGAACCGTGCCTCGTAGTTTTGAAGTGTAGTCTTTGTCCGACATATGAGCTATTTATATTTATCCTTATGGTGAATGTCTTCGATTTACGTCAAAAGACAACATTGACATTCGAATAACCAAAAAATACGATTACCAGACGGTTTTTATGTTAATGTATTTTTAAAGGCATGGAAATTTTCACTTGAATATGAAATTCAGGATTGCTGAAACATAACTTTTTCAAAACAGAGGTGATTATATGGTTTATAAAGCCATGAATTTTGGACAAAAGTTACTTTAGATCAGATACTCGATAGATGGTTCAGTGAGCAACATTTGTGAACATTTCTATGGACATCTAAGAAAAAAATGGATTTGTTGCTTCCTTGTTTACTGCACTCATCTGATCGTCCCTGGGCAACTTCAGATTATGGAGATTCTTAGAATGCAACAACTGGCAACCCAATTACATTTGGAAAAATTCCTTCGCCGATATTATTGCTGAAGCGTGTTAAAAACTTCGATTTGTTACGCTGCTGTGCTATTACATTGCGACAGTTATCAAACAATTTCAATGAACAGACATTTAAATCAACAGAGTCGTTTCAGTAGGACTTTACAATTTAACCCGCGATCACGCGCGCTGTGTCTTAGAGGCCCGGTCGTTCTAAAACCATACCGTAGAAACACCACTGATCTCTAACTGTAACTTCTGGATCAGGCAAGACATTTTGTTGACTTGAAGTCGATGATGTGTCCCACTTTTCTTGATTTCGCAATATTTCGTATATTTTTCATGTTGAAATACGCCGATATATATTGCTTTTGACTAAATTTTTTTAATTTTATTTTTAAACCCATTTTAAATGTAATCTGCAATTAAGATAGGAAGTCATTTGAAAGTCAAAGTAGAAGTAGTTAAAAAGCAAGAGCAAAAACTATTTGTATGGCAATATAAAAATTAATTCTATAAGAATTCGTCGTTTATATAAATTAAGAAGTCCATAAACTAAATTATATAACTCCAATATAAAATTTGAAATATGTTGTTTATATATGGCAAATGCATGAGTAAAATTCTATAAGAAGAAAATATAATATTTAATTACATTTAATATTTCTACAATACTATGGTAATAAAAAACACATTAAATCACTTAAAAAAACATTTTGGGTCACAGCATGGCAGCTTTCAATTGGCTTCAACGCGGCCATAGAGGAAACAAGGTTTGAGCCTTCCAGCAATTACAGTTAGAGTTCAGTGAGAAACACTCCCTTTTCTAGAAAGTGGTCCAGTAGCTGTATTCAAGGTCAACCACTTTCTGATGGTTGGATTTCCACATTCCTGAATTTCACTTTTGTAGATATTTTGGGATGTCAGGGTCTTTCAAGCCCTACGCGCGTGTTCAGATCTAAGTTTATTTTGTTTTAAAGTTTTGGAAGTAAAATGATGTTGGTTTGGTTTGGTTAGTTTACGTCGCACTAGAGCTGCACAGTGGGCTATTGGCGACGGTTCGGGGTCTATCTCGAAGGACAGACCCGGGAACACATTCATACACACATGCAATTCGTTATTTTAGAACCATGGTCAGGTGACGAGGAAACACCTGAACTGGCACCCAACGCCTTCAATAGACGTCGGGTCTTTGGACCCCGATCAGATGTATCGTGCACCAGTCCCGTATACACGCCGTTAATTTTTGCGGATGTTCTGGACGACTTTTCCAGTATTTTGTAGCGAAGATGGCAACCCTCCGATCACAAGATCACTACTTTTTACTTTTCTTTGTCAAGTCCATCGCCTAGCATCGAACCAGGAACCTTCGTATTCCCAGCTGATGCCTTTAATCGCTCGGCCACGGAGGCATTGGAAGTAACATGAAGCGATAGATGTCATATAAAGATGAAATGAAGAGGCTTGAAACTATGCTAAAGAAAAAAATCACACTTGCGGGAACAATTCGAAAAAATAAGCGAGAATTACCTAAGAAATTCATCACAGGAAAAAACCGAGAAGGGCATTCGTCTTCATTCGGCTATCAGAAATACATGACATTAGTCACTTTTGTACCAAAGAAGAATAAATGCGTAAACGTTTTGTAATTTATATTTAGTATACACTTAGTGTCTGTTCTTTCATAGAAAATGCATTTGATGTGGCAAAAGACATTCTCGGTAGTATTATTTAACAAAAAGTTTGACTGCGTCCGAAATACGTAAAATGTCAAGTGATTTTCGAACAATCAACTAACTTCAAGTTAAGTTAGTTGTTTAACGATAGGTAGTTGAGCGAAGCGTGTGGAGTACCATAGGAGCGAAGCTCCCTTAACCTCCTGTAGGACTGTCAATTGTTAAAAACATGACGATAGAAATTAAATTTTGAATTACTCGCGCAAGGCGATTAAATAAACGAAACACGGACTAAACAGGACGAAACAGTAAAAAAAGAAAAAAGTTAAAGTTAAAATTAAATCGCGGACATGTCTGAATGGCTGCTGCCGAAGTCGCTCGTTTCCTATTGGTCGGTGGGCGGGGCCACCAACTCTGGTACATGGCTGCTCACCTTGGCTGAGTCAATTTCATTCAGTTGATCCAGGAAGAAGCAGAAAAGGGCCTGTAGTTTCTCTGCAGCAGTATCTTTTACCCTCAACTGATCAATCAAGCTTTTGATACCATCAGTGTGGGCAAAGATAAAAGAAAGTTCCTTGCATAACTCGGTGACTGGAGCGGGCTCGCTCTTTGTCGCCGGGACAGGTGGTGGGGTGGGTTTCCGTGTATCCATCGGCCGAGCTGGAATCGAAGGCCTGATGATTCGGTTTTGGGCTGGAAGTTTCCTCGGATTTGGGAAGTCAGGGCATCTTTTACTGGAGGCTACGTGACCTGTAGCCTTGCAGTTAATGCATGTCGGGTTGTCCAACTTGCCGAGAGAGCAATCTTTCGTTTGGTGGGATTCCCCGCACTTCAAACATCTGGGTGCGAGGTGGCAAGAATGAGAAGTATGAAAGAAGTAGTTGCAATTAAAGCATTGCGGTATACTTTTACTGCGATAGGGCTCCACGAAAATATCCAGTCCTAAGAGCACTTTGGTTTTCAGGATTTTGTTAATTCCGGGAGTTTTAGTCATGGCCGCCATAAACACTTTGGTGGGGGCCTTGGTCGAACGTCTGGTGAGTTGGACCACTTTGGAAATGTCATATCCAATGGCGGTTAGCTCATTCAGGATGGCAGTGCAGGACGTTTGAGCTGGCAAGCCTTTAATCGCCACTCGGAACGGAGCACTGTTCGGTGGGGCGGCAAGAAAAAAGTCATTTTTTCTCTCCGTGAGATAGTCAATGGTCAGATTATAGTCACTTTCACAAGTCGGTTGAATTTTGATAAAGTTCCCAGTTTGCTTGGACTGGAGTTTATCGTTCATGATAATATTCAGTTCCGACAGGATGAGTGGGTATTCGTCAGTGATTTTGAGGAATATGGCACCCGGCTGGGTGTAAACAGGCTCGATGACACAGGGCGCTGGTGGGGAGTCGATGATCATTCTATCAGTTTCCCCCTCAGTAATAAGCATATCAGTTTGCTCATTTACTTCCATGTTGTCAATCACCTCGTCAGGGCAGGGCAGTTGTTCAGTAGCGATGGGAGACTGACCACCGGTCAGCTCATTCCTGCGCTTCTTTTTCTGGATTGGCGCGGGTGGGTCCGGGACTATTACATTTTCAAAGTCCTTGATACGGACGAGCCGGCCCATTGGGTCATGTTGAATCTCAGCAAACAGCAGTTTCATGTCGAAGTATTCAGGGAACCTTCCCTGGATAGAGAGTTTCTCGTACAATTCGAGGAGTTCACTCTCGACTTCGATTTTGACGACAGGATCATTACCTTTGTCGATCAATTGCTGATAGATTTTAGTTTTAGCATGATAAGTGGAGATTAGTGGGTCAAAAATGCCTTCAAGGAATGTGTCCTTAAAAACCGGAAAACTCGGTTTAGAATTCATTTCAATTTCTTTGATTTAGCGGAGCAAAACAGAAACCCGACCGTCGTGGGCTATCCTGCCCAATATGCCCTTAACGATAGGTAACAAGAAAACATAATTAAACTTGAACTTGAATATAAAATTGTTCGAGGCGCTAATATTTTATATTTGTTTTATAAAATAATCTTTTAAAAAGAATTTATGGTAGTTAGGATATTGGTTTTAAATTTATTTTATTCCACCTGAAAAATTATAGTGTTGAATAATTTAATTTGAAAAATATAAATAAATAAAATACCCATTATATCCATTTTGACTTTTAAAATATAAATTATTTGTATAATCAAGATGCTTAGATAATTCGTTGAAATATATAATACCATTGGTTAATAAAAAGAAAAAAAATATTTAAAACTAGTTAGTAAAAAAAGCATGTAAACACAATAATTAATTGAGTTGTCTTTTTTTTAGAATTAATTGAACTTGTAACATATATCGATGAATGAACAACATACTTATATACTTTATTTTGATTTTTTTTAATCGTACATATATTTTTATTTAGAATAATTTATAATTATTATTTGTAGATGCAAGATGTTTATTTAAGCGTTAAAAAATAAAATGCCATCGGTTGCAAGAAAAGTGTGAATATTATATTTATTTTTATTTAGAATTTAAATAAAACAACTGCATTTTTTAAATATTTTTGGAAGTTTTATGATACTTATGGTACATTAAAAATATTAAAATATGCATTCAAAACTAAAGTTTACCCTTAACATAATAAATACCACAGCTGAAGCTGCTTTTTAAGTCGCAGAATTGATTTTTAAAAAATCGGTGTCTAATTGCAGTTTTTTTTTAATTGCCATTATTTTATGGTCTAACCGAAGAGCTCTTAATATGTAGCTAAATAACTGCAGAACCGAAATAAAGCCGAAGAAAAAACTTTAGTATAATATAATATAAGCATAATACAATTCGCGAATAATTTAAGTCAGCCATCTCATCTGTCCAATTTTTAATTAGCGCTGATCCCATTCTCAAAGAAAGAAAGAAAAAAAATTATACTGAAGTGAAAAGGATGAGAACGAATATATTCCTAACATGATCCGGTGGATAGTGGGATTTCGGAAAGGGTGATTCGAGCATAAAAGGGCAGGAGGGCGCAATTTTCAAGAAAAAAGGGCGGACAAGGCGTACCTCCCCTTAAAAAAACCCACAGCATGAACACTGAAATTAGAAAACATTTAAAAGTTTCCAAGTAGCAGATGTGTGAAATCTTTGTCTCTTTGCTATATATGGAATATTAGTTGTGTATTGTGTGGCTCGCATTGATGGAACCGATGAAGCATATAAATCGCTATCTCCATTTAAAAAATTGAGCCATAGTACACTTGACCTCCATAGAAATTCACAGCTTGGCATTAAAAGGTCTGAAATTTTGTACTTATTAATTCATTTATATACTTTCCTTAGTCCTCAGCAAAGAGAAACACATCTTAGATCTCTGCAACCACCATATTCTTAAACTAAGTCTATCGGCAAAGTTTGGGTATTTTCCTTCAAAACTGCAGATTTCACTAGATGTCATGCCTATACATGCATATCTTTTTTTAGTTTTTTATATAAGTCGAAATTCCATCAATGAATATATTCTTTGATGGAATTTTTATATATATAAAATAATTTTCTTAAAAACAATACAAAATAGTATATGTATTTCCCGCATTTTTAGACCATTAACTGCATTACTTTTTAAAATTTCAAACAACTTGCAAAAAAGTTTATACCAAATATATAAATCAATATAAAAATAATTTACTTACTTTTTATTGTAAAAATTTGTTATTCAGATTGGAACGATTAAAGTGTGTTTCTTAATAAAACTTTAAAACGCTACACCATTATCTTATTATATATAATTTTTAAAAAAATTACGAGTTATCAGATTTTAGCATAACAACCCTCTAACAATTTAAGTCGGCCACCTTGAAGGGGAGATCGTTTATAAACCATGTGTACTTGATGTATTCTGACCATCGTCAACCTTCCTGTAAAATGAAAGTTTAGACTCTTTGTTCAATCACTGTTTTTAAGTGGTTCCAAACCCCCCCAATTACAGTAAAATACATCCATTCTGAAAATCGACTCTCATTGTACAAGCACGCACCAGAAGTTTTAACGATGAGAAATTTACTTTTCAACAGGGAATTGAATAGGTATTTTAGTGACTTTTCCATTCAAAGTGTTCAAACATCAGATAAGATTCAAGAATGAGAATACGATTGTCCTTTGACAATCAACAGATGGGTGTGTGGGGAGGGAGGGGGCATGCAGTTAATTCATCAAAAACTTCCCCCTCTTTGACAATTTTACGACTTGTATTCACTGCCCGGCGAAGTTTGTTTGGGATTTAGATAACGGAATGATTTTAAGTGTATTTTGGACCAGATGTGTGAAGGGGAAAAGGCTTCACCCTCCCCTCTCTTCCCCATAAATTCCTAAGCTAAATGCCCCCACTGTAGAATTGATTTATACGTTATTTCACAGCGACCAAAACACACTGACTTCGAGAAGGGAGTTGTGGTTGACTAGCGCCTCTTGCGGACGAAACTGTCCCTTCACCAAACTCCCTTCCGAGCCCATCTGACAGGCAGCTAATATAGAAGGCAGTGAATGGACACTAATGGACGAATCGTTAACAACTGACCTAACCTAAAGTTAGTTGATATCTGTAGTTTGAAGCATTGAGTATATTGCTGAAGCGTACTCCTTGGACTCCCGTACAACTCGTTCTCCATTAGATATATAATTTTAATATATAGCATAAATTTATCATTTGGCTTCTATGTAAAATTATATTTCTAAAAGTAAACTTTTTAATTCTTCAATATAGAAATGTGTGAAGAGTAAGTAACAAAAATCAAACTCAAAACAGGATATATTTTAAACTATCCTAAGTAAAATATATTTTAGGTTTGAAAAAATATTAAAAGACGAAAATCAAAATTAGGTATATAAGTATGTTGATCGTTCATCGATATATGTTATAAGTTCAATACATTCTATAAAAGACAACTAATTGAATCAGTGTGTTTTTATTTGCTAGTTTTAAATACTAATTTTAATAATAATAATTATATTCAAATGATTGTATTTTATATTGCAATACATAAAATAAACATCCTGAATATACAAATCGTTTGTTTTTTAAAAGTTCGATAATTCAGCTTACGATATTTTTTAATTTAATTATTTAACACTATAATTATCCGAAAATGAAAAAATTAAATATTTAAATCAATGCACTACCAATATTTCTATTAAAAATAATATATTATAAAATATTATAATCATAATACTACAAAATTTTGGTTTAACCATTCGATAAACAACTGACTTTAACTTGAAGTTAGTTGAATCGTTCAACATAATGTATACGCTTTGAAAACATTATCGAAACAACTCTTGATGTAAGTGTATGTGCATTGAAATTGTTTGAATACTGTCGCAATATAAGAAACGTAAGTGTATAAACAAATATGTTTGTGCAATCACTAAAATACAAAAAGACATTTTGTTATTCTATGGAGCTGCGGATTTTCAAGTTCTAAAATGATAGAGTAAAATTTGTTTTGAAATAAACGGGCACAGGTGTATGTATATATATATATATATATATATATATATATATATATATATATATATATATATATATATATATATATATATATATATATATATATATATATGTTATGCTTGCTTTTTGATTGTTATCTGAATTCGTAGTTCATTTTTCATTTTTGCTCTTCTGCTTCAGTAGGCGTCGGAGGTCTGGCTAAGTTTCGGATATTTTACGCTTAGCCATCAGAAACGCCTGCTAGCCTTTGTTGTTCTTCTCGGCCTCCTTGACGAAGAGAGGGGAACACTTTGGCACGTATTCTTTTTTGTATTTCATACTCTTGCTTATCTTTCAGTATTTTTACTTGTATTTATATATATATATATATATATATATATATATGGGTTGCCGCCATCTGGTGGCAATCAATAAATACAACTTCGTCCGTAAAAAAGATTATATACATAAGAGGGAGGAGCAAATATTCAACCTTGTTCTTTTACATAAAGGTTTTTGGTGGATAAAAGCAAATAAATGTATATATTTACTTTATGTATTAACCTAAATGCGTTGACTCTTGTACAGATTCTAATATCCTTGCAAGGAATTTCATTACTGTGAAATAGAAAATTGCGAATAGAGCAAAATTGAGAAGGTAAAGTATTATAATTTGTACAAATAAAATAGGTTTATACTTTAGAAAATTCCGAAGCGAATTCATTAAAATAATTATCCTATTTTCAGATAATTAAGACAAAACAAGTTTCGAATTTTTATTTCTCATATTTAAAAAAAAATACATTTAGTGATAATTTATAAAAATAGCATGATATGTTCGATGGCTTTATCTTTTAAAATACAAAAGTAAATTTAAATTGAAGAAATTTAATATGACTTTCATTTTTGTCAAAACAATTAGTGATGAGTGAAGTGTTTGACCATATATTATACAATTGAACGATATAATGAAAACCGGAAGAAAATTGCAATTTTCCTAGCATGGAACTTCGCATAGACGGTGGCGCACCAGTGCTTTATTTCGGAACTATATATATATATATATATATATATATATATATATATATATATATATATATATATATATATATATATATATATATAATATTAAACCACAGTTAGAATAATTTATAAAAGTAGCCTTGTTAGTTGAGAAACGTTTAAAAAATGCATCAGAATATTTCAAAATATATATATAATAGTGGAATTGTAATTCTGAACATCATATATTTGTATATTATTGATTTTAAGATAGAAAAAATAAAGTAACCCTATAAAAAATAGTCAAAAAATTTAAATATTCAAAATGAGAACCTTCAGAGTGGTTTTGCTTTTTTACAAATAAGTCTTCTATGCATTTTTACCATACCTAAGTATATAAAATCTAAATATTTTTTAAATAAAAGAGCTAGCTTTATTGTTTAGATTTGGTTTTCGTTTTTTTAGATTTGACGGCCCTATTAGTTATGGTTCCCGATTCTAACAATTGTATTTCAATTGTGCGCCCTCTGGCGACAATTCCAAAATTGTTTTGTGTGCAAATATTCATATTCTACCATATCGAAATGTACATAATAAAAAAATGCTAAAGATATTAGCCAATCTTAAAAATAGGTCTCAAGAAAATATTGACAGGTCAAGGATTATAAGAGATCTTCGAATAAGGAAAATGTGGTGCTTGAATAACGATTACTCTTTCACATTCATTATGATCTAGATTAAAACTATAAAGTCATGAAATGGAATAAAATTTTGACAGTAATGCTAATGGTGATTGATGAATGTTACTCAATCTTTCAAATAATGTCTTTTTTTTTTTTTTTTTTTTAGTTCTATCTTTACTTGTATCGAAATTTGTAATTATTGTGTGAAATTTATTACACTCTGTTGAAATTTCTAGTTTTCGTAATGTCTTTTACTGAAAAGAATCAGTAAAGAAAGCTTATTTTGTTCTTAAATATCATTAATTAAAAAATATAATGTTTTAATGTAAAAAAATAAATCACAATTGCAGTAATTATAAGAAAAAGAATTCTTTCTACCAGTAGATTAATTTTGTTATTAATTGTAACTATATATATATTTCAAAACCAAAGTAATATGTACTCGCTTCGGCAGTACATATACTAAAATTGGAACGATACAGAGAAGATTAGCATGGCCCCTGCGCAAGGATGACACGCAAAATCGTGAAGCGTTCCACATTTTTTTCCTTTTAAAATTAATTAATGATAATTGCAAATAAATCGATGTCGTTTTGTTGTACCTGGGGGTTTTCTTAAATCGACAAAGACTGTATCTTTACCATGAACATTTCATAACTTATTTTAGAATGGAACTCGAATAGATTTCAGTTTTCTTTAATTTATTTTTAAATACGACTCTGAATACAAGAGTTTTCCATAAGCACGTAAGTATAAATTTTTCATAGAGTGTACAGTGACTGAGCATCATTTCACATTCTGGCTTATGCTCGCACGCCGAGAGGACGTTCGGATTTACGCTCTGACTACTGAAGAAATTCGCCAACTAGCGCAGGCCGGAGGTTCGGCCCGCGGACGTGACACGAGGGTCACATTTTTACTTTTTAGGTCTTTGCGGCATACCCCAGTTTATGACGTGCGATCTGACTTTATTGTCATTTTGCTGATCTGTGACAGATCGCGGACTAGCCGCCAAACTGCGGGTGTGAGATTATTCTTACAATGGTCTCACTTGGTGACTCGACTGGCATTATGGAAACTGATCAAGACTTGACTGCAGCAAAGCTCTGTGATAAGATGATATCACTGGCTGAAATGATTGATACGCAGGAGTATTTCAGAGAACTGGAGACGAAGCTCGGAAGGACTGAGGACGGCAGATTCCAGGATCGATTGGAGGCACTAAAGGGTGAGTTAGCCTCTCTTGTATGCATTTTAGAGGACTGTAATATTCATAACCCCCCCCCCCCCCCATGCACACTGCCTCGAGCAAAAAAGGCCTCAAACGAGGCCGTGATACGGATACAGACAAATTCAGATTTCCACCAAAGCATCTTACTGTGCCCAGTAAGAAGCTAATTGTTTCAAAGGAGTATGACTCCCAACCGTCCACCAGCACGGACAACAGGTTTGGGCCCCTCACTGTCTCTGATGAGACAGAGGCAGGGGAAATTGTCGTTGACTCCGATAATGGTGCACCCAGTGCAAATACGTTTGGTAACACTGCTCATCGTGTGGAACCAATTATGGTCAAAATTGTAGAAAACACCTTCGAGATTAAGAAGGTTTTGACTGAAACTGTTGCCCCGGGCGTTAAGTTCCGTGATAGCAATGATTACTTCCGAGTCCTGTGCAGCACGGCTAATGAGCACCGTGCTGTCACGACTTATTTATCTGAACAAGGCTTAGCGTACTTTGTTGTTACGCCCATTCGTGAAAGGCCGGTTAAAGTTGTCCTTAAAGGACTAAATCGGGACACCGACCCGCAGGATATTAGATCTGAATTCAGCGAATTGGGTTTTGACTTAATTAATATAATCCAATTGAAGAGTTTCAGAGATAAAACCCCCCTCCCTATATTCTTAATGGAGCTGCCCCCGGGACCCAATGGGACTAAAATTTTTGAGGTAAACACCATCAGGCTGACCATGGTTGAAATTGAAAAATATGTCAGGCCTCGAAGAGTAAACCAGTGCTACAATTGCCAGGGGTTTGGCCACCACAGTAGGACTTGCAAGGCTTCGCCTAAATGTTGCAAATGTAGTGGTGACCATTCCTCTCGCAGTTGTAGCCTTAAAAAAGGTGATGAAGAAGACCCGAAATGTGCAAACTGTGGAGAGCCACATGTTTCCACGTTTCGGGGGTGCATTAAGTTTCCTAAACTGCCTAAATTTAGGAACAATCCCAATTTGGCTCGGGATCAAGTTCCTCGATCGACCGTCCGACGTGGCGTCAGCTACGCAAATGCGGCAGCGGAAATCGGAAATCGGAATTAACCTTACGGTGTGTCGACCGGAGGTCCTTACACCTTCATCGAATTAAGTCTAATAAATAGAATAACGTTAGCGGGATTTAAGTTTAACTAAGAAGTTACTAATTAATTGGTGGGGGTTTGGGGCCCTAAGGCTAAACGCGAGTTCGTTAGAAAAACCTGAAAAATAACATCAGTAGATGGTGTGTGTTAGAAATAAGTAGAGACAACAAGTGATTTGTAGTACATGTTTTATTATTATAAGATGCAAAATACACAACATTGAAGACAATCACATAACCTGGCTACTAGCTAAGGAGCAGCTGTCGGAATTTTGACATGTCAATGTGACAAGCAAGTCTAGAAACGCTTACCAGGTGGGGTCGTGGTGGATGGTTCTTGGTCTTTTATGTTTTTGGTTTACCTCGTGATCATACTGTGTGATTTCTTTAAGGTGTTGTATGTCTGAGTTTTCGATTGCCATGTTATAGTTGTGTGAGATAGTCAGTATTGCTGTGTCAATAGTGTCCATTTTAATGTCCCTATGTAAGATTGTATTCCTGACATACCTTGGTGCATCTGTTAGCCTTCTAAGGGCTTTGTTCTGAAATGTTTGAAGTTTCTTTCTATGTGTTCTTCGAACTGCAGCCCAGGCCAGACAGGCATACAGCAGAACTGGTCTGATCATAGTTTTGTAAAGAGTTACTTTGTTTCTAAGTGTCATTTTTGAGTTCTTCCCAATGAGGGGATTTAAGCTTATACTTGCACCAGTCGCTTTGGCGAGAGTTTGTTTAATGTGTTCTTTAAAGCTAAGTTTACTGTCTAGGTGTACTCCTAAGTATTTAGTGTGGTGTTCTCTCTTGATCTCTGTGTTAAAGATCTCAAGATCGGTGTTGTAATCAACTAGTGTGTCGTGTTTGCGGAAGAGTACCGATACACTCTTTTGAGCATTAATTTTGATGCGCCAGTCTTCTCACCATGTTTCAACTGTGTTTAAAGCGGCTTGTAGCTTCCCAAAGGCTATGTCACCGTGCTTAGATTTTGCTAGTATTGCTGTGTCATCGGCAAATTGGGCCGTGATGCAGTTATCGAATGTAGGGAAATCGTTTATATACAAGTTAAATAAGACTGGTCCTAGAATGCTTCCTTGTGGTACTCCAGCTTTAATGTTTGTGAGTGATGAAAGTGTGTTGTTAACTCTGACCTGAAAAGATCGCTCTGAAATAAATGAGTTTACCATATGTACCATTTCTTTGGGGATGTTTTGATTGATTAGTTTTTTAATTAGGCCTTTGTGCCATAAACTATCGAAGGCTTTCTCTACGTCAAGAAAAACGGCTCCTATCATTTCCTTATTATTAAATGCTTCTCCAATCTTTTCCACTATCCTATGGACCTGATGAGTAGTTGAATGTCCCTTTTTAAATCCGTATTGATTAGTATTAATTACGTTGTTTAAATCCAAAAAAGTTTGCAGTCTGATGTTAATGACTTTCTCAAAGACTTTTGCCAAAATGCGGCAGCGCAGCGCTCGGAGGACTTAAGTACCAATATGGACTTGGCCACGCCCCACCAATCAGAATCAAGCACAAATCCCCCCACCAATGAGAGCGATAAGATTTTATCGGTCCTTGCCGACCTAACCAAACAAATGGCTATCAATAATGAGATTATGCAAAAGCAGGCCGAGGTCGCTGCTAATAATACTACTAAAATAATTGAATCACTGAATAATAACAACATATCAGTTATCACCCAAATTTGTGCACAAATAAATGTGCAAAATGATAACCAGATAGAAAGGATTTTAGCCCAGCAAAGGGAATTTATGGATAGGTGGTCTCAAACATGTTTCAAAGCCCCCGTTAATGAATAATACAACCATCACCAATTTAAAAATAGTTCATTGGAATGCCCACGGGCTATCCACCAAAATAGGGGAACTGCGTGAATTTGTCGTCAGGCACGACCCCGACCTAATCTTAGTCCAGGAAACCGGCCTAAGAGATCATAACAGGGTGTCCATACCTAATTATAAATGCCATAGGAACAACAAATTGCCTGTGGGGCCAGATAAGCCATTTGTGAGGCACGGCACTGCCATTTTTATTAAAATTGCATTGCCGCATCACTTCATTCCTACCCCCAAAATGAAATTCATCGAAGCAACTATTATTATGTTCACGCCGGCAAATTTGCCCCCAGTTGCTATTGTGTCTATCTACATTAAAAACGACCCAAACAGTGAACTTGCTAAAGACCTTGGTCTTCTTGAAAAAATTAACGACTCACTAATTATCTCAGGCGATTTTAATGCCAGGCATTCCAACTGGGATAGAAAAACAACCCCAGCAGGTAATTTCGTAAATAACTTCGCAATAACCCATAACTTTGATATCTTAGCCCCGCCCACCCCCACTCGTTTTTGCAGACTAACTGCATCAACTATTGACTTGACTATGATCAGAGATTTCCCCTTTCAATTTAAATTAGAATCTATTTCGGAATTAAGTTCTGATCATAACCCAGTTATCTCTAAATTTTGGGTTAACATTAATATTCCTGTCATAAACAGAAAAATCAAAACCAACTGGGAGGGATTCATGACGGAACTCGAAAAAATCGAACCTGGTGGTTTCGAAGGTGTGTCTAGCAAAAATGAGCTAGACGATAAAGTTAACGAACTTACTGATCGGATAATCATAGCTCATAAGGTAAATTCAGAGGAGGTCGAAAGTATCAATGATACATATACCCCTCGTTTGCTTAAGCAACTGCTAAGGCAAAAAAATGAGATGCGCCGTCAATGGCAAAGATTCAGGGATCCCCGGGACAAAAATGAACTTAATTACTATCAAAAGAAAATTCGAAAAATCTATCAAAAGCAAATTCAACGGAACTGGAGTGAGTTCATTATGTCCCTTGACCCTATGGATAATTCACTCTATAAATTAATTAAATGGTGTAAAAAAGACAAAGCCCAAATGCCCCCCCTCCAAACAAATACTTCCATTTCATACACGGATAATGCTAAAGCAGAGTGTCTCGCGGACTGTTATGAGCAACAGTTTTGCGAGAACTTAACTCACGTTCAACACTTTGACGAACACGTCGTAAGCACGGTGGACCGGATTTTAAGCATTCCCACTGTGGCTCCGGTTCCCCCTGTTACAATGGACGAAATTAATGTTTATATTAAAAAAATTAAAGTTAAAAAAGCCCCCGGTAAGGAAGGCATCACCAATAAGATGGCAAAATTTTTCACCCCTAATATTATCTTAATTCTTTCTGTACTACTTACTCATATGCTTAACTTAAAATTCTTCCCTAGTAACTGGAAATTGGCAGTGGTTATCCCAATTAGGAAAACTGGGAAAAAAACGTCACTCCCTGAATCTTATAGGCCTATCTCATTACTACCGCTCATGAGCAAAATTGCCGAAATCATCATCCGGAATAGACTCTTGGGCTATCTTAACTTAAATTCTAAAATGATCCCAGAACAATTTGGTTTTACACCACGACTATCCACTACACATCAGCTCCTTCGGGTGACTGAGTTCATCGCGGAGGGATACACCAAGAAAATGCACACAGGGGTGATTTTCCCGGAATGTGGCGAAAGCCTTTGACAGGGTGTGGATAAAGGGACTGATTTATAAACTGTATCAACTTGAAATTCCCGACTACCTAATTCCCCTGTTGTTTTCGTATTTAACTGATAGAACATTTATAGTCAAAATTGGTAACTTTAACTCTACTGCAAGGAAAACACTTGCCGGAACGCCACAAGGGTCTATTCTCGGACCTACGTTATTCAATTTGTACGTTAATGATATCCCCAAGAACGACAAAACAAAATTGGCACTGTACGCCGACGATACTGCGATTATGATGCGGCACTCGTCGGTGTACTTCGTCCAAAAAATGTTACAAAAGCATATTGACGACCTTGAAATCTGGCTCCGATTACGGAAAGTCGAGATAAATGTCAATAAAAATGCTGCTGTACTTTTCTCAAGGGTAATAATTAAACCCAAACCGATCTGTATGTGTGGAACAGATAATTCCGTGGAGCAACAGCGCGCTCTATCTGGGCGTGGTCCTGGACTACCGTCTCACTTGGAAGCCGCATTTTCACCTAGACAGTGAACTTAGCTTTAAGGAACACATTAAACAAACTCTCGCAAAAGCGACTGGTGCAAGTATAAGCTTAAATCCCCTCATTGGGAAGAACTCTAAAATGACACTTAGAAACAAAGTAATTCTCTACAAAACTATGATCAGACCAGTTCTGCTGTATGCCTGTCCGGCCTGGGCTGCAGTTCGAAGAACACACAGAAAGAAACTTCAAACATTTCAGAACAAAGCCCTTAGAAGGCTAACAGATGCACCAAGGTATGTCAGGAATACAATCTTACACAGGGACCTTAAAATGGACACTATTGACACAGCAATACTGACTATCTCACACAACTATAACATGGCAATCGAAAACTCAGACATACAACACCTTAAAGAAATCACACAGTATGATCACGAGGTAAACCAAAAACATAAAAGACCAAGAACCATTCATCACGACCCCACCTGGTAGGCATTTCTAGACTTGCTTGTCACATTGACATGTCAAATTTCCGACAGCTGCTCCTTAGCTAGTAGCCAGGTTATGTTATTGTCTTCAATGTTGTGTATTTTGCATCTTATAATAATAAAATATGTACTACAAATCACTTGTTGTCTCTACTTATTTCTAACACACACCATCTACTGATGTTATTTTTCAGGTTTTTTCTAACGAACTCGCGTTTAGCCTTAGGGCCCCCAACCCCCACCAATTAATTAGTAACTTCTTAGTTAAACTTAAACCCCGCTAACGTTATTCTATTTATTAGACCTAATTCGATGAAGGTGTAAGGACCTCCGGTCGACACACCGTAAGGTTAATTCCGATTTCCGCATTTTCTCCACGTTAAAGAAAAGGTGAGAAAAGTCAAATTCGCACTCATGCCTCTAATTAACAAAAAGTCTAAACTTTCATTCAGAAACAGAATGCTTATTTACACGGCCATCATTCGGCCGATTATTACGTATGCTGCTCCAATATGGGCATTTGCATGCAAAACACGAATGGAAGACTTTGCGATCTTCCAAAAATCACTGATCAAAATATATGTAGCAAGAGCTAAATGGTACGTCAGGGGGGAGGAGATCGAGCAAGCCCTTGGCGTACCATCTCTACTAAAGTTTATCGGTAAACGTTCTGCTAATTTTTATGCTGGGTTGGAGCATATAGATAACACTGCTTTGAGTGAGTTGGAGGTTTATGATCACTTGGATCTATTGAATATGCATAGGCCAAGAGCTTCGCTCCGGCTTATGTGACCTCTCATAGAAAATTCGAAAACCAAATAAAAAATATAAAAAATCTGAAAACCAAATAAAAAATAAAAATTTTTGAAAAACCAAAGAAAAAATATAAAATTTTGAAAAACCAAAGAAAAAGTATAAAAACTTGAAAAACAAATAAAAAGATAAAAACTTGAAAAACCAAATAAAAATCGAAAAATTTAAAAAAAGGAAAACCTACATAGGAAAAAATACTGCAACGCTCGCTAGCCACGCCCCCCCCCCCCCTATTTATGTCCTCTTTTGTGCATATGTGATGCTAACTCTTTCCCTTCTAGGTTCGAGTCATTCTGAGTGGTTTGGAAGTTCTTTTAAATTGGTTGTGGTCTCGGCCCAAAAAATTTTAATTATGGTAGCATTTTAGCTAAAGTTTGGTAATTTAATATTTTTGGACTGGAGGCGATGGCCCCTACGGGGCCAAGTTCTCCATATCTCCGTTTGAATTAAGCGTAAGTGACTGAGCAACAAATTTCTTTGGGCACCTCCCCTTCCTCAGGGGAGCAGATCGCCTTACTACAAAATCAAGAAACTTCATACGCCCCGCAGGGACCGACTTACAAGCTTAGGGGCCCGGGGCTAAAGATCATTAGGGGGCCCCTCGACGTAACGCAAAATAAAACTGCTAAATTTATGCACAAGCACACAATACAAAATACGTAATCAGTCTCAGCTCTAATTTTCTTCTTTTGAGAATTTGAATTAACGTTAATGATCAATACTGCAACATAGTTTTTTCATATGTTTCTAGTTCTGTTCTTTCTTCCTTTTTAGCTTTTTTTTAGTTGAGCCAGATTAGTACCCATTTTATTCTACCCATTTTATAGCTAGCAAATCCCTAATGATTACAATATTAGGAAATTTGGTATAGGAAAAAAGTATCCGTAAACAACAAATCTACGTGCGAGTAGTAAACACAGCTTGTTTATGGTATTGGACCTTGGTCATTAATTTAATTTTACTAGTGATCCAAAGCGCATATCTTTGAAAAACGCGATGCAAAACGTGACATACATCATGAACGCGGTGAAAAGTGAAATGGATTTAATTGGGTAAAATAATATAAATTTTGCAAAACAATTAACGATTGATTTAAAAAAAAATTAAAAATTGATTAAAATAAATTTAATTGATTTTTAAAAAATTAGTTAGTAAATTTACTTTTCACATAAATTTAGCGTTAAATCATTTTTGGGGCCCTTTTAAAATGGGGGCCCTGGGCAAGTGCCCCGAATGCCCTCCCGTAAATCAGTCTCTGACGCCCAGCCCCCCCCCCCCCAAACAAAAAAAATAATTTATTTTTTAATTTCGGCTTTTATTTTTTACTTGACTTTTAAGAGGAGGAACCACACACGGGCCGGATTCGCTAAAATCTTAATGGTTTCTACTGTACGACCATTGACCTTTTAAATAAGCAAGTAAGTTAACTTCGTTAGGTAAAAACTTTAAATCAAGTTTTCATAATTCTAACCACGTACTAACAAACAATTCAATGTTAATTTAAATGACTTTTTTTTTTAACTTTGACCTCCAGGAATTGCGAACCGAAGAGTTCCCCTCGCTGAAGGGGGAGCATCCCCCCCTAGCCCCCTTACCCCACCCCCCTCGAAATTTTAATTTTTTTTATCTCGCTTATAAAACGGGTTATAATTAAAAAAATTTTTAAATATAAGTAATTAAGTTTTTTATAAATTTTTTATTTAGATTTAAGCTTGTACCTGGCATATTTTTCCTGTAAAAAAATATGTTACAATAATATACCTGTATTATATATTTTTTTCTGTGATAATTTTTTTTATTAAAGTGAACGAAATAAATGTTTTATTAAACTACCAAACATGAAATGTAAAAAAAAAAAAATTTTGTTAAACATTCGATACACCATATTGTTTTATCAGAGCTGATCTTAATAACGTATATGGCCAAACCTGTGTTTGTGCATTTAATTTTGGAAGAGGAAGCATGCAACATGATTTAAAATCCAAACTTCATTAAACATAAAACAACACATAACCTTCTTTAAACTGAAAATAGATTAGGACATAGTCATTAATAAAGAATGAAAAAGTATCAGAATTGTGGGTACATATTAGATTACATTTCATTACAAATTATTTTATTTTACAATACTTTACATTAAAATTATTTCTTTCTAGATAATGCAGAATAATGTAACAGTTCTTGCTTTACTATCATTATCTATTTCATCGACGATGTCTATTGCTTCGGTATTACTTCAACTTTGGACTCGGCAGTTCTTGCACATAACAGTGCAACGCTGCTTAACTTTCACATGCATTTCTTTCCACAACCTTTATTACATGCACAAGTAATTATACACACTATTTTAGCTGCTGCTGGGTCCTTTAGTAGTTGATATGGGTGTCAGTAATTTGTTCACAAGCTACCATCGCCAGCCCGATGAGTTCAAACAATTCCTTTCCATATTTGCACTTGGTGAAATGTGCTACGGGAGAGTTGATGTGCAGCTTCTGTGTTTGGAGGTAATTTGGAGAGCACAACAGCAGCACTCGCTTCACCTACTAATTTATTAAAAACAGTCATACATAATCGTATTCAAGTTGATTTCTTCTTGGTTCGTGTTATACGATATGATGACGAACGTCTCCCTTGCTGGTTCAATGTCATCACAAGTAGAATTAAGGTTATTGAAGATCTCAGGGATATCTTGCAGGTATTGACTGTGGTTGAAAAACTATACTTCCTTCAGTTTTCAAATTTCCATAAAATCCTGAAGTTATGTCACAACCACAAATCGCATGAAGGAAGAGAATGGATTTTTTGCAATAGGCGTCAAAATTAGAGTTCTTCAGGTATTTAGAGTTGTAGAACCTATCTTTGACATTACCTTTACCCTCTTTCAGCATGAAGACGCCCATTGTGTATGGAGTAAGAGGAGTCAACATATTGGCGAACTACAATAACTTGCTTTTTATTCTTCTCGTCTCTATTGCGATGCTCACAATATATACATCAGCATATCTGTTGCTATACATAGCCTAATTAACCAGGTGGCCAGCGAGTTACAAAATGAAACGCTCTTTATTGACAAGATTGCTTAGGAATTGTGTATGTGAATCAACGAGAACCGTACTAATTAAAATATATTTATTTTTACGTACGCTTCAACAAGCGCCTTTGGTTTTCTATAACCTTAGTTCTGATACTAATATCGGTGTATCCGTCAAGCACAACAGTTACTTGACCGCATTATATTTCTTGATGTGAGGTGTGTAGGTAGTATAAACATCCCTAAGAGTCTATCTTGCTTTGGCCATGTCACGAGATGAATAAATGAGCCTCCATCAAGGGACAAAGTGCAGGTTGTCAGAGCTACCACCAACTAGTCGCTCTGGAGTTGTATTAAAGCATTATAAAACGCTGATTTCTTTGTATGTCGTAATGGCTGCTATCAAAGCCACGAGTACAGTTGCAAGCTCGAATACGAAATCTTGTAGTTCGTCAAGTGCACAGCGTTCGTCAACAGTATCCTCTGGAAAAGCTGCATTGTATCAACTTCAATAACGTCTTTTACCGACTATTACTGAGTTGGTTGACGAAGACGTTACTTTTAGCCACGTCAGCTTTTTTCAGCTTACGGGAGCCAAATTGTATAATGCTAGTCAGTGCCCCCCCCCCCCCCTCCTCAAAGTTGGTAAAGTACTATAGACTTGGTAAAATCGCAAGCCTTGTTGGCAAACTTGCAAAACTTTTTTTAAAAATTGAAATTAGGAATTTTTATTTTAAAAAAAAGTCACATATTTCGGAAGTTTGCCAACTAGGATTGTGAATAAAAATTTTATTTAGCGAGATTCCTCTTTATCCAATTTCCTTAAATAAGCATTTTATTTTATTCATGCAAATTGTTCTTAAAGATGAAATAATATCGTGACATACGTTTATATATTTTTATTCAAATTTTATTAAAAAATATTAATTGTAATTAAATATGCGTTAAAAAAATTAAATATTAATTAAACCAATATTTTAAATTCTTCAGAAAGTATTAAAAATATTCATTTACAGCAAGATCATTTCAAAATTTCAATTTCAATTAACGATTTATTTTTTGTAGATACGTTAAAAAATTTAACTCATTCATATGTTATTAATTTTTTTCAAATTAATTACTAAAATATAATTAAATATTTATTTATTGGGTTTAAAAACTTAATTAAGAAAATTAAATTACAAAGATAGTTAAGAGTCTTATAATTAAAAGAAATATTCCTTTTCAATTTTTTTCTCCAATAAATCAGAATTTGTTTATAATTCTTTACATCTCTGATATAATATGTGATGAACGTTCACATGACACTACGGCCGCGAGGTAAAGCACGCGTTTTCACAAGAAAAGGTCCCTAGTTCTAATCTGCTATACTGTTTTTTTTATATAAACTACAATGCCTAGTTCCGATATAAAGCAATGGTACGACACCGTTTAAGCAAAGCTCCATGCTAGGAAAATGAAAATCGTATAGGCGGCCAATGGTAGTGAAGCCGCTGGACGAATAGCTTAGTATGTGGGACAATCAAGCGATTTTCGAATATTAATTAAAGAAATATTCAACTAACTTTCAATTAAGTCAGTTGTTAAACGATAGTTATCAAGAAAATATTGTACATAATTTTAATATATTTTTTTTATGAAAGAATAGTTTAGAAATAAGGACTGGTAGTTAAGTTTATATATTTTAATTAATAGGTAGGAATATAATAATTTTTATTATTTGAAAAAAAAAATGAGATACCGATTATATCCACTGTGACTTTTCTTAAATTAATTATTGTAGATTCAATATGTTTTTTTAATGCATTGACTATAAAATACCGTCTGTTTCAAGACCTTAAAATAGACACAATAGCAGACCACATCATAAAACGCAACATCAACTTCTATAGGAAGACAATTCAGCCGCGGTCGCATATCCAGGCAAGCCTCAATTATGAAGTTCTACGTGAAGATGCTGGGAGGCGACCATACGCTGCGT
Organism: Troglohyphantes excavatus; assembly: GCA_963932185.1. Taxonomy (NCBI): domain Eukaryota; kingdom Metazoa; phylum Arthropoda; class Arachnida; order Araneae; family Linyphiidae; genus Troglohyphantes; species Troglohyphantes excavatus. Next base: position 17,679,083 of record OZ010678.1, read on the forward strand.
TTGCGCTCATAGATGCCGTGCTTACCTCTCTTTTTCAAGCTTAAAATATTTTCCATTTTTTGTTATACTTAATTGATGCTGATTGCTGTTACGCCGTTTTTGTATATATTGTAGTTTGTATGTGTGTATATGTATATGTGTTCATGTATGTGTATATTTGTGTGTATTGTGTATATGTGTGTATGTATATGTATATATATCGTGCTCCCCACTGCTTTTACCTTATGACATATTAGTATTTATTTCGGAACCAGTTGCCTGGCACTATCTCAGATTTTATTTTTTTGATCTAAATGTTACTTTTTATTTGTTACTCTCTGTATCATAATCAAAAGCAATTCGCAGTTTTTATATTTTTCTTGTATATGTTCTGTATTTGTCCTGTCCCTTGTCTTTTAAATCCAGATATCTCAGAAATTCAGTTGCCTATAGGCCCAAGTTAGATGAAGAGGAAAAATACCTTCGGGTTGGTGCCTCGAACAATTTTATATTCAAGTTTCAAGATGTTTATTTAATGCGTTGAATATAAAATACCGTCTGTTTCAAGAAAAAAACTATAATTAAAATTAATCTTTAAAACTGGCAAATAAAAACCCACTTATTCAATGAGTAGTCTTTTCTCGAATCCACTGAACTTGTAACAGATATTGATGAATGAACAACATACTTATAGTTATATTCCTTATTTTGATTTTCGCCTTTTAATTTTTTTTTTAAATCGTAAATATCTTTTATTTAGAATAGTCTAAAATATATCCTGTTTTGAGCATGATGTTTGTTACTTATTCTTCACACGATTTGATATTGCAAGCTTAAAAAGATTACATTTTGAAATATAATTTAACATAGACGCCAGATGATAAATTTAAGCTATAAATTAATATTATATATTTAATGCGATTCTGTACTTTAATGCTCTGTAACAAACCTATTTTATTTGTACATATCATACTACTTTACCTTCTCTATGCACAATGTTCTATTTCACACTATTGAAATTACTTGCAAGGATTAGTATATGTACCAGAGTCAATGCATTTAGGTTAATACATGAAGTAAATATATATATATTTATTTGGTTTTTTCCACTAATAACCTTTATGTAAAAGAACAAGTTTGCTTCCCCTTCTTATATATATAATCTTTTTTACTGACAAGGTTGTATGTGTTTGCCACCAGATGGCGGTAACCCATACGAGACGGACTCAAGTTGGTTAGTTAATATAACGTTGAACTAGATATAACATGGATATCTAACATGAAGGAAAGACTCGAGAACCCTGCCTCGTAGTTTTGAAGCTTAGTCTTTGTCCGACATATGAGCTATTTATATTTATCCTTATCGTGAACGCCTTCGATTTACGTCCAAATACAACATTGACATGCGAATAGCCAAGAACCTCTTTGATAACCAGACGGTTTTAATGTTAATAATTTTTTATGTATAAATATATTTTCACTTCCATAAATCATTCAGGATTGCAGAAACATAACTTATCGAAAACAGTGGTCATTGTATGATTCATATAGCTATGATATTTTACAACAGATACTTTAGATCAAGCAGATATTCGATTGATGGCGCTGGACATACTAGAAAAATGACGAATTTGTTGTTGCCTTGTTTACCGCACTCATCTGATGCTCCCCGACAACTTCAGATTATGGAGATTCTTAGAATACAATGTCCAATGGGAACAACCTGCACCTCTATTAGATCTGGAAAGTTGCGTCCGACGATTTGATTGTTAGAAAACTTCCATTTGTTACCCTGCAGTGTCATCTGTCGGTAATTTTATTTATATTTTAAATTAATCTAACATATAATTATGTCCGAAAAAAATAAACCAAAACAAAAACAAAAAATAGCCAAATAAAAGTATTTTGAGATAGTAAAGTTTTTTATTCAACAATCCTGTATATATTTTTTAATTTAATTATCTTAAAATTGTGTTAAAAAGAATCAAATGTAATGTTTGAAATTTCCAACAAAGCTAAGTTATTTATGACTTGTGATATATTTTTTTTAACTTACAATAGAAAGGAAATAGTTAAGCATATACCAGTTATTTTAAGTTATAATCAGCAAATTTAATCCGCTTGAAAGGTCCTAACGATTTTTATTTTTTGTAGATACGTTTAAACTTTTACTTATTAATTTTTTTCAAAATTAAGTATTAAAATCCAATTAAATATTTATTTAATTGGTTTAAAAACTTAATAAAATAATAAAATTGTAATTACAAAGGCATTTGACACTCTTATAATTAAAAGATAGTCTCCTTTTTAATTTTTACCAACAAATCAAAATTTGTTGTACTAAATATAATTCTTTACATCTCTGATATAATATGTGATGAACGTTCACATGACACTACGGCCGCGAGGTAAAGCATCCGTTTTACATATACATATATGCTACAATAACTAGTTCCGACATAAACCACTGGTGCGCCACCGTATATGCGAACTTTCATGCTAGGAAAAATGCCATATTAGTGAGACCCATAGACGCGTAGCTATATACTCTGTGCGATATTCGAGAAATTACAGGAAGTACTGTGATACTGTGATATGGATTTGACCAAAGTGACGGGCCGGAGGCCCCATACTTTTTCATCGGAATTGTGCCATAGGCTATGTCGAAATTATTTTGTCTGATTGAAACTGGTAGGCAGTTTAGATAATGGAGGAAGGGTTTGCCAGTCAAAACTGGCTGAGGCTAGTTTCCATGAAATGGAAGAGATTTGCATACTATTTTACTTTATTAATTTATTGTATATGGAGTATATGATTTAAAATATTGGTCGCTCGTTATATGAAGGACACAACGGCATCTGACATGTAAAATGCCGCAAAGGGTCTTATATTTATGTCTTCCTCGAGAATTTCATATTGGATGGAGCTTCTGAAATCTGAGTCGCGTGCTAAGTTATTTTTATAAAATTTAGTATTAATCTTAGCCATAAAAGTGGCCAAAGAATCAATTTTAAGATCCCTGTGGATTAGGGTGTCACGAACATAACGTTCCGCGTTAACCAACTCTCTTAGAATAGAGTTTTGGCAACGCTGGAGGGCGGTGGATTCAGTCTTGTTAAGGGTTGTAAGCACTGGAGAAGCATACGTTAGTATGGGTCGGATTGTAGATGTGTATATAAGCCTTTTTTTGTTAAGGGGCATTTTAGATTTTCGACCAATTATGGGACGGAGATTTGACATTGCGGCTTTCGCTTTGTTTTTAACATTTTGAACGTGGTGCTCCCAGTTCAATCTATTGTTTATTGTCAGTCCAAGATACTTAGCTTTGTCTACAATTGGGATAGGCTCGCCAAAGAGACTAATAACTGATTTGATGGGACAGGGTTTTTTAATTTTCCTCACCAACAAGAATTTGGATTTTTGTGCATTGATGGCAACTTTCCAGTTTTCACACCAGGTCTCGATCTCATCTACTTTTTCTTGTAGTTTCTCTACTGCATGGTTTGGATTTAGAGATTTACAGACAACTGCGGTGTCATCGGCATATAACTAAATTATAATAATTTTTTTTATTGAAAAAAATAAATTAATACCGATTATATCCACTGTGACTTTTCAAAATTTAATTATTTGTAGATTCAAGATGTTTATTTAACGCGTTGAAATTAAAATGCCATCGGTTGCAAGAAAAAAATATAATTAAAATTGATCGTTAAAAATAGGAAGGAAAATCACATTGATTTATTAAGTTGTCTTTTTTCGAATTTATTGAACTTGTAAAAGACATTGATGGTTGAGCAACATACTGCTATCCCTTATTTTGATTTTCGTCTATTATTTTTTTTTAAAAAACGTAAATATCTTTTATTTAGAGTAGTTTAACACTAAACCTACCACGCGTGGTCAAATGACCGTTTTGAAATTTCGTTTAAAATTTCTTGTATAGAACGTTACTGTATCACCGTGTAAGTTATTGACTTTTTATATAATATACATACCGCCCATTTTTCAATATTCACAACTTTCTTTATTCTTTACTTTCCGAAAAAAATTCATAGCATGTCCTACCACGAGCGGTCATTTGACCATTTGAACAATTCATGTTATTTACGAAAATATTCTTCGGAAAGCACACTCAGGAAATTGTTTTACGAGTCCACAATGTAATTGTGGATCTACCGTGTTGTAGTAATCCAGCCATCTGGGCACCAATTGTCTTGCGGACCAACCAGGCAAAGCTGTACAGACCGCTTCAGTCCAACCAAGCGGCACGGGTGCTGACCGACTCCGGCAGGCGGCGCTGACGGCAACGGAAAATGTGCAATACAAAAACTACTGTGATATTGATTTGACCAAAGTGACGGGCCGGAGGCCCCATACTTTTTCATCGGAATTGTGCCATAGGCTATGTCGAAATTATTTTATCTGATTGAAACTGGTAGGCAGTTTAGATAATGGAGGAGGGGGTGGGGGGCAGTCAAAAAACTGGCTGAGGCTAGTTTCCTTGAAATGGAATGGATTTGAATACTATTATAATTTATTAATTTATTGTATATGGAGTATATGATTTAAAATATTGTTCGCTCGTTATATGAAGGACATAACGGCATCTGACATGTAAAATGCCGCAAAGGGTCTTATATTTCTGTCTTGGGAATTAGTACCATGGAACCATGCCACTTGGCGTGTGCGTGCCAAGTCCCTATTTAGAGTAGGGACAGGATAGCATCGGAAGCATAGAAGGCCGCAAAGGGCCTAATTTTTGCGTCTTCCATGAGGACTTCGTAATGTAATGAGCTACGGAAGTCGTTGTCTTTATTTAGAGCATTTTTGTAGAATGTTGTATTAAGTTTAGACATAAATGTGTCTAATTTAGGAACTCTGAGGTCTTGGTGAATAAGGTTGTCTCTCACGTATCGGTGGGCATCAACAATTTCCCTAAGGATTTTGTTCTGGCATTTTTGGAGTGTATATTTATCAGTTTTTGTGAGACATGCTATTGCAGGGGATGCATATGTGAGTATCGGGCGGATGGTAGAAATGTATAGAAGTCTTTTATTGTTGAGTGAGAGCTTTGAGTTTCGCCCTAGAAGGGGTCGAAGTCGGGCCATGGCTGCTTTAGCCTTATTAGTTGCATGTTTAATGTGATCAGTCCAAGTTAGTCTATTGTTTATAATGAGCCCCAGATAGTTGGCTTTAGTTACAATAGGAACTGTTTCTCCGAATATATCAATTATTGTTGTGATGGACTTATTTTTCTTGGTTTTACGAATTACAAGTATATTAGATTTCTGAGCGTTAATAGCTACCTTCCATTTTTCACACCAGGACTCTATCTCGTCCACTTTCTCTTGGAGTTTATATACTGCGTGGTTCGCATTAGCGGATTTGCAAACCACCGCAGTGTCATCCGCATAGAAGGCGATTAAGCAGTTGTTATCTTGCCTAAAAGTCGGAAAGTCAGAGGTATAGAAAAGATATAAGATGGGACCGAGAATCGAGCCCTGGGGTACACCGGCTTCAATTATTCTGGAGGTAGATGTTTCTGTGCCAAATTTAATAGTAAAGTTCCTATTATTGAGATATGAGTATATTGTTATTATAAGCCCTGGAGGCAGCTTGCAATTGAACCAATGAGATCTAGTCTTTCTAATAATATTTAATTCTTTATTGTCTATTAGTTTCCTACTACAATTAAACATCACAAATAATACGGAATGCACTCACCAATCATCACGCCTGCTGCTGGGTTCAATATGACACATATCCGCAGTTCTGGCTGTTCTGTCTTCGTTTAGAAACTCATATTCCAAGGGGTCTGCTCTGTCTGCGCTTAACAATTCTTATTGCCAGGGGTCTGCTCTGCCTGCTTCTCCCCGAGCGGTCGTCTCCAACCCGGTCTGGTGGGTTCCTTTTGGCTAACTGGTGCTGCCGCCAAAACCGGTCCCACCACTTGGAAATCTCGCCAACGTTCGCCATAGATCGTCAGAGACGATTCAGCACCGTATCACTCCTCCCTTCTTGAAAAATGAACCCGGCAGCAAGAGATTTGAAAGGGGGGTGTACATACATACATTCATGAAACAAAAGGCACTCTTTCTTCATTACAACAAAATCACCTTTTGCCTTAACACAGGAGAAAAAAAAAATTGGCAAGTAGGAAAAAAAAACTAGAGTCATTGTGAGTCCAATTCACTCCTTTTCCCTCTTTTGAATTTGGCCGGTGACCCATACTTCAGAACGTCAGCCAGTCGCAGATGTCCAGCTAACAGCAATATTCTCCGGAACTCCCTTCGCTGTCCCAAAGTTTGGTATTACATGGTGACCATCGTTGCACTTCCCCAGCTGACCGTCTGAGGGAAAGTCTCCGCATGCGGCTCCGAAACTGTCAGCAGGTTGCATAAATGGCTGGAGATCCCCGTGTTTTGCTGCACAACCACTGCGTATAGCATCGCTGAAAAAATATGACATCTCGACAGTATTTGTTCAGATAACACCTTTGATTCAAGCAGCTAAAGCTTGCGTCATAGTGAGTGCATTTCCGATTTTCTCTAATTTTTTTTTGTTTTTGTTTAATAACGCTTCCCAAACCTTATAAATGATAATCAATCCCTCTCTATGCGTTGAATCCTATTTTCAATTTTTATCAACCCCTTTTCTTAATTAAATTAGCAGTACTTAACCCAATTGCAAAGAAGAATTGTAAAATACATTTTGTCGCTTCCTTAGATTATAGTGGGAATTCCTACCATGACCACTGGATTTGTCAAACTCCACTTGAATCATCCCTGGATCTTCTCCATCTCCTTCCCCTGAATCAGCTAAATGAAGATAAGGCAATCGCTGAGTGTACGGTGTCATCCTATTAACATGTGTTTTTCGAATTATGCGCGGATTATCGACGGCTTTTAATAGATAGTTAACCTTAGAAAATTTATCTATAACACGAAAGGGGCCCAGAAACTTCGGTTTTAATTTTGGTGACAGATTTGACTTTATGTTTGGTTTTCTTAAATAACATAACGAACCAATTTTGTAGTCAATTTGACATTCATTTGTTTTATTTTTGCTAAGTTGTATGTGCTTGTTTTCTTGTTGATTTATATTATCCAATACTTTAGCGAAAATGTTTTTTTGTTTGAGCAACAAATTCTCAATATATTCGGATTTCGATTCATATTTAGGAGATGAATTATGCAAATGGTAAGGAAGTCTTATATCGCGTCCGTGTTCTAAAAAGAAGGGGGAAGTGTGTGTTGTCTCGTGGATGGCTGAATTTAAGGCCAACATTGTTTCGGCCAATAGTTCATCCCAATTATTGTTATCAGAGGACAGGGAAGCGAGAATGTTGGCAATGGATTGGTTAGGTTTTTCCACGCGTCCGTTTACATGGGCGGAGTAATCTGAAATATGTCTTTTTTCAATACCATGAAGGTGGCAAAACTCTGAGAATTCGTGACTCTTAAAATAACTGGCATTATCACTAATTAATATCAAAGGGCATCCCTTGATAGCGATATAATTGTCAAAAAACGCTTTAGAGATTGTTTTGGATTTAGTATCGGGCAAAGCGATAATTTGTATGTGTTTCGTAAACGCATCTATCATAGACAATATATAGGTGTTTCCCGACTTGGTTGTTTTTAAGGGCCCAAAAATATCTATATGGCAACATTCGCCTGGACTACTGCTTTGCTCCACTGGCTGATGCGGAGCAATAAGATTTAACTTTGCGCTACGTCTAGTGCAACATGTCTTACAGGAGTTCACGAAATTTTTGGTATCTTGATACATTTTTTTCCAATAAAAACGTTCCCTCAATCTATGATATGTTTTGAAAAACCTCAAGTGTCCCCCGAACCCTGAATGAATTGTCTCTAGAACTTTAGCTTTTAATGCGTGTGGAACACACACCTGTTCTAAAGTGTCGTTTCTGGGAGAACCTGTATGCCTCTTTGCGATGTGTATGAGTACCCCTTTTTCCGTAAGAGAATAGGGATCTAAAAGCCTCCTGTTATGTGTGTTGGAATTCATTAAACCATCTATAATGGATTTTAGCTCCGGGTCTAAGTGTTGCATCTCTACGAGTTCCCCGTTGTCGGGTAATAAAATCGTGCTCGAATTTACCATTCGAGACAAATAATCGGCAACGACATTAAGGGACCCTTTAACGTATTTAATAGAATAATTAAATTCTTCCAATGCTAACTTCCAACGTAGTATTTTCTGAGACGGATTTTTGTTTGAAAGAAACCCAGCCAGAGGTTTGTGGTCCGACAAGACGTCAAAGTGTTTTTTCCCTATTAAGAATGGCCTAAAAAAATTTAGAGCACAATATATTGCGTAAAACTCTAACACTGTAGCCGAATATTTTGTTTGCGCTGCATTTAATTTTTTTGAATAGAAGTAAACGGGTTTCACCTCACCTGAAGGGTAGCATTGTTCCAAAACTGCACCGATTCCTTCCTGAGAAGCGTCCGTAGTTAATTGAAAATTTAACGACATGTCCGGTAAGGCCAAAACGGGGGGGTTCAAGATAGCATTTTTTATGTCGTCAAATGAATTTTGAGTTTCCTCTGTCCATTCGAACGGAACATCTTTCTTAAGAAGTGAAGTCAAGGGTGCAGCTCTTTTGGCAAAATTTTTAACATGTCTCCTGTAATAATTACAGCATCCCAAGAATGATTTTAAATCTCTGGGACATTTTGGTACCTGAAAATTATTAATCGAAACAGTTTTCTCTTTGTCAATTGAAACACCTTCAGGCGTTACAACAAATCCTAGGAAATTGCATCTCTTAGTCAAAAATTGACATTTATCGGGGTTGAACTTTAAATTGTATGCCTTAAAACGCTCCAAAACTGAATCAATTAGTTGTAAGTGTTCATTGATGTCCTTTGAAAACAAGATTACGTCATCTATATAGACCAGAGCACCTCTGTGTAATAAATCACCCAATACCTCCTGTGCAATTTTCTGAAAAGCTTTAGGAGAGTTTTTTAATCCAAAACAAAGACGGTTGAACTCGTATTTTAAACCGTCAACTGTGGTGAAAGCCGTTTTGTGTCTGTCTTTTTTGTGTAGGGGTATCTGATTAAACGCTGATTTCATGTCTAAAACTGAAAAATAATTTGATCCGGAAATTTCGTGCAAGAATTCATCTAATGTGGGAATCAAAAAATCCTGTGTTACAGTAACATCATTTAATTTCCTGAAATCGAACACCAGTCTCAGCTTGTTTTTTTGCTTAACAAACAATGCTGGTGAGTTATACTGAGAACCCGATCGCGAAATTATTTGTGCGTGTTCTAGATCTTCAATCTGTTTTCGCATTTCGTCTCTAAGTTGAAACGGGATTTTATACACAGGGCATCTTATGGGTACTTCACTTCGCAATTCGATTCTATGCGGTTCGGTATTTGCGACAGACAATTCCCTAGTACTTCTAGCAAAAACATTTGGGTGTTTATATAATGTGTTTAGAAGTCTCTGTTTTAGTTTCGTATCCATAGTACCAATTGAAAAATCGTTTTCGGTCAAAGGAATTAAAGGTTCGTTTGAAATTGGCACAGTTTTAAAATTATTAACAATTGGAAAAATCTCATCAAAACTGTCCATGCTACACAGTTTCATCTTCTTATTTAACATAACCGTGTCACTAGTGAGGTTGCTAACAAGAATTTTTATTTCTTTTGAATTTTCATTGACATTTATCAATGATGGTGTAACACAAATTCCTTTGTTTGTTAGTCTGGATATAGGGTTAATTAAAATTTCGTAAGTATTTATTATTGGGACGAGAAGTTTCACCTCAACGAATGTCTCTGATTTGGGTGCAATAATTACCTTACGTTTAAGTCTGAGAAAATTTGCCCCTTGATTCGACGGAACAGTGTATGGTGGATACAATTCCATTATAGGTTCGGTAGTATCGGGTAAATGTAATAGATTGTTCTTAGGATCTAGATGCGCATTGCAGCTTTTAAAAAAATCATACCCTAATATTACTGGAAAAGTGAGAGAGAAATTATCCTGAACAATATAGAACTTGTGTGTAGTTTTAAAATTATTTATTTGAATTTCGATATTTTTAATATCTTGGATGTTCATTGTACTTCCATTAACAGCTTTAATTTTAACATTGGGCCTCGAAAAATTGTCATTATTAACTCTAGAATTATCAATTGTTTCGAAGATACTAGAAGACATTAGGCTACAGGAAGCGCCGCTATCACATAGAGCATACATTTCGAATGTTTTAGTTTTGATTTTTATCAGGGGTAAAGCAAAATTATCGCATGTGGAGTCTTCTGTTTTTAATATCTGGGGATTCCCGAATTCCGACTCGTGTTTCTTTGAAATCCCCTCGTGGAGTTTAAAGGAGCCGTCTCGTGATTTTCTTCATTTATGATCCGACTGTCACGCCCTGTGCCATTCCCACCACGTGTTTGCGATCTATTAAAATTCGAGCTTTGAGTTTCTCTTAATTTTCGAAAACAATCGCGTTGCATGTGTCCAACCTTACCACAATAAAAACACGTGACACGTCGCGAATTATTAAAATTGCCTCTATCGCGTTGCGGGAACTCCCGATAATTGTTAATCGAGAGTTCTTTCTCCCCTAGTTTCTCCAATCGCACGTTCAAATCCTGAACTTGTTGAACGAGTAAATTAATTATCGGTTCATGACTCTCCTTTCTTCCGGACGCAAAAATTTTCTCATTAGTTTCTTCGGAAATGGCAGTAGAAATAGCGTCCTCCAAAGAATTTGGAGATCGTGATAAAACAGGACGCTGAATATTTGGTTTTAATCCCGCGATAAATTTTGCTTGAACCATTCGATCATGCGCCCGTAACACGTCGTCATTTATTCTGCCTTCGTCAGCCAGGATGGCTACAGAATATTTTTTTAAACGATTGGCATAAGCACGAACGGTTTCGGCCTCCTCTTGTCTGCACTGTGAGAAATTGTTTAAATTTGTAGCCAGAGGTATTTTTTCTTCGAATCTACGCAGTAAAAGTGCCGAAAAAACTGTAAATTCATTTACATTTCGAACCTCGCGATCATTTAATGCAAAAATAGCAGCCTCACCCGTGCATTTTAATTTAGCTATCGTAAGTTTTTCTGATTCTGTCCATGCGCTAAGCCGGCTGATCTCCTCTAATTTGTTAAGAAATTCCCTAGCCGAAACCTGGCTATCCCCGGAAAAATTTGGCAATAGATTTAAATATTCTGTTGCGCTATTCATGCGTATTCCCTGATTAGCCTCCACAATACTAGCAACGGGTCCACGTGGTCGGGGCATTTTCTCGTGGGAAGTAAAAATAGTAACAAAAAAAAATTCACAATAAATATGATAGTATAGAGAGAGATCCTATCATTTAATTTAGATTTTCGAAGCTGTTCAGCCAAAATATTTTCCGAGATAGACGATTGAATTAGATTTACTTTCCTTGGCACCCAGGTTCGTTCTACGGCACCAGTGAACCAATGAGATCTAGTCTTTCTAATAATATTTAATTCTTTATTGTCTATTAGTTTCCTACTACAATTAAACATCACAAATAATACGGAATGCACTCACCAATCATCACGCCTGCTGCTGGGTTCAATATGACACATATCCGCAGTTCTGGCTGTTCTGTCTTCGTTTAGAAACTCATATTCCAAGGGGTCTGCTCTGTCTGCGCTTAACAATTCTTATTGCCAGGGGTCTGCTCTGCCTGCTTCTCCCCGAGCGGTCGTCTCCAACCCGGTCTGGTGGGTTCCTTTTGGCTAACTGGTGCTGCCGCCAAAACCGGTCCCACCACTTGGAAATCTCGCCAACGTTCGCCATAGATCGTCAGAGACGATTCAGCACCGTATCACAATCTATGAGCTTTTTAATTAATCCCAAGTGCCATACCCTGTCAAAGGCTTTGGCCACATCTAACATTAGGAGTGCCGAGGTTTGCTTATTGTGCGTGGCCGCTCCCACGAACTCAAGTATCCTGACCAGCTGATGCGTGGTCGATTTACCCTGTAGGAAACCATATTGTTCTGATGGAATATGTGTTAGATGTGGCTTAATCCTGGCATTCAGGATTCTTTCATAGACCTTAGCCAAGGATGGTAGAAGGCTAATCGGTCTGTAGCTACTTGGGATAACCGGGTCTTTACCAGGTTTTTGAAGCATGATAATTGAAGCTGACCTCCAGGGTTGAGGGAAATAAGTGTGTTGGAGGCAGGCATTAATGATATGGAGAATTTTAGATAACGAGATATCTGGGAGGTTTTTGAGCATTGCATTACTAATGTTGTCTATACCTGGGGCTTTATTGGTTTTGAGTTTACCAATTATGTAAAGTATTTCTTCTAGGTCTGAAGGTTCTAGATTGGATGTAAATTTGTGGGTCCTTATGTAATTGAGGACCTCCCTTCGTACTTCCTCTTTGAAGTCATCTTTAGATGGAGATAGATTTTCCCTGAACTGACTCTCCATCTCGTCAGCGAATGCCTCAGCTTTTTCCTTGTCTGTATAAACTAGACCTAACTCCCCATGAATAGGTCTGTTGATGGTTGGGGGTTTTCTCAAGCTTTTGGACATCCGCCAAAGCGATTTGTCCTCCGCACAGAGTGAAACTACTTTATCTTCCCACATCTCAGTCTTGTGATTGGTACATTTGATTTTTATTTCTTTATTGAGTCTATTTATTTCGGTTTTTAAGCTAGGATCTAAAGTTCTACTATGTCTCTTTCGGACCCAGTTCCTATATTTGATTAGTTGTTTTATTGATTTCGGAAGGATTAGATAGTTAGGAGGTTTATCGACTTTTGTTGTGGCCTCAGAGTGGGCTGTTTGTAATTCGGAAGTGAAATTTTCTACTGCCAGGTTGATGTTTGAGCAGTTATCTAGGGGCAGGTCATTGTGTCCCCTGGTTGTGAGAATGTTGTAGTAGAGTTTCCAATCTGTGCGGAGCTTGCGAAAGTCATCTGCAGGTTTTTCGATACCCACTGTCGCAATAACAGGTAGATGATCTGATGACAATTCGTTATAAACGTGAGCACACATGTGTATGCCCGCATTGCTGAGGAAGATATCCAGTATATCTGGCCTGTGATTGAAGGCCGTTGGAATATATGTGGGTTGTATTGGAGCAATTACTGTTAAACCAGCTTTCCCCAGATATTTTTGGAGTTGCTTCCCATTTTTGTTGACTGCTCTACAACCCCATATCGAGCTTTTAGCATTTAGATCACCTCCCAAGATTGTTGGTGTATTGGGAGGGAAAAGATACTTTATTTCATCCTCTGCGATAATATGAGTTGGAGGGTTGTACACAGCGGATATATTAATGTTTTGTTGCTTGCGAGCGAGGGTGATGGTAGTCTCCTCGAAGCCTTTATTGTTGCTAGTTCTGAACAGAGACGTTTGCAGAGAATACGTCGAGGTATGTGAGAAACGAACTAATTCATAGAGATCTGGAAATTTAAAAAAATGAAAGTTCACATTGACAAGTTAAATGCAAAGTTCTACAGTTAGGCAAGAAACTTTTAATGACATTTTGTCCTATGAAATCTTACAAGAAGATGCAGATATCAGACCCTTCGCATCATTTATGCAATCAGACGCCCTATACTTAACTCTTTAACTTTCTAGGCTACGATGAAGGAAATAGTAAATCTTACAGAGACAATCTGTACTTTATTGAAAATTATCATTCTGTGTGCTATTGTTATTATGTGTGTTATTGTTGTTATGTGTGCTATTGTTGTTATGTGTGCCATTGTTGTTATATGTGCTTTTATTGTTCCTTATTGTATGCTTCTTTAATTTTTCTTATCTGTCCTGTTTTGTGTATGTGTCGTCCAACCCTTCGATATTTTAATGTTCGGCGCCCTCGGGCACTCACTTCGATGGAGGGGTAAATGCTCTCGAGCAGACACCCCGTCTCTACACAAGATCATGACTCACGCTGGTGAAATACCGCACCTTCAGCCTGACAAGCTTCCATGGCTCGGAGGCAGTGCTGCTGTCCTCTGATCGCTAGGTACCAAGTTACATACCGCAAGGAAACACTTTGTAAAATACTTTGTAAAAAACTCTGTAAAATTCTTTTCCACCACATTATTTTAACCACGCTCAACGCTTCTCAAGACTATTTTCAAACATAATATTTTCGATGAATGTTGAAGGGTCTGAATAAGACAATCACAGATATGTTATTTTAAATAAAAAAAACAAAACAAGAAAAATAAAAAAACCAAATAAAAAGTACAAAATTTTATAAAATAAATAAAAACTCCCTATCCATAAACTTTCTTCTTAAGACACTCGCAAAATCCCCGGATTTTCGAGTATCAAACTTTCCCCCCCACTTTCCTTATTTCTTCTTCCTACCTTCCAAAAACCCACCTAGGTGGGTTCTTCTAGCCCAGATCAAATGGGCACCTCACTCTCTATCTTTTTTCGCTGCGCAGGCAGTACAAACAAACTCCGCTACAGTTATTTCCCTATGGGAACATCTTCGATGAAGTTGTAAGGACCCTCGGGTCGAGGCAACGCACGGTTCATTCCGATTTCTATTTTAAGTTATATTCTATAAATTTAATCCGCATATGAATTTGAAAAGTACTAGCATGTTCACCGAGGGGTGAATATGCCCCCCAAATTACTTAGGATTTGTTAAATTTTTTAAATAAATTCACAAACTTACTTAAAGCATTCGTCATTATTTAAAATTTAATAATGAATTTTTTTTTCTTTGTAAATAAAATAAAATGTGTGGTACTGCAAGGTTATTTGAAATTATTTTAAAAAAATTATTTTAATAAAACATATGTTTAAAAAATTTAATTCTTTCAAAAATTTATTTAGCAGGATTCCTTTTTATCCAATTTCCTTAATTCTACATTTTATTTTATTTAGTAAAATGTTCTTTAAAATGAAATAATGTAGTTACATACGTTTATATATTTTTAATCAAATTTAATTCCAAAATGTAAATTGTAATTAAATATGCGTTGAATAAAAAAAAAATTAAATATTCATTTGATTCAATATTTTAATTTCTTCAGAAATTATTAAAAAAAATTCATTTACTGCAAATTTTATTCAAAATTTATATTCAGCTAACGATTTATTTTTTATAGATACGTTAAAAACTTTAACTTATTAATATGTTATTGATTTTTTTCAAAATTAATTATTAAAATCCAATTAAATATTTATTTAATGGGTTTAAAACCTTAATTAAAAAATAAAATTGTAATTACAGTAATAGTTGACAGTCTTATAATTAAAAGAAACATTCCTTTTTTAATTTTTTCCAACAAATCAAAATTTGTTATATAACATATAAGTTTTTACATCTCTGATATAATATGTGATGAACGTTCACATGACACTACGGCCGCGAAGTAAACCACGCGTTTTCGCTCAGAAGGCCCCTACTTCGACCTGCTATATTATTTACAGGAAATTGCAATAAAAATTTATATTACAACTAATGATTTATTTTTTGTAGATACGTTTAAACTTTAACTTATTAATTTTTTTTCAAAATAATTAATAAAATCCAATTAAATATTTAGTTAATGCGTTTAAAAACTTAATAAAAAAATGTAATTACAAAGACATTTGACACTCTTATAATTAAAAGAAATACTCCTTTTTTTAATTTTTACCAAAAAATCAAAATTTGTTGTATTTGATATATTATAATATGTGATGAACGTTCTCACGACACTACAGCCGCGAGGTAAATGTATATATATATATATATATATATATATATATATATACTACAATAACTAGTTCCGATATAAAGCACTGGTGCGCCACCGTATATGCGAAGTTTCATGCTAGGAAAAATGCCATTGGTAGCTATATACTCTGCGCGATATTCGCGAAATTAGGGAGATTTTCACACTTCAAATTCATGATCTATTCAACTATAGTGACTAAAAGAGGTAGTGTGTCAACCGCTATTGTTCTCCGAGGGGAAAAAGGTTCTTCGGAACGGGACACCGATAGAGGCGCTGTAAGCGTTAGTGTTGGTGATATCTCGTGATTCCCATTGATGAATATTAATGTTATTGCTTATAATAAAATAAAAATATATAATAGGGACTTTGACACGAGTGAAAAAAAATTATAATATGTCTTAGAAAGTTAAATAATAGTAAATACGGATAAAAAAAACCTTCTGAATTGCGAATTAAAACTAAATAATTCGGTACAAATGAATCACCAATGTCCACTTTAAAGTCAAATTTCACTAATATTAATTTTTTTCATCAACACCGTTGATTATATGCACAAACTCTCGGGAAATAAACTGTTTATCAAAATGTTTTTCGCAAACACTGCAATTTAAATCCAAAGGCTTATCTGAATGTGGTATGTTTTGGGCCCATTTAGCCCGCAACTCATCGCTTTTAGGCACTTGGAACAATGATATCTTTCCACCTATATTCCCCTTATTATTATATCCAGTTGTACATGCCGGAACTAAACAATGTCTTTATTGGGACTTGGGAGGCATAATTGTTTTTTAAATTATCGAGAGATAAACGCATTCTCCAACAGTGTTTAATGCCGACGACAATGTAAACAAGACTGAAGTTTAAAAAGATATATTGGTAGTAAAGTTTATTATTTTTAATGTTTTATCTAAATTATAATATTTATTGTTATTGAAAAAAAAATGTAAATATCGATTATATTTACTGTAACTTTTAAAAATTTAAATATTTGTAGATTCAAGATGTTTATTTAACGCGTTGAGATTAAAATATCATCGGTTGCAAGACAAAAATATATTTAAAAATGATTTTTAAAAATAGCAAGGAAAAACACACTGATTCAATAAGTTGTCTTTTTCGAATGCATTGAACTTGTAAAAGACATTGATGAATGAGCAACATAATGATAACCCTTATTTTGATTTTCGTCTATTAATTAAAAAAAAAAAAACGTATATAACTTTTATTAAGAATAGTTTAAACTAGCGTCTGCAGCGAGAAAAT
The DNA here is from genome assembly GCA_963932185.1 of Troglohyphantes excavatus. Lineage (NCBI taxonomy): Eukaryota > Metazoa > Arthropoda > Arachnida > Araneae > Linyphiidae > Troglohyphantes > Troglohyphantes excavatus. The sequence goes on from OZ010678.1 coordinate 17,696,073, forward strand.
CTTACAAATCGCTTCGACTCCTACCGGAAAGCGCGCATGCGCATTACTGAGAATCTAGGACTTTGAAGTTTTTCCACTCGGAAGGCAGTATTCTGACAAAGGGGGCCGGTTACAAATCATCGAGTGTATTTAAATGACTAGAGAATGAATTTTTGTTGGTTTCATTATTTACTTACTTCATTATTATGACTCTTCATTATTTATAAATGTTTTCATATAAATGTTTTGATATATTGCTAACAAACTGGGGGTAAAAAGTAAAATTTATTTCAAATTTGGTTAATTTATTTAAATGAATTAATTTAGTTTAGAAATACATTTAGATTAATTTATAAATACTTCTTCATTAAATAATAAATTATATTAGATAACAATTATTAACTCTGTGACATTTTATCACTAATTAATGTTTATATCACTAATGGACTGTTAATGAAATAAGTTAAGTGTATTATTTTTTCGTAAATACTCCTCCCTCAAACTAAAAGATATTCAAATGTACTCCATAATGGTTGTAACTTATCCTGATAAGTTATAAAATAATAACAAACAAATGACTAATTTATTAAAAAAATTGAATTTTATTATTTAATCTAAAATTTTTAAAGAAAAGCACAGTATTTGTTGTATCATGTAACGATATAATGCAATTATTAAGAACCATAATACAAATTAACAAAATTCAGATAATGTTTTCATAATTTGTATGAATAAATTAATAATTATAAATTACTTCAGAAGTAATAACGATAAAAAAAATAATAATGGGTCAAAGGTTCATCACAACATATTAATTCACTGACATTTATACAACATTTCTTTGAAATATACGTATTAAAGTAGAATTAATTTATTTTAAAATATGTTTTAGCATGATATTACAGATGGATCGAGAACAGATTATGAGAAGTCTAGTTGATATGAAGGACTTTAAGTTAAAATGATGAGTTATTAGAGAAAAATCGCACAGTGTTCCTTTCTTTCGTAAATAACGTTAAAATTTTCCTGTTGCGAGAATTTTGATGGAGAGTAGTAAAAGATGTTGTAATGTTGCATTTAAGATTTTTTATACATGAAAAATATTAGACATAATAAACGGATCACTGTTATTATAAATAAATTAAATATTTAACAAAAAATAATAAACATGAACACTTTCTGCAATATTATGTAGTCAAGACATCTAGGGACCGCAAACAGCCCTTAAGCAAAACTCTTAGCAGTAGTTCTGGGAACAATAGACCTCGGAAACAAGAAATAAAAGAAAACATATGCGGCGATTTTAATGACTTCAAGTAACATTCAGACCAAATTTAAAGAATATCGAACAACGCGTTTGGTCGTAAATGCGTAACAAACAAATTAACAGACGAAGTGCTGAAAAACAGAGTTAAAACAGGGACCTGCCTCGCTAACGCTCAGTAAAATATATTCTTTGTTTCAAAATGTATGAAATAATTATATTTTTCACAACAACCAGTTCTTTCTTTCTAAGTATCAATAACCAAGATCATTTCAATTATTTTTACACACTGTTATTCTATGGAATGTATGTTAGTAGTTTTGGAAACGATAGACCTCGCGACCAAAAAGTAAATTAATAAAATAAAAAACATGCAAGTCGATGTTAACGACTTAAAGGAACATTCCTACCACATTTAAAGGAAATATAACAACGCGTTTGGTCGTGTCTGCGTATCAAACAATTTTACAAACAAATAGACTAAATGCCGATAGGTCGAGTTAAAACATTTCCTCGCTAACCCTCGTTCAAAAAATTAACACTCTTTATGTCTATTTAACCAATATCGATTTTTTTAAACATCCAATTTCATTAATTTACAAATAAAATATGAAGATATGTTAGGTACATGAAAAATATATAAAGCAGCAATTAAAAAAGCTATATTTCATTAAAAAATCTGCACAAGATATTTCTAACATTACTTTCTTTTAAGTGGTATACCGTTAAAAGGAAACTATTCACATTACTGAATTTAGCTGAAAATTAGCCATTTGTGTTGTTTCACAAATATAAAATTTTAAAAATATTCAGTTTTTTTTCACATTTAAATTAAAAAATTTCACATAAAAAAAATTCAAATGTGAACAATATATTTTCGAAATTAAAAAAAAAAATGCAAAAAGAAGAAGTCTGCAAAGATTCTCATATATGAGTTTTGAAATATCAAACTAATTGGTTTTCAAATGATATAGTAATTAAAAGAATGATTTCATAAAAAATTGTAAATTAACGAAATTTACTCAAAGGTCGAAAGTTTAATGTTAATCAAACAAAACATTTATCACTAAAATGTATAATGTGTGTACAGTTGAATGTTTCCTTCAAAATATAAGTTATTAAAACATTATTACTATATTTTAATAACTGTCATGCAGCGTCACGTAAATAATAATAATAATAAAAAATAAAGTTGTAAGAAAAATATAAGGAAACTTACATTTGATTACATAAAAGTAAAGGAAAATATGAACAATTAAAATTACTGTTTGATTGTTTGCATAAGTCATGATATCATAGATTGATTTTGTTCAATTATTGCTTCTTTGCCCAGCGAGGTATCTGTTTTAACTCGTCCGATCGGCATATGTTTGTTACGCAGTTACGACCACACGCGTTGATCGATTTTCTTCAAGTTGGGCATGACTATTCCTTGAAGTAATTAAAATCGACGTATATGTTTATTATTTTTTTTAGATTTTATTTTGGTCACGAGGTCTACTGTTCCCAGAATTACCAATTATGTATTTTAGTTTCAAAGCAAATAATCGAAATAACTTCATTACTTAAATTTCAGCATTTTGTCCAAAGAATAATTTCGATTTAATACTTTGGTTTAAAGAAAAAAAAACTTTATACTTCCTACTACGTTCAATTACATTTGAAACAAGGAAAGTGCTTCTGTTCGGAAGCAATCCCTCTTGTACATCAAATCGACGTTTTCATTGCATGAAAACATTTCACTAAAAAGAATTGCAGTTTTCAAAGTATAACAACTATATTTAAATAACGAATATTAATAATTATCAGCATTAAATATGATTTTCGTTTTCATAATATTAAAATTAAAACTACAAATTACAAAAGTCCTATTAGTGTCGGAATGCCCTAGTGCGTATACACACCACTAGAGGGAGTTACTTTGTAATGTGTTCCAGCGCCACCTGGGTGTCGCTGGCAACACTGATCAGTTGTAAAAGAGAGAGCTAGAGAAGTGTTGATGAAGGAAGGTGGATTTCTATCCACGGGAGCATGGAATAAAAGCGTTGTGGCGTAATAATATTGTACTGCCCCTTATTTCGTTCACCATCACCCATCTCTAACTCCACATGGGGGCTCGAGGCCGTGTGTGAATCACTGAGCAACAGAGGATTAGTGTTGCGGCAGAATCGGAAAACGGAAGAAACCGGAGGCTAAGCCTAACGCACCACGAGACAACTGCGGTCGTCGTCGAATAAGGAAGCGAAATCCGATTCGCAACACAGCAGAATCCGAAAATATCGTCGTCAGTGAAGAGCGGATCAGCGAAGTGCGAAAGCAATAGTGGAGTGTACAAAAGTGACTAAGTTTTGCTCTCAAGATGTCGTACCTGGCAAAGACGCGTAAGGTAGATTTGATGGTGCTTTTAGACGAACTGGATCTGACTCCACCGGAAAACCCAAAGGTTATACAAATGTGCAAAATCATAACTGGGCACACAGGGTATGATGAAGAAATTACCAAAAACCTGTTATATGCCATAGTAGCGGAAAGAGAAGAAAAAGAAACTAATGAGAGAGAAATGGCAAAATTAAGAATAGAGGCAGAAAACCGTCGGAACAGACTCGTCGACAACAGAACAAACAAGTGTCTCCAGTCGTAACGTGATAAAGCCCTTTGAAGGAGGCGACATTAGCATGTACCTGGCTTTATTCGAGAGACAGATAGTTCGACTGGGAGTGGACAAAAATACATGGGTAAATCACCTGATTGGTCTACTACCACTGGAGGTCGCAAATGTCATTACGAGAGAACCCGAAAATGTGACGAGCGACTACGAACAGATCAAAACCATCTTACTTAGGCAGTTTCGTCTGACAGCGGAACAGTTTCGACTAAATTTTAGTTTTGCCAGAAAAGAACCAAGTCAAACCTGGAGAGATTTTTCGTACGTTCTAAAGAACTACCTAACCGAGTGGCTAAACGAAATGGAAATAAACACATTCGAAGCGCTCAAAGAACTCATGTTAGTCGACCAAATCAAAAGAAAATTACCGAGAGAGATGCAGGAGCATTTCATAGATGAACTACAAAAAAATCAAAGAAGTAGCAACTCTAACGGATAAATTAGATGATTTTCAAGCTGCACGAAACTTCAGAAGAAGCACAAAGCCGTACGAAAACAAAGCATACGAGGAGACAGGTCTTCGAAACCGAGACGGCGCCAGCGCGCAGACGAGAGGAGCTTACACGAAGGAGCGGGAGCCTACCCAGCAAAATCGACAGGTGAATAGAAAACTAGGAATAATATGCTTTGCTTGCGGAAATATCGGGCATAAATCGTTCGAGTGCAGGGAAAATAAAGACGACAGTGAAAATAAAGTCAATAGTACGAACGCACTTAGATGTGGATTGATACGTGTGATATCATCGCAAAACTTGCAAACACAGACGGCGCGTCAGCCTGAAAAAGACTGTGCACCAAAGAAAATAAGCGAAGTAGGTTTGAGAATCGCTTCGAAAAAAGAAAACTCAAAGATGTTCTCTCAAAACCAATTTGAACATTTCCGAAAAACAAAACGGAATCGGAAGAGTCAATCAAAATACAAATTCCCGAAGAGCAAAAGCTACAACCACAATTGGCGAATTAGCTCGCAAGTTGATCAACCAACTGATGCAAACGAACGAGGTTGGCGACGGAATACAACATGCCAAGTCTGCAATTGGCGAGCAAGCCCAAATCATAGGAACGGCTTTAAGAGAAGCAAACCTACCATCCAACAATTTGGAAGCGAGTGGAGTTGGCGACAGAAGTCACGTTTTGGCGATCACCGATCCATAGTTGAGAGCTGCGGTCCAATCACGGATCAGGATCAACGAACACAACCACCTTGGCGACGATATGGCCCAAATACAGAAGCCAACTGGAGAATACCAATGCGTTAAACAAGGAGTAAGCGACCTTGGCGTTAACTATCTTTTTTTTCTGTGAAGCAACCCTTGCAGCCGTCAAGAAGTGAATCATTATTTTTTTTGTGCTTCGAAAAAGTTGTGCAGAATTGCGAAATATGCTTTTCGTCTTATTTGTTATTTTTTTATTTGAGGTTGCGAAAGTTATTTTTATTTTAGGAATTCGAATAGCCGTTTGAATTTTTTTTTTATCAGTGGAAAGAATTTTTTTTCTGAGAGAAGCTTTATTTTTATTTACAACAGATGCGCAGTGATAAAGTGTTATGATGTTGTTGAGTGTTGCATAATACGAGTAGAGAATGAAAGTTGTATCATTGAAAATTCTTGTGATTTAATTTTACTATTGATGTTTATTTTTTAAAATTTAATTGTGATGTTTACATTTTTGAAAGGATTTGAAAAGAATCTATTGGTGAAAAGTGAAGAACTTTTTTTTTGGTGTTAATTATTTTTAGGTTTGAACATTTGAATTTCTTGAGTATTGAAAGACTTTAGAACATTTTAAACTTTGAAATTTTTGAATACTTAATTTTTTTAGAACATTTGGAACTCTAATGATAAAAAGTGATTTGAGAATTTAAGTTTTTAATAATAAATTTGATAATGTTTTGAAATTTTAAATTTGAAGTAATATAGTAATTGATTTGTAGGTGTAGATGTGTAATGTCATGTATTGTAATATAATGTATTGTATTGTAGTATATCATTGTAATTATGTGATTCCGAAGACGGAATAGTCGAATGGCCGAGTGTCGGAATGCCCTAGTGCGTATACACACCACTAGAGGGAGTTACTTTGTAATGTGTTCCAGCGCCACCTGGGTGTCGCTGGCAACACTGATCAGTTGTAAAAGAGAGAGCTAGAGAAGTGTTGATGAAGGAAGGTGGATTTCTATCCACGGGAGCATGGAATAAAAGCGTTGTGGCGTAATAATATTGTACTGCCCCTTATTTCGTTCACCATCACCCATCTCTAACTCCACATTAGTAACCCTACATCTTGCGTGTAATAATTTTTTAGTACAATTTTGTATTGTCGTTTTTTGAAGTGCTAATATAAAGGTAAGTTAAACAAAGCATTATGTAATGAAATTTTAATTATTTAATAATTTTTTTACTCTATACTTGTTCATAGATGTACATTTCTCTGTTTACAATTGCTCTACTAATTGTTTTTCACTGGGATAAATGGAAACAAAAAGAACTCATTCTTATCACTTCTTATTTATATAGAAAATCTTTCTTAATATCTTCTACACTACAGTTGCCGTCTTTAAGACGGCAACTGTAGAAGTTAGACTCAAGCGTTTTCTTTCAATTTCAGCTTGAAATGCCCCGAAATTAACTTAGTAAACATTTCAGGTCTTCATACAACATTAAAGACCATTTCAGTACTGATTTGATGTTTTTATATAAATTTGACTTACAAAAAGGCTGAACAGCATTACGTATTTGAGGTGAAACATCAAAACTGAAACAAATGTCTTTTGTCAGAGTCCGTTGGCTTACAGAATTTGTATGCGTTGCTGGTGACAATTTAACCAAATGCTTCGCTGCTAGCTTGCAGATGGGTTTTATTTGTGACAGAGACGAGCTTAATCGTTTTATGCGATAGTATATTGCTTTCTTCTAGATTTAAAGATAAACTTCTTGGAGACTGGTATCAGGGCTTTAGGAAGAGGCATTAATGTTTATCAATGAAAAAGCGCAAAAATTTGCAGAAAGCCAAAAAAATAATAACAATAATAATAATGTAAGGACTTTTTTAATGTATGATTTATATGAAAAAGTGAAGCAAGTTTGCGAGTTCGTAAGCTAATTCAAAAGAACTTGCCTGTTTCCAAAAATCCCAGAAATCAAGCAATGGAAACAGTGGGGCTACAAACATGCGATTAATTTGCACAAATTATTAAAAATTAGATCTGAAAAAATATGAAATGGGCACTTTAAAAAAATACAAGTCATTACAAATATTTGATATTCTATTAAGGAATAGAATATCAAATATTTGTAATTACGTTTAAATTACTTTAAATATTACCTTATTACGTTTAAATCCTTAATCTAAGTCAGTGGTTCCAAACTTTTTTTTCTTCACCCATGTACCCCTTGATAAAACTTTTCATTTGAGTTCCCCCTTCTCTCATAACCAGGGTCGCCATTAGCAGATGCGGAACCCTGTATAAAGGAACCAATAAGGGGCCCATTGAAACAGATTTTACGTTTTTTATAGCTGACAAGTTTTGCACAATTCTTAGATGAAAATAACGTATCCATAGTTGACAAAAGCACATGTATAAATTATCTATAGCAATAGAAGAACTTTTTCTTTTGCTTTTAAATGACTTTTTTTTTTTTAAATATTATTTAAAATATATTTTTATTTTAAAACTCGTAGCAAAGCAGTATAATTTAAATAAAAGGAAATTATACATAAAAAACGAAAGGGGAGAGGTCGAAGCAAGGATGTCATTTCAGCAGATTGTATTGATATGAATTGTTCGCCATCAGAAGGAAGATAAACAAGCTATTTCGTATGACGTCGCGATTCCCCATTCACACCCTGTATATGCTTTGGTTTATATCCTGATTTTTTACGCATGGACGCCTAATTGTCTATTGAACGGAGCCAAATCCATATCAATTGCGCTATTTGTCACGGAGTTAAGGCGGGATGGACACTATTGTGATATTTAGATCATGATTTCCCATGTAAATGATTTAAAGATGTTTTATGTTAATAACCGGTTCGCCAATTTTTTTCAGAAGTTGTTTCCTTGTTAACGCCGGGTTCTTCCGGGGCCCTGTGCGACAGCACCTGTAGCACACCTGTAAGGGCGACCCTGCTCATAACGCTTCTCACTCATCCAACTACGCAAACAAAAGTTGGGTTTTGTTAGTCAGTAATCTTAAATTCGCTAACAAATTAATCAAACGACTCAAAAAAACTGTTATAAGTAAAATCAAAAATCAAAGTTTGTAAGTGTCATCAATTTGAATTGATGACACAAACTTTTATTTTTGATTTTACTTATAACAGTTTTTTTAGAGGTTATCTAACTTTTCTAATAATATTTTCGCGTACCCCAAACCGGACCACCAGGTACCCCCAGTTGTACGCAAGAAAAGGAATCCTATTACCTCTGCCGACACTAAATTGTTGCAAGTTTGGATTGTAAAGATAAAAATAATTTTATAATTAATAAAATCGACAAACTATTAACCATGGAGGGAAACAATCTCCCCTCTTCCGAAAAGCTCAGAAGGTTTTTTTCTCTGTCGCGACGTTACCCCGAGGCAGACCCCGAGGTACAAGAGGGGAAGGTTGACCGACCCACTTCCGTCTGAAGGTCACCTTTTCAGTGGGAGATTGAGTTGGGGGGGGGGGGGGGGGGGGTTGAGATCCCTCCGCCCTCCAATCGGTCAGTATCACGTATCATGATTTTCAAATGCCGTCACGCCTAATTGAACAAAAAGAGGGCATTGTGAGTAACCCAACGCAGACCATAGATAAGTAGTACTATTCTACGGTCCTTGCCTAGAAGCATTATAGCAAGTTCTTTTACAAAAATCGGTATACACCCATATGGTTGTGATGTCAATTAGAAAAGACAAGACTAGATTATACTGAAACTGTCTTCGTGTCAGATGTTTCTTTTTTCCAAATAAAATATCCAAATAATTTCAAATAAATTATCCGAATAAAATTACTACCTTTAAATAAAAAAAGAATTCACTTGTAAGCAAATATTTTTAAAAGAAACTAAGGATCATTTATAAAGGAACGTATAAAGTATTGAAACCTCGAGTTTTTTGCACAAATAAACTTTGTCCTTAGCTTAAAATGTTTTTAAAAAAATTTCAGTACAATTTTAACTGTCTCTAATTTTTAAAGCAATATTTTACAAGTTATCTATGTAATTAATCATAATAATTGTTTTAGTGTATACTTCTGTATGTTAAATTTATGTTAAGTAGAAACGTTTTTTTAAACAATTTACTTTTTATACAAAAGGTGTAAACTATAAATCCTGTGAGATAATATACTTTATTATTTATATTATTTCTTATTATAAAAATTATGCAAAAGTCATTCTAAAGTTAAAAAAAATAACTTTTCCATTTTTCAGAATTATAGTTTGTCTTTGTTAGAGCCTTACCATCTTATAATTCACTTTTAACTTTTGAAAAATATTACTTTATTCAAGCAAATGCTAATTTAATTTGATCTGTAAAGCACTACAAGAATATTGATGGTTAAAATCACAATCATATTTAGTCTACTTTTATAAGCTTTCAGAAAACGCAAAAAGATTTTAAATTTGGTAGCAATCTGTGGAAACTTTTTTTCCCCCAGAATTATTATTTAGAAGGGACGTGAAATGTTTGTGTAAGAGGCAAGTGGCTCTCCAAATTCACATTGATACCACTATCTCATTTGGGCCAATAAATTAAACATATATTAATTGTGCTTTTAGCCGTTGATACTCTTTTCGGCAGTTTATGTGAATATTCGAATTAATTTGGTCATTCGTAAATTTGAATTCTTTAGAAAAGTATTTTACAAAAAAAAAATTAACTCCTTAGATATATTTCAAATATATCTTCAAAATCAAAACAATTCAAACTCTTACCTCTTTTCATAAAATTAAGCAGAAAAATTGAATAATCAGTTTAAAATATTTAATTTTATGGATAATTCAACATAAAGATAGTATTATAGTTTTCTTTAAAGTAAAGGATTTAACCAAACTTTATAAAATTTTATAGAGTTATTAAATAGATAATATGAAATAACTTTTTTTAAAAGAAAAAACACATATGGCCAAAATAACTTCAAATTGTATAAAGTATAACGAAAACTTTATTAAAATTTTTTTTGAAAATTATAATTCCATCAGAAAATAGGAAAAGCCCTTTTGATAGGGTAACTTCATCAATTGTCGTTCAATGTAGAATGGCACCAATGATATAAGAAAAAAAGATAATGTGAATAAAATTGCATAACATTATGAAATAGTAACTTAAGTGATAATCAGCCACTTTATATTTTATATCGTGACTGATTATCCCCCCCCCCCCTCAACAATTCTTCATTAAACAATCTTCCGCATAAAATATCTTCAAGGTTGGCAGTTTTGTTTCTCATTTCTAAAAAAAAGCAAAAAATGGGGAAAAATACTTATTATAAAAAAAACTTGATTAAAGTTAGTTTATTTATAACTTAACTTAATTTGAAATAAAATATTTATTTTTTATCCCTAGTTTGTTCAAAATATATCAAAACATTTATATAAAATGCTTCCGTGTGCCACTCGATGATATGTAACCGGCCCCCTTTATCAGAACACTGCCTTGCGAATGGCAAAACTTCCAAGTCCTAGATTCTCAGTAATGCGCATGCGCGCTGTCCAGAGGAGTCAAAGCAGTTTGTAAGATTTTCTCGCTGCAGACGCTAGTATAGTTTAACACTAAACCTACCACGCGTAGTCAAATGACCGTTTTTGAAATTTCGTTTAGAATTTCTTGTATACAACGTTACTGTATCGCCATGTAAGTTATTGACTTTTTCTATAATATATATACAGCCCATTTTTCAATATTCACAACTTTCTTTATTCTTTACTTTCCGAAAAAAATTCATAGCATGTCCTACCACGAGCGGTCATTTGACCATTTGAACAATTCATGTTATTTACGAAAATATTCTTCGGAAAGCACACTCAGGAAATTGTTTTACGAGTCCACAATGTAATTGTGGATCTACCGTGTTGTGGTAATCCAGCCATCTGGGCACCAAGTGTCTTGCGGACCAACCAGGCAAAGCTGTACAGACCGCTTCAGTCCAACCAAGCGGCACGGGTGCTGACCGACTCCGGCAGGCGGCGCTGACGGCAACGGAAAATGTGCAATACAAAATACTGTAATTTATAAAAAAATTTGCTGAAAATGCATATGTAAATAAAACTTTTCTAAATAGAAAAAAAAATTACTATCCAATTGGCTAAAATCTCTTTCTATATTAAGATACAATTTTTTTTTTTGAAGCGGTCATTTGACCGCTCATGGTAGGATTAGGTATACATTAAATGTCGATAGATTTAGTGTTAAAATCTATCCTGTTTTGAGCATGATTTTGGTTACTTATTCTTCACATATTTCGAAATTGCAAGATTAAAAAGATTACATTTCGAAATATAATTTTACATAGACGCCAGATGATAAATTTAAGATATAAATTAAAATTACATATCTCATGGGACTCTGTACTTATATTTTTTTCAGTTTTTTTTTTTGTAGTTAACGATTATGGAATGTTTTTCTGTTTTTCCGGTTTTTATCATATCGTTCAATTGTCCAATATGTGGTTAAACACTTCACTGTTCACTAATTGTTTTGACAAAAATGAAAGCCCATATTAAATTTCTTCAATTTTAATTTTCTTTTATACTTTACAAGACAAAGCCAGCGAATATATCATGGTAATTTTTTTACGGCTTTCAAAATAAACATACAACTCGATTCGCTCGTCTTTCTATCTACGTTTCCAAGTTATTTTAAGTTTTGAATCAGGGAGTCCTTTGGGGAACGCTCTACAAATACAACACATTTGATTACACAAACGGCTTTCATGTTAATTAAAAAAAAACCTGGGTAATTTTATTTTTATATAAAATTTAGGATTATCGAAATTTAATTTCTCCAAAACAGACGGGTCCAGGCCCGTCGCACTGACGGGATTCAGGAGAGGAGGAACTTCAAACTTTGGGAATTTTGAGTTTTAAAAATCCATGAGTTGGGAAAATTTAAGTCCGAAGAACAATAATATTTTTAGCAAATGAATGAAAGCGTGGGAAGATTAAAAATTTCACAACTTGTAAGACTAAAATTAAATTAGATCTCTGAACGGACACTGCATTGGAACATGCGTGCTATCAATACCTTTGAGGCAACTGTTGCACAAGCAATGCTCCCGAATAGTTCCTAGGGGGATTTAGGTCGGTCCATCGTACCAGGAATAAATAAAGATATTTTATCACCGGCAATGGGGATTTTCAGAAGAAATACTTCATTTTAGGGCGTCTGTAAACGAAGCTCTTGTGTATGAATGACGAGAAATCTCGGGACTTGAGCCTGCCCGGGGGAATAGGGCAAAAAACCGGAAATTTCCAGGAGAAACCGGGACGATCGATCGATGTAGAAAAGTTCTTGAAGGACTTAGCCCCGTAGGGGCTATCGCCTCCAGTATCACATAATTAAGAAACCATGCTTTGCTTACTGCAACCAAGATGTTGTTAGGATTCACAGATTTCCATCCGAACAGAAGTCCAGACACTCAGAAGGGGCGGGGCCTAGGCCTTGGTGGCTCCTGGTTGGCCGGTGGGCGTGGCATCGGCTCTGGGAACAGCATCAGCGAAGAACTCGAACAGGACTTGCAGTTTTTCGATCGCCGAGGATTTCGTCTGAAGGAGTTGGATCAGGCATTTAATCCCTTTTCCTTCAGAAAAAATGGAAGATAGTTCGGTGAATAAATTGAAGATAAGTGCAACCTCATTAGGCGGTTGCGTACTAGTAAAGCCAGTGGGGGAAGTATAATGGTTTGGGCCTAACTCAGAATTTAAAGTATTAGCAGGGGAAGTATAATGGTTTGGGCGGGCTGGATATTTAGGTTTAACTATTTTTGGCTTGGAATTTTTGGGCACCGATCTAGTTGGTGCCTTTGGGAACATCCGACATTTGCGGCTGCAAGCGACGTGGCCGCTTTCTCCGCAGTTGATACAGCGGGAATTGTCCATACGGGGAAGCAGGCATTCCCGAGTATTATGCGACTCACCGCATTTCAGGCATCTCGCCGCCGAGTAACATTGCTCAGCGGAATGATGAAACCAGTTGCATTGGTAGCACTGGATCGTCCCACGAGTACTTCTGTACGGCTCGGTTTTAACGCCGAGACCGAACATATTTTTGATAGACAGGATACGGTTGGATTTCTCATGGCGGGTGGTCTCCACCAGAAAGATACCAAGCGGTTGCTTAGTTCTTCTACTGGTCAGCCGGGTGATCCTGGTCGGGCAGAATCCCATGGTGGTCAGCTCATCAGTCAGCTTTTCGATCGCCGTTCCAGCGGGCAGTCCTTTTATGACCACTTTGAACGGCGGTTTTGACCCCAAGTAGAAGTCATGCTTTCCCTCCGATAGAAAAGCCATAATTTTTAATTTAGCATCGTCAGTGCACGGATTAATTTTAATGCGGGTGTCAATGCATTTACTGACAAACATACAGGGGAATTTGGCATTTAATTCCTTAAGTATGCTGTCGAAGTTATCCGTGCATCTGAGAAATAAGGGAAGTGGCACTGGATCCTCGGTGATAACCGATGAAGCGGGGATAACTTCCGCGACTGGCGTAGGGCTTCTTGACACCCCATTGCCAGTCACAGCGATATTCGCTTCATCGGTACCTGAATCCATCAGGTCGCTAGTCAGGGCGTCGTCCATTTCCATGGCCGCGGACTCGGACGGCTCGGGAACGGGAACAACTGTAGGTTCCGGCACTGGCTCCTTGGTCGGCACCATAACCTCGTCAGTCAACAGTACGGGAGGGGGCTCCGTGCGCGGCGGGATGTACTCAGTAACATTCGAGTATACCGCCCGCTGGGTGGCATTCAGATCCTCAAAGATCCCTTCCATACTGAATTGATTAGCATAACGATCTTGTCTGGAAAGGAACATGCATATGCTTAGCAGTTCTTTTTCCATTCTCAGGCTCGCTCTCTCAGCGGCAATACTGGTATTACCAGTACGCCTGTTAGCAGAGATCGTCAATCCATGCTGCGAATACTTGAGCATCAGAGCACTATACACGTGCAGTGCTTGGTCATCATCCGGGCCGGGAAAATCACGTATAGGTAGGCATAATACCCTATCGTGTTTCCACATCGGCTTCGGCTTCCTTCTCGACATCGGTAAAAATCGTCTGTGACCCTCGTGTCACGTCCGCGGGCCGTACCTCCGGCCTGCGATAGTTGGCGAAAAATCAGAAAGTCCAAACGGGAGCCTCGAGAATGTCCGTGCTATTGCCACGGCGTCCAAACTCGGAATCCTGGTCTGTGTGGTGATGTGTGAGAAACCGGGACGTCTGGTAGCCTTATTTATAAGGCATTTGGTTCTAATAATACATGAATTTAAAATAAAGACATGTCAGATTCCATTCTTCCGGTATAGTAAAAATATAGAAAGACGCCGAAAGACGGCGCCACCAGTGACAAAATGAAGTTGTCCTCAAACATTACCAATCGCATACAGTCTTAAAGATGTAATAGAGTTGAAAGTTGTTCCAGGTGGACCTTGTAATCTGAGAATCATCATAACCGGAAGTTATCCAGGGATACGGTAAACGAGACTGAAAACAATACATCTTTTAATTTTCTAGGATGTGCTTCTGTGCACATCCTAGAAAATTAAAAGATGTATTTCACTAGAGTTGCAGCGCCATCTATCGAATCTGTGGTTAATTTTAAGTATCAGTGTCCATATACCATGAAATTATGGATCATATTTCAACTTCTGCAATGCTGTCTCACAAATTATTATTATTATTTTTTTAGGGAGGTTGAAACAAGAAATTTCCCAACTTAACGATTCGAAATTCGTAACTTGAACAATTCGAAATTCTCAACTAAACAATTCGAAATTTCCAACTTAACGGCGTAGCTGCCAGCTGATGTGTTGTCTTTGTTATCTGGCACTGATTCAAATATACGAGGCATTGTTCCCGTGTTTTTCAGTCGAGTTGGGCCAAGAACCATAGCCAATAGCCCAATAAGCAGCTATATTGCAACATCAATTAACCAAAGAAAATTAAAATTGAAGAAATTTAATATGGGCTTTCATTTTTGCCAAAACAATTAGTGAACAGTGAAGTGTTTAACCACATATTGGACTATTGAACGATATGATGAAAACCGGAACAACAGAAAAACATTCCATAATCGCTAACTACAAAAAAAAAAAAACTGAAAAAAATATAAGTACATTGTCGTATGAGATATGTAATTTTAATTTATAGCTTAAATTTATCATCTGGCGTCTATGTAAAATTATATTTCGAAATGTAATCTTTTTAATCTTGCAATTTCGAAATGTGTGAAGAATAAGTAACAAAAATCATGCTCAAAACAGGATAGATTTTAACACTAAACCTATCGATATTTAATGTATACCTAATCCTACCATGAGCGGTCATATGACCGCTTTAAAAAAAAAATTGTATCTTAATATAGAAAGAGATTTTAGCCAATTGGATAGTAATTTTTTTTTCTATTTAGAAAAGTTTTATTTACATATGTATTTTCAGCACTTTTTTTTTACAAATTACAGTATTTTGTATTGCACATTTTCCGTTGCCGTCAGCGCCGTCTGTTGGAGTCGGTCAGCAACCGTGCCGCCTGGTTGGACTGAAGCGGTCTGTACAGCTTTGCCTGGTTGGCCCGCAAGACACTTGGTTCGCAGATGGCTGGATTACCACAACACGGTAGATCCACAATTACATTATGGACTCGTAAAACAACTTAAGGAGTGTGCTTTCCGAAGAATATTTTCGCAAATAACGTGAATTGTTCAAATGACCGCTCGTGGTAGACTAGACATGCTATGAATTTTTTTCGGAAAGTGAAGAATAAAGAAAGTTGTGGATATTGAAAAATGGGCTGAATGTATATTATAGAAAAAGTCAATAACTTACATGGCGATACAGTAACGTTGTATACAAGAAATTCTAAACGAAATTTCAAAAATCTCATCAATGAACATGGCTAGTACTCTCAAATTCATATACGGATTAAATTTGCTGAATATAACTTAAAATTGTTTGTTTATGTTTAACTATTTCCTTTCTATTGTACGTAAAAAAAATTATATCACAAGTCTTAAATATCTTGGCGTTTTGGGGTCTTGGTTTAAAGTAAGTAAAATTTAAAAAATATTATACTTCATTATTTGTAACACAATTTTAAATTACTTATATTAAAAAATATATACAGGATTGTTGAGCAAAAAATTTTCCATTCTCAAAAGGGTTCTACTAGGCTAGGATGCTCATGTAGGATAACTTGAATTTGATCCTGAGTCATTAGAAGATCATTTTTGCTGATTTCTAATAGATTATTTCCACCTTCCATAGAGGAAAACATTCTAATGCTGGTATAATGTGAATCCTCTAGTAATTTTCAGAAGAGCGAATCGAGTTGTATGTTTATTTTGAAATCCATAAAAATGTGGTACTGGAACAGAAGTTTGATGGCATGTTCACCCCCTGGATGAACATGCTATCACATTCAAATTCATATACGAATTGAATTTCATGAATATAACTTAGAATAGTTTGTATATGTTTTACTATTTCCCAACTATTGTACGTAAACAAAAAACTTTATATCACAAGTCAGAAATAACTTAGCTTTGTTGGGTCTTGATTTGATGATACTAAAATTTAGAAAAAAATTACAATTGATTCTTTTTAACACAATTTAAGTTACTTAAATTAAAAAAATATTACGGACTGTTGAACAAAAAAAAAATCCCATCTCAAAAGGCTTTTATTTGGGCATAATTGTTACGAAATAGAAACTGAAGACATTTTATATGCCATGCACTGAGATTTTTAAAAAAGTATATAAAATTGCCGACAGATGGCACTGCGGCGAAACAAATTGAAGTTTTCTACCAATCTTATCGACGAACGCGACTTTCCGAAAGTAATAAGGTTCCAGGTTGCACCCATTGGTAATTATTTTCTAAAACTATCCATAACCCGAAATTGCCAGGGAGAATCAGATGAGTGCGGTATACAAGACAGCAACAAATTCGTCATTTTTCATGTCCATTGAAATTTTCCAGCGTCTTCTATCGAATCTCTGCTTGACCTAAAGTATATGTTGTCAAATATCATGGCTTTATAAATCATACAGTGACCTCTGTTTCGGATAACTTATGTTTCGGCAATCCGGAATTTGAATTTGACGACGAATATAACGAATATTAATATTTATATATTAATTGTATGAATATACAATTAAAAAAAATTCTTTTGATTAAAAAAAAATTATTGAATTTGTTTACACATTTTTCTTAACCTTTAACATAAACAGAAAACCCTAAAAAATGACCTAAAAAAATAATAATAAATATAACTTTATTTGTGATCAATATAGTTTGTCGATTGATTGTCAATGTGATCAATTGGTCGATCGTTGACCCGCGAACGATGTTTCGATCTTGCCTTCTGATTTTCCCGAAAAGCCGGTTTGTTTACAAAACATACCCATCGAAAAGTAGTCTGTTATGATTATATTGTATAATGGTTTCAATAGAAAAGTCACTAACTAATTTAATTTCATAAAATAAACTCTAAAAAAAATTACACTTCTTTAATATCACTATTTTATTTATTAAGAGATTTATATAAAAAATATTAAAATAAATTTTATAACCTACCGAATCATATTCCAGTTTTTCATAATTGTCTTTTCATTAAATGGATAGGCATGAAACGTTAATGATAATGCTGGAGTTTGGAAATTCTGTTTCTTTTGCGAAAAGTAGATTGACGGGAACAGTAGATTGAATAGAAAGAACCGTGTGAAGGGTCTGATTCAATGATCTATTACTTCTGGATTAGGCAAGGCTGTTGTAGACTTGAAATTGAAGAAAGCGTATCCCACTTCCATTTCTACCTCTATATTTCGTATATGCTAAAACATGTCGAATTGCAGTTCCCTTGGCTTTTTTTTTTTAATTTTTACTTAAAACCCATTTTGAATGCTTATTCTTTGCTTACTATTTTAACCAATAAAGAGCGGATTAGCAGCGAAAAGAAAAACTTATATTTTTGGCGGTACACAAATTGATTCCAAAAAACCCTCGCGGCCGTAAAGAATATATGTATATTTTACAATGCCTAGTTCCGAAATATATATATATATATATATATATATATATATATATATATTTTAGAATGCCTTGTTCCGAAATATATATATATATATTTTACAATGCCTAGTTCCGAAATACAGCACTGGTGCGCCACCCACCGTCTATGCGAAGTTCCATGCTAGGAAAATTGCAATTTTCTTCCGGTTTTCATTGTATCGTTCAATTGTATAATATGTGGTCAAACACTTCACTCATCACTAATTGTTTTGACAAAAATGAAAGCCATATTAAATTTATTCAATTTAAATTTACTCTTATATTTTAAAAGATAAAGCCATCGAACATATCATGCTACCTTTATAAATTATAACAAAATGTATTTTATTTTTAAATATGAGAAATAAACATTCGAAACTTGTTTTGTGTAAATTATCTGAAAATGAAATAATTATTTTAATGGATTCGCATTGAAATTTTCTAAAGTACAAACCTATCTTATTTGTACAAATTATACTACTTTACCTTATCAATTTTTCTCTATTCGCAATTTTCTATTTCACAGTATAGAAATTACTTGCAAGGATTAGAATCTGTACAAGAGTCAATGCATTTAGGTTAATACATAAGGTAAATATATACAATTATTTGCTTTTATCCACCAAAAACCTTTATGTAAAAGAACAGGGTTGAATATTTGCTCCTCCCTCTCATGTATACAATCTTTTTTACGGACGAAGTTGTATGTATTGATTGCCACCAGATGGCGGCATCCCATAACGAAGCAGGTTCGACTTGGTTAGGTAATATAACGTTGAATTAGAGATAACATGGGGATCTAACATGAAGAAAAGACTCGGGAACCCTGTCTCGTAGTTATGATTAGTCTTTGTCCGACATATGAGCAATTTATATTTATCTTTATCGTGAATGCCTTTGATTTACGTCAAAAGACAACATTGACATTCGAATAACCAAGAGCCACTTTGATTACCAGACGTTTTTTATGTTAATTTTTTTTTAGGTATTATTATTTTCAGTTCCACATAAAATTCCGGATCGCCGAAACATAAGGTATCCGAAACAGAGGTCACTGTATGATTTATAAAGCCATGATATTTAACAACATATACTTTAGGTCAAGCCGAGATTCGATAGAAGGCGCCGGAAAATTTCCATGGACATGAAAAATGACGAATTTGTTGCTGTCTTGTATACCTCAGTCATCTGATTCTCCCTGGCAATTTTAGGTTATGGAGATTTTTAGAATATAATTACCAATGGGTGCAACCTGGAACCTTATTACTTTCGGAAAGTTGCGTTCGTCGATAAGATTGGTAGAAAACTTCAATTTGTTTCGCTGCAGTGTGTTGGCAATTTTATATACTTTTTAAAAAATCTCAGTGCATGTCATATGAAATGTCTTCCGTTTCTATTTCATAACAATTATGGCCAAAGAAAAGTCTTTTGAGACGGGAAATTTATTTGTTCAACAGTCCGGTATATTTTTTTAAATTTAAGTAACTTAAATTGTGTTAAAAATAATCAATTGTAATTTTTTTCTAAATTTTAGTCTCATCAAATCAAGACCCAACAAAACTAAATTATTTATGACTTGTGATATAAAGTTTTTTGTTTACGCACAACAGTTGGGAAATAGTTAAACATATACAAACTATTCTAAGTTATATTCATGAAATTCAATTCGTATATGAATTTGAATGTGATAGCATGTTCATCGAGGGGGTGAACATGCCATGAAACTTCTGTTCCAGTACCACATTTTTACGGATTTCAAAATAAACATACAACTCGATTCGCTCTTCTGAAAATTACTAGAGGATTCACATTATACCAGCATTAGAATGTTTTCTTCTATGGGAGGTGGAAATAATCGATTAGAAATCAGCAAAAATGATCTTCTAATGACTCAGGATCAAATTCAAGTTATCCTACATAAGCATCCTAGCCTAGTAGAACCC
The DNA here is from genome assembly GCA_963932185.1 of Troglohyphantes excavatus. Lineage (NCBI taxonomy): Eukaryota > Metazoa > Arthropoda > Arachnida > Araneae > Linyphiidae > Troglohyphantes > Troglohyphantes excavatus. Next base: position 17,716,175 of record OZ010678.1, read on the forward strand.
TTTTGAGAATGAAAAATTTTTTGTTCAAAAATCCTGTATATATTATTTAATTTAAGTAATTTAAATTAAAAATTCTGTATATTAACTTATAGTTTATTTTGGTCAGCTCTGATACTTTAATAGACATTTCCACTTTTAAAATTCAAATATTACAATTGAACAATTAAATTTTTAACTTTTTAATTCATTGTAATTGGTTTTCTCCTATTCCTCAAAATGGTATATTAATTGAATTCTGTTTAAAGACAATCAGTTTATAAGGTAATAACGTTGTAGTGTTTAACCTTGTGTTACAAACAATGAAGTATAATATTTTTAAAATTTTACTTACTTTAAACCAAGACCCCAAAACGCCAAGATATTTAAGACTTGTGATATAATTTTTTTTACGTCAATATAAAGGAAATAATTAAACATAAACAAACTATTTTTAGTTATATTCAGCAAATTTAATCCGTATATGAATTTGAGAGTACTAGCATGTTCACCGAGGGGGTAAATTTCCCATCAAACTGCTGTATCACATTTTTACGGTTTTCGAAATAAACATACAACTCGTTTCCAAGTAATTTAATTTTAAAATCAGGGAGTTCTGAACGCTATGCAAATACAACACATTTGATTACACAAACGGATTTCATGTTAATTAAAAAAAAACTGGGTAATTTTATTTTATATGAAATTTAGGATTATCGAAACTTAATTTCTCCAAAACACACGGGTCCAGGTCCGTCGCACCGACGGGTTTCAGGAGAGGGGGAACCTCAAACTTTGGGAATTTTGAGTTTTAAAAATCCATGAGTTGGGAAAATTTAAGTCCGAAGAACAATAATATTTTTAGCAAATGAATGAAAGCGAGGGAAGATTAAAAATTTCACAACTTGTAAGATTAAAATTAAATTAGATCTCTGAACGGACACTCCATTGGAACATGCGTGCTATCAATAACTTTGAGGGAACTGTTTAATTTTACCTAATCTATAAAACAGTTGATAAATGTCTAAAGCTGGAAATGAGAGTTTTTATCACGGTTAAATTGGGAATTTCGATCCTTAAGTTTGGTTTGGTTAATTGATGTTGCAATATAGCTGCTTATTGGGCTATTGGCGGTGGTTCTTGGCCCAACTCGACTGAAAAACACGGGAACAATGCCTCGTATATTTGAATCAGTGCCAGATAACAAAGACAACACATCAGCTGCCAGCTACGCCGTTAAGTTGGACATTTCGAATTGTTTAGTTGAGAATTTCGAATTGTTCAAGTTACGAATTTCGAATCGTTAAGTTGGAAAATTTCTTGTTTCAACCTCCCTAAAATAATAATAATAATAATTTGTGAGACAGCATTGCAGAAGCTGAAATATGATTCATAATTTCTTGGTATATGGACACGGATACTTAAAACTAACCATAGATTTGATAGATGGCGCTACGACTCTAGTGAAACTTTCTGTGCACATCCTAGAAAATTAAAAGATGTATTGTTTTCAGTCTCGTTTACCGTATCCCTGGATAACTTCCGGTTATGACGATTCTCAGATTACAAGGTCCACCTGGAACAACTTTAAACTCTATTACATCTTTAAGACTGTATGCGATTGGTAATGTTTGAGGACAACTTCATTTTGTCGCTGGTGGCGCCGTCTGTCGGCTACTTTCTATATTTTTACTATACCGGAAGTATGGAATCTGACGTGTCTGTATTTTAAATTCATGTATTATTATGACCAAATGCCTTATAAATAATACTACCAGACGTCCCGGTTTCTCCTGGAAATTTCCGGTTTCTTGCCCTATTCCCCCGGGCAGGCTCAAGTCCCGAGATTTCTCGTCACTCATATACACGAGCTCCGTTTACAGACGCCCTAAAATTATAGTGACTAAAAGAGGTAGTGTGTCAACCGAAGGCAAAAACTGGTTCTTCAAAGCGGGATGCTACTAGATGGCACTGGCGATATTAGTGATGGTTGTTTTCGTCTCTCTTCAGCCTTGTTTACATTGTCGTCGGCATTAAACACTGTTTGAGAATGCGTTGATTTTTCGATAATTTAAAAAACAATTATGCCTCGCAAGTCCCAATAAAGACATTGTTTTGTTCCGGCATGTACAACTGGATATAATAATAAGGGGAATATAGGTGAAAAGATATTATTGTTCCAAGTGCCTAAAAGCGATGAGTTGCGGGCTAAATAGGCCAAAAACATACCACGTTCAGATAAGCCTTTGGATTTAAATTGCAGTATTTGCGAAAAACATTTTGATAAACAGTTTATTTCCCGATAGTTTGTGCATATAATCAACGGTGTTGAAGTAAAATTGCCAAGACAACGTCCGTTATTAGATAATGATACTATCCCGACCATATTTCCGAATTTGCCTAAGTATTTGTCATCTGATGTGCCAAAAAATTTTTACTGTGCGTTTATGTTACTATGATTTAGGAATAGGGATGTTTAATGCACACCCTGTACACTATTTAACCAATAATTATTGAACTCTTGAATTTGTTAAAGGAAAAGTCATGTACTTGTGACTGATGTAATCTAAACTTTTTAAATATTTTGTTTCATAATACTTTTTTTTTCTTTTTGATATATGTTTTTGTATATAATAAATGGTTTTCTAATACTGATTTCTGTTTTTTACATATTTTAAATTTAAGATAAAGAATACATTTCAAATTTTTGCATTTAAATATTGCTAACGTTATACTAAACTACTGTACTTCTTTCTGAAAACTAATTCTAAAATAAATAATAATCAGAAAATTTATTTAGTTTTTCAATTTATGTACTAATGTTAGGATTAATAAAAGATAACTTATTGAATTTTGATTGACCTTTTCGGAAGTAAAAAAAAATACATATTATATAAAAATTGGTTATTTAACAATTTTAATTTCAGCTAAAAGTAACTATCTTCTCTTTTTCTAATTTCAATTCCTTATTAAATGAAAAAAAAATTAAACTGCTTTTACTTTAGAATATTAAAAACTTTATATATAATAACTTTATATATATATATATATATATATATATATATATATATATATATATATATATATATATATATATATATATATATATATATATATATATAAATTAATAGTGAAAGGTGACTTTAAAGTGGACATTCGTGATTCATTGGTACCAGATTATTTAGTTTTAATTCGCATTTCAGAAGTATTTACTATTATTTAACTTTCTAAGACATATTATAATTTTTTTCACTCGTATCAAAGTCCCTATTATATATTTTTATTTTATTATAAGCAATAACATTAATATTCATCAATGGGAATCACGAGATATCACCAACAGTAACGCTTACAGCGCCCCTATCGGTGTCCCGTTCCGAAGAACCTTTTTCCCCTCGGAGAACAATAGCGGTTGACACACTACCTCTTTTAGTCACTATACTAAAATGAAGTATTTCTTCTGAAAATCCCCATTGCCGGTGATAAAATATCTTTATTTATTCCTGGTACGATGGACCGACCTAAATCCCCCTAGGAACTATTCGGGAGCATTGCTTGTGCCCCTCGCTCCTCTGGTCAAGGGAAATGTTGGATGATTCTGTCCCACCTACTTCTTTAAACACGGATGAACGGGGCTTTTTGACCTGGAGGGGAGGGGGTGTTGAGAGCATTGAGCAGCATGTTCACATATAAAACCGTTTGCCATGATTGGCGAGAAATGACACATTCGACAAATGTCCCGGGTTGGCTTTTGAGAATTCTGGTAGCCCTACCAATCAAAGTCCTTTGACTTGGCAAAGCTTGATTTCAACAATCCTGTACATTAACTTTATAGCTTATTTCGGTCAGCTGTGATACTGATTAGACTTTTGTCACTTTTAAAGTTCAAATATTACAATTAAACAATTAAATTTTTACCAAATCCTTGGCGATCTTTTATATGCATTTAATAATGTGATATTTGTAAAAGTAATTATTAATTACAATTTCCTGACCTGATATTTTAATATATGTATTTATTATGGCAATGCTTTACTCATTTTTAAAGAAAACAAAACAATACAAAATATATATGTTGATGTATATTTCATTATGTGCATATACATCAGTGTTTTTGAAATTTGAATTTGATGACGAATAAAACAAATATTAATATTTATATTTTATTTGTATAAATATACAATTGAAAATAAGCAATTTTGATTTTAAAAAAAATTATTGAACATGTATACACATTTTTCATAACGTTTAAAATACACAGAAAACCCTAAAAAATCAACTAAAATTTCCTTAAAATAAACAAAAAATAGTAATAACTATAACTTTATTTTTTATCAGTATAGTTAGTTTCAAGTAATCCCCAAATGGAGTATTAACACATTGGTCGATCGCGAACATATTAAACGCTGACTCACAAACGATGTTTCGATCTTGCCTTCAGGTTTTACGAGAAACCGGTTTGTTTACAAAATATGCCTATTGAATATTAGTCTGTTATGAAGTGATTCTATTGTATAAAAAATAGAAAGTAACTAACGTAACATAATATACTAACACAAATCAAACCCAAATTTTACACTTTTAGTACCACTATTTTATATATTAAAAGATTTATATAAAAAAATATATAAATATCCAGCCTGTAAATAATTGTCGAATTTTCATAATTGTCTTTTCATTTAATGGATAGGCATATAATGAATTGTTAATACTAGAATTTCGAAACTCTGTTGCCTTTGCAAATACTTGATTTTCTTGTAACTATAGTTTGAATTGAAAGAAGCGGCCAAGGAGTCAGATTCACTGATTAAAGTATAACTTCTGTGTTATGCAATGCAGTTTGCAGACTTGATATTAAAGAAAGTGTACCTCACTTCCATTTCTACCTCTATATTTCGTATATTGTTCATGCTAAAACATGTCGAATTGCAGTACATTTGGCTTTTTTTTTTTTAATTTTCCATTAAAACTCATTTTGAATGCTTATTCTTTTGATCATAATTTTAACTAATAAAAAGCGGATAAGCACACAAAAAAAACTATATTTTTGGCGGTATACAAATTGATTCCATATGCAGATTATAAAAAATACAAATTTGTTGTATAAGATATAAAATTTTACATTTCTGATATAACATGTGATGAACGTTCACATGACACTACGGTCGCGACGTACTCTTTATATATATATATATATGTATATGTATGTAAAAAATTGCAATTATGTGTAAAAAATTATGCTTTGATTTGTTATTGAAAGAATATATTCATAATAATACTTTTAATATTTTTGGTGAGTCCATAAATATTTTTAAAAAGATTATTGCTTATCATAAGTTACTACATTTGAAAGTGGCAAATTTTAATTTTCCATACTTGTTTATTACTGTTAAGTTTCATAAGACACCAATACGTTTTAGATTTACAACATGTGGAACTAATTCATACAGCCAGAAGGCTTCCGAAATACTTTAAAAAAAAATCTAAAAGTTATAATAGACTATTTGGTTATACAGGAAGATAATTTTGTTTTGTTGAACAATCAGAAAGTTATAAATATCCTTAACAGTGACATTGACATTAAAAAAATTGACACTTATGATTTTGAAAGTTTATTCACAAATATACCACATCAGAATATTTTGGAGGTTTTTGATTATATTTATGAAAAATTTAGTAATATATTAAAATGCAGTAATGATAAATGGATTAGTTTAATTAAGTTTTGTGTTTTTAACAATGTCTATTTCTTTTTACATATTTCTTGCAGAGGAAAGGTATCTCCATGGGTAGCAGTTTCTGCAGTTCTTTTGCAAGCATATTTTTTTATTTTTATGAAATAAAAGCTATAGAAAAGTACAATGTTAAAGCAGTACGATATATATACGATTTGTGTGTATTTGATGAAAATAGGTTCAACGATATTTGGAAAGATATATATCCTAAAGAATTGAAATTAATTAAAACTAATACAAACAGTAATAGAGTTAATTACCTAGATCTTGATATATCAATTATTGAAAATGACAAAATTATTATTGGATTATTTGATAAAAGAAAAGAATTTTGCTTTAATGTTATATCTTTGACGGATTGGTCCTCAAACATAAGTAATAGGGTACATAGAAATATTATTATTTCTTATTTAAATCGAATTAATAAAATATGCAATTCCAAACAGGGTTTGACTTCAGAGATCGAAATTCTTAAAAATAAATTAAAATTAAATGGTTTTCCTAGTGGTTTTGTTATTTCCATCCTTGATCCTTTTATGCTTTCGATCCTTGTGTAGCAGAGGCAAAGGCCTTGGTGTGTTAAATTTTTGTTTTATGTCTTGTTAAATTTTTGTTTTATTTCATGTTAAATTGTTTATTCTTATTTCAATTTTTATGTTCGCTGTCTTTTATTTTGCACTTTGGCAACGTGTGTCTTCTCTTGTGGGGTGTTTGCGTTTTGTTTGTTGTCTGATTTCGTAGTTCATTTTTGCTTTTCATTTGGTTTGTTGCTTTTCTGCTTCAGCAGGCGTCGGAGGTCTGGCTAAGTTTCGGATATTTTTTACGCTTAGCCATCAGAAACGCCTGCTAGCCTTTGTTGTTCTTCTCGGCCTCCTTGACGAAGAGAGGGGAACACTTTGGCATGTATCTTTTTTGTAATTTATACTCTTGCTTATCTTTCAGTATTTTTACTTGTATATATATATATATATATATATATGTATGTTACAATGCCATGTCTAGCATAGACGGTGGTGCACCACCATCTATGCTAGAGAAATTGCCAGTGGTAGTGATACCGCTGGACGCGTAGTTATATACTCTGTGAGAGTATTCGCGAAATTATAGCTTCAAATTCAAGATATATTCAAGTAACTTTCAATTAAGTCAGTTGTTAAATGAAGCATGAAAAATCTAACACACGAACATAAAATTGTTCGAGGCACCAACCCGAAGGTATTTTTCCTCTTCATCTAACTTGGGCCTATAGGCAACTGAATTTCTGAGATATCAGGATTTAAAAGACAAGGGACAGGACAAATACAGAACATATACAAGAAAAATATAAAAACTGTGAATGGCTTTTGATTATGGTAAAGAGAGTGCAATGCACATACACTTAAAATCAACACAGTCGTTTCGATAGTATTTTACAATACAAAACTGTATACGTGAAAAGTCAAGAGATTTTAAAATTTCAAACTAAAGATACATTCAAATTCAACTAACTTTAAGTTAAGTCAGCTGTTTATTGATAGAGAATAAGAAAAACTTGGATCTTGGATCTTGTGTAGAGACAGGGTGTCTGCTCGAGAGCATTTACCCCTCCATCGAAGTGAGTGCCCGAGGGCGCCGAACATTAAAATATCGAAGGGTTGGACGACACATACACAAAACAGGACAGATAAGAAAAATTAAAGAAGCATACAATAAGGAACAATAAAAGCACATATAACAACAATGGCACACATAACAACAATAGCACACATAACAACAATAGCACACATAACAACAATAACACACATAATAACAATAGCACACAGAATAATAATTTACAATAAAGTACAGATTGTCTCTGTAAGATTTACTATTTCCTTCATCGTAGACTAGAAAGTTAAAGAGTTAAGTATAGGGCGTCTGATTGCATATATGATGCGAAGGGTCTGATATCTGCATCTTCTTGTAAGATTTCATAGGACAAAATGTCATTAAAAGTTTCTTGCCTAAGTGCTTGGCTGTAGAACTTTGCATTTAACTTGTCAATGTGGACTTTCATTTTTTCAATTTCCAGATCTCTATGAATTAGTTCGTTTCTCACATACCTCGACGCATCCACTATTTCTCTGAGGATCTTGTTCTGACATTTTTGTAACATGTTTAAATCTCCAGCAGTGTGTGTAGCCCATGCAGGAGACGCATATGTTAAGATTGGCTTAATTGCTGCTTCATATAGTAGCTTTTTTAATCTGAGATTCATTTGAGATTTTCTCCCAATTATCGGTCTGAGGCAGATCAAGGCACCATATGCCTTTCCTATGACGTGTTTGAGATGTTTGGTCCATTTGAGGTTTTGCTGAATGATTATAAATAAATTTATAAAATGGTACTTTAAAAAGAAATATTGCTAGATATGATTGCGATTTTTTTAAAGTACCTTAAAATATTATTGTTGAATAAAAGAATTTGAAAAAAAAAATATTTGGATTATATCCACTGTCACTTTAATTTTTTTTTTTTTTTGTAGATTTGGGATATTTATTTAATGCGTTGAAATATAAAATGCCATCAGTTGATAGAAAAAGAAATATTTAAATATTAATCGTTAAAACTAGCAATTCAAAACTCACTGATTCAATGAGTTGTTTTTATTAGAATCCACTGAACTTGTAACAGATATCGATGAATGAGCAACATACTTATAGTTATATTCCTTATTTTGATTTTCGCTTTTACATTTTTTAAATCGATTGTCCAATATATATATGGTTAGATATTGTATGTGATAAAACAAGGTTGGATGTTTGACCCTCCTTCATATGTTTATAATTCTTTTTACTGACAGGATTGTATATATTCATTGCCAACAGATGACGACAACCTTTAACGAGACCGGCTCGAGTTGGTTGGTAAATATAACGTAAAAATAGTGATAAATTGGTGAAAGATTCGAGAACCCTGCCTCGTAGTTTTGAAGCTTAGCCTTTGTACGACATATGGGCTATTTATATTAATATTATTCAATGCACAACATGCATATATAACATTAATAGGAATAGAGAAGCTTAGCCATTGTCCGACATATGAGTTATTTATATTATTATTATATAATGCAAAACCAGCAACGCAATTACATTTGGAAAAATCCCTTCGCCGATATTATTGCTGAAGCGTGGCGAAAACTTCGATTTGGTATGCTGCAAAGCCATCATATTGCGACAGTTATCAAACAATTTCAATGCACATAGACTTAAAATCAAAAGAGTCGTTTTGATAGTATTTTACAATGCAAAGTTGCATACGCAAATAGACAAAAGGTGGGAAAAATTCAAGCTAAAGATATATTCAACTGACTTTAAGTTAAGTCAGTTGTTTACTGATAGAGAATATAAGAAAAACAAATTGATCTTTATCTTTAATATGGGGTGCAACTCGGTGACAATCTTACGATTCATACCGATTCATCGGAGTTAACGCCGTAGGCGCCGGACATTTGAGATCTGACAGAGCCGTTAGGCGGCTAGAGAGAGAGAGACCAGGAGAGCTGGTCAGAATCCAACGAGGGACGGGGCATGATTAGTGGACGTGGATTGACATAAAAGTCATTTTCCCTAAATATGGGTAGTCTTGGGAATTAGTACCATGGAACCATGCCACTTGGCGTGTGCGTGCCAAGTCCCTATTTAGAGTAGGGACAGGATAGCATCGGAAGCATAGAAGGCCGCAAAGGGCCTAATTTTTGCGTCTTCCATGAGGACTTCGTAATGTAATGAGCTACGGAAGTCGTTGTCTTTATTTAGAGCATTTTTGTAGAATGTTGTATTAAGTTTAGACATAAATGTGTCTAATTTAGGAACTCTGAGGTCTTGGTGAATAAGGTTGTCTCTCACGTATCGGTGGGCATCAACAATTTCCCTAAGGATTTTGTTCTGGCATTTTTGGAGTGTATATTTATCAGTTTTTGTGAGACATGCTATTGCAGGGGATGCATATGTGAGTATCGGGCGGATGGTAGAAATGTATAGAAGTCTTTTATTGTTGAGTGAGAGCTTTGAGTTTCGCCCTAGAAGGGGTCGAAGTCGGGCCATGGCTGCTTTAGCCTTATTAGTTGCATGTTTAATGTGATCAGTCCAAGTTAGTCTATTGTTTATAATGAGCCCCAGATAGTTGGCTTTAGTTACAATAGGAACTGTTTCTCCGAATATATCAATTATTGTTGTGATGGACTTATTTTTCTTGGTTTTACGAATTACAAATATATTAGATTTCTGAGCGTTAATAGCTACCTTCCATTTTTCACACCAGGACTCTATCTCGTCCACTTTCTATTGGAGTTTATATACTGCGTGGTTCGCATTAGCGGATTTGCAAACCACCGCAGTGTCATCCGCATAGAAGGCGATTAAGCAGTTGTTATCTTGCCTAAAAGTCGGAAAGTCAGAGGTATAGAAAAGATATAAGATGGGACCGAGAATCGAGCCCTGGGGTACACCGGCTTCAATTATTCTGGAGGTAGATGTTTCTGTGCCAAATTTAATAGTAAAGTTCCTATTATTGAGATATGAGTATATTGTTATTATAAGCCCTGGAGGCAGCTTGCAATCTATGAGCTTTTTAATTAATCCCAAGTGCCATACCCTGTCAAAGGCTTTGGCCACATCTAACATTAGGAGTGCCGAGGTTTGCTTATTGTGCGTGGCCGCTCCCACGAACTCAAGTATCCTGACCAGCTGATGCGTGGTCGATTTACCCTGTAGGAAACCATATTGTTCTGATGGAATATGTGTTAGATGTGGCTTAATCCTGGCATTCAGGATTCTTTCATAGACCTTAGCCAAGGATGGTAGAAGGCTAATCGGTCTGTAGCTACTTGGGATAACCGGGTCTTTACCAGGTTTTTGAAGCATGATAATTGAAGCTGACCTCCAGGGTTGAGGGAAATAAGTTTGTTGGAGGCAGGCATTAATTTAAGTCATTTAAGCGTAAGTAAAGCAGCATACGGCTTGGCGTAGCCAAGCACCTTTCTGCTCATCGGAATGGAAGTGGCAATGTTCGAAAAGAAGACTGGCGTCGAGCGTGTCCTTTGCAGAGGGAGACAGCTGCTGGAATGAACGAGATTGTGAGGGGCAGAGGATTGCTGAAGAAGGCCGTGGCGGGGCTTGGAACCGCACAAGGCGATTCGTCCACCCAATTAAAATATTTTTGAAAGGGTGGTTATTCCACCCTTTATAGGTTTTAATATTAATACGAGGTCGAGAGCACAGCGTCAGAGAGAGAGAAGGCAGCAAATGGTCTGGTGCGTTTGTCATCTGATAGAATCTCATATGCCAAGTTTTCTTTAAAGTCTTCATTTTTGGTGGCTTTGGAATAGAACTTTATGTTGAGCCTGGAGATCCACTGATGAACCGTGGGGATCTTCAGATCTCTTCTAATGAGGGCATTTCTGATAAATCTTTGTGCGTTAACGATTTCTCGTAGAATATTATTTTGAAGGTTTTTTTGACAAGGGACAGGACAAATACAGAACATATACAAGAATAATATAAAAACTGCGAATTGCTTTTGATTCTGGTACAGAGAGTAACAAATAAAAAGTAACATTTAGATCAAAAATATAAAATCTGAGATAGTGCCAGGCAACTGGTTCCGAAATATATACTAATATGTCATAAGGTAAAAGCAGTGGGGAGCACAATATATATACATACACAATACACACATATATACACATACATGAACACATATACACACATACCAACTACAATATATATAAAAACGGCGTAACAGCAATCAGCATCAATTAACTATAACAAAATAAATGGAAAATATTTTCAGCTGTGAAAAAAAATATATTTCGTAGAAAGTCAAATAATAGTAAATACTGGTAAAAAATACTTCTGAATTGCGAATTAAAACTAAATAAACTGGTACATAAGAATCACGAATGCCCACTTTAAAGTCAACTTTCACTAATATTAATTTTTTCATTTTTTGTGATTTAAATTTTTCTCTGTGCACTACACTAACCAATTTTTATATTATATGTATTTTTTTTACTTACGAAAAGTCAATCAAAATTTAATAAAGTAACTTTTTTTTAATTTATTGAATTTTTTAATTATCTCAAAATCAACTCAATAAAAAAAAGCATTGTCAAATAGTGTTTTTCGCCGGCGACAATGTAAACAAAACGACTTTTCTAGTATTTTGTAGCGAAGCTGGCAACCAATACTTTTGAGAGATCTGTTTAATTTTACCTAATCTATAAAAAAGTTGATAATTGTCGATAAGTTAGAACTGGGCGTTTTTATGACTGTTGAGTTAGGAATTTTGATCTTTAAAATTGGTTTGGTTAATTGATGTCATACTAGAGCTGTATATTGTGCTATTGACGTTGGTTCGGGGCCCAACTTTAAGAAAAGACCCAGGAACAGAGCCTCGTATATTTGAACCAATGTCGGATAACGAAGACAACACATGAGCTACCTACCACCTGTCGCCCTTAAATCGGAAATTTTGAATCGTTAAGTTGGGAATTTCGAATCTTTCAAGTTACGAATTTCGAATCGTTCAAGGTAGGAAATTTATTGTTTCTACTCGCCTAAAAAAAAAACTTTGTGTGACGGCACTGCGGAAGTCATTATATTGGTCATAATAGCATGGTATTTGGTTTGGTTAAATAACGTCGCACTAGAGCTGCACAGTGGGCTATTGGCGACACATGGTATTTGGACAACAGATATTTAAGATCAAGCAGAGATTCGATAGGTGGCGCTGCAACAATAGTGAAACTTTCTAACCACATCCCAGAAATATTAAATATGTATTGTTTTCAACGGCTCGTTTACCGTATCCGTGGATAACTTCAGATTATGACAATTCTCAGATTACAAGGTCCACCTGGAACAACCTTCAACCCTATTACAACTTTAAGATTGGTAATATTTGAGGGAAACTTCCTTTTGTCAACCTGTGGCGCCTTCTATCGGCTGTTTTCTATATTTTTAAATATATCTCAAGCTTGGGGTCTGAAATATCTATAGTTTAACTTCGTGTATTATTTGGATCAAATGCTCTATAGATAGGGCTACCAGATGTCCTGGTCTCTCCGGAATCGTCCCGGAAAACGGCCCGGGTAGGCTCACGTAATTCATACATATAAGCCCCATTTACAGACTCCCTAAAAGCCTTTATTTCTTTTTAAAATCCCCATTGCCGGCGAAAAAATATCCCTACTTATTCCTGGTGCGATGGACCGTACCAACTCCCCCCATAGGAACTATTCGGGAGCATTGTTTGTGTCCCTCGGCCCTCTGGTCAAGCGAGAATGTCGGACGATTCGGTCCAATCTACTTCTTTAAACATGAATGAACGGGGTTTTTTGACCTGGAGGGGAGGGGTGTGTTGATAGCATTGAGCATCATGTTCACATATTAAACCGTTTGCCATGATTGGCGAGAAATGACACATTCGACGAGTGTCCTGTGTTGGCTTTTGGGATTTCTGGTAACCCTACCTATTAAAGACCTCTGACTTGGCAAAGTTTGATTTCAACAATCCTGTACATTAACTTATATCTTATGTTGGTCAGCTCTGAAACTGATCACTGTCACTGTTACAATTCAAATATTACACTTGAACAAATTTTACACTTCTTAATTGAAATTGGTTTTCTCCCATTAGTCAAAATGGTATATTATTTGAATTATGTTTAAAGACAATCATTTTGTCAGGTAATAACGTTGTAATGTTTAACCTTGCGAGTCGCAAGTGTTTGGCGAGTTATGGTATAAGTAATTTTTGTTCCATCAAACGCGACCCTATTAAACGCGACCCTATTTATTTCAATACACCCGAAGACAGTAAACGAAACCTATGTGTATTAAGTAATATGCGTTACAAGAACATGTGATGCAATCATGCGATAGAACAACAACGTGTACTACCACTGCCTTCTATATTAGCTGCCTGTCAGATGGGCTCGGAGTGGAGTTTGGTGTAGGAACAGTTTCGTCCGCAAGAGGCGCTAGTCAACAACAACTTCCGTCTCGACATTTCGTATTGATCACTGTGTTTTGGTCGCTGTGAATTAACGATAAATCAATTCTACAGTGGGGCATTTAGCTTAGGAATTTATGGGGAAGAGAGGGGAGAGTCGTAAAATTGTCAAAGAGGGGGAAGTTTTTGATGAATTAACTGCATGCCCCCCTCCCTCCCTTCACACCCATCTGTTGATTGTCAAAGGACAAACGTATTCTCATTCTTGAATCTTATCTGATGTTTGAACACTTTGAATGGAAAAGACACTAAAATATCCATTCAATTCCCTGTTGAAAAGCAAATTTTCCATCGTTAAAACTTCTGGTGCTTGCTTGTACAATGAGAGTCGATTTTCAGAATGGATGTATTTTACTGTAATTGGATGGGTTTGGAACCACTTAAAAACGGTGATTGAACAAGGAGTCTAAACTTGAATTTTACAGGAAGGTTGACGATGGTCAGAATACATCAAGTCCACATGGTTTACAAACGATCTCCCATTCAAGGTGGCCGATTTAAATTGTTAGAGGGTTGTTATGGTAAAATCTGATAACTCGCAATTTTTTTTAAAAATTAGAGATAATAAGATAATGGTGTAACGTATGTAGCGTTTTAAAGTTTTATTAAGAAACACACTTTTATTGTTCCAATCTGAATAACAAATTTCCACAATAAAAAGTAAGTAAATTATTTTTATATTGATTTATATATTTTGGTATAAACTTTTTTGCAAGTTGTTTGAAATTTTAAAAAGTAATGCAGTTAATGGTCTAAAAATGCGGGAAATACATATACTATTTTTTATTGTTTTTAAGAAAAGGATTTTATATATATAAAAATTCCATCAAAGAATATATTCATTGATGGAATTTCGACTTATATAAAAAACTAAAAAAGAAATGCATGTATAGGCATGACATCTAGTGAAATCTGCAGTTTTGAAGGAAAATACCTAAACTTTGCCGATAGACTTAGTTTAAGAATATGGTGGTTGCAGAGATCCGAGATGTGTTTCTCTTTGCTGAAGACTAAGGAAAGTATATAAATGAATTAAAATGTACAAAATTTCAGACCTTTTAATGCCAAGCTGTGAATTTCTATGGAGGTCAAGTGCACTATAACTCAATTTTTTAAATGGAGATAGCGATTTATATGCTTCATCGGTTCCATCAATGCGAGCCACACAATACACAACTAATATTCCATATATAGTAAAGAGACAAAGATTTCACACATCTGCTACTTGGAAACTTTTTAATGTTTTCTAATTTCACTGTTCACGCTGTGCGTTTTTTTAAGGGAGGTACGCCTTGTCCGCCCTTATTTCTTGAAAATTGCGCCCTCCTGCCTTTTTATGCTCGAATCACCCATTCCGAAATCCCACTATCCACCGGATCATGTTAGGAATATATTCGTTCTCATCCTTTTCACTTCAGTATAATTTTTTTTTCTTTCTTTCTTTGAGAATGGGATCAGTGCTAATTAAAAATTGGACAGATGAGATGGCTGACTTAAATTATTCGCGAATTGTATTATGCTAATATTATATTATACTAAAGGTTTTTCTTCGGCTTTATTTCGGTTCTGCAGTTATTTTGCTACATATTAAGAGCTCTTCAGGCAATTAAAAAAAAACTGCAATTAGACACCGATTTTTTAAAATCAATTTTGCGACTTAAAAAGCAGCTTCAGCTGTGGTATTTATTATGTTAAGGGTAAACTTTAGTTTTGCATGCATATTTTAATATTTTTAATGTACCATAAGTATCATAAAACTTCCAAAAATATTTAAAAAATGCAGTTGTTTTATTTAAATTCTAAATAAAAATAAATATAATATTCACACTAAAACTACTTTAAAATTCTAACATTTCTCCTCCGAAAAAAAAATTTTAAGTTGAAAATTGTAATTCCCTGAATCAAAAACCACAAATTTCATTACCAGACCAATGCCAAAAATGTAGCAGTAGCGAGCGCCTCTAGTGGGAACAGAGGAAAGTTCTCGCGAAACCGGAGATCAAAGCTCCGACGCACGACCTGGCAGGCAGCTAATATAGAAGGCAGTGTTTGAACTGAGGTGCTTCGGCGGTCAGACTACTTGGCATCGTTATGAGTTGAACAGAGAGGACGTCAGTTTGGAGTACACATGCGCAGTGCCCATCTCGCTTATTTAAGACTGTTGACTTTCTGCCAGCGAGCAGAGTCGTTGGTGATACGCCTACTAGTGTGTGTGCGCCATTCATGTGAAATCGTTATATTGTATAATTTATTAAATGGGTTGTAGGATTCAACTTGTAGGATTCAACTTGTATAATCTTTAGTTTTTAAATGAAATATTCAAGTAAATAAATTTAGTTCTGAAGATTTAATCATAGATATCATACGCTTCAGATGCCTAATATCTGACGAGTTTTACGTTTCCTATCAAGAGATTGAACTTAGAACAATTGTGCAAATTTTGAAGCTGTTGCACACCTAAAGCTAACCATGTTCGGCACCCAAATTGAATGGCAGGACGCCACTAAATACCTAGGAGTTGTCCTTGACAAAGAACTCACTTGGGAACCCCATGTAAAACTCATTCGTGATAAACTCAAAAAGATCCAAGGCGCACTTCGACCTCTCATTGGGAAAAAATCCCCTTTAAATATTAATAACAAACTACTTCTGTACAAAACCATGATCCGACCAGTCATTACGTATGCCTCCCCTGTGTGGGCCTCTGCGTGCACCTCTAGGTTAAATGAAATGGAATCCGTCCAATCGAGCATTATTAAAATCAATATTGATTTTATATCCCCATGATATTATATCCCCATGGTATATCCGAATTGAGGACATTCGAACCTCACTCAACATGCCTTCACTATGTGAATTCATGGGCAGGCTGGCCAGTAACTTTTACGCCAAAATACCTTTCATTGACAACAACGAGCTTCAATTACTTGAAGTATACGATCATACTTTGCCCATCAACAGAAAGCGGCCCGGAGCAGTAATGAACCTTTGTGAATAATACCCTATTCCCCAAGCAGCAACCACCCAATTCTGACATGTTTTCGCTTGGTCTAATGTTTTGTCCCTAGACTAAGTTTATTATTGATGTATTGTCCCAGACTCAAGAGATATCAGCAATGAATTTTCTTATTATTGCCAGAGAAAGGCTTTATGCCTCTTCATTTTTGTTTCATTTGTTATAATATGTTGTGCTGTCCTGTTCTGTCCCTGTACAGTCCCCAAGTGTATTTTACATGCCATGCATTTCAATTGTCCAATCACATGTCGTTTTATATTAACAGTCATATAGGAGGTTAAAGGGGCTAAGCCCCCATGGTACTCCAAACGCTTCGCGAGCCCCAGTTGCTCAGTTGGTAAGGCGTTCAGCTACTAATCAGAGGATTGGTGGTTCGAATCCGGGAAATGGACTTGACATAGAAAAGTAAAAAAGTAGTGATCTTGCGATCGGAGGGTTGCCAGCTTCGCTACAAAAATACTAGAGTCGTCCAGAATATCCAACAAATTATACTGGCGTGTATACGGGACTGGTGCACGATAAATCTGATCGGGGTCCAAAGTCCCGACGTCTATTGAAGGCGTTGGGTGCTAGTTCAGGTGTTTCCTCGTCATCTGACCATGGTTCTAAAATAACGAGGTGCATGTATGAATGTGTTCCCGGGTCTTTCCTTCGAGATTGACCCCGAACCGTCGCCAATAGCCCACTGTGCAGCTCTAGTGCGACGTTAATTAACAAAACCAAACCAATTACTCCGTGCTCTAGTGCGACGTTAATTAACCAAACAAATAAACTTATTTGCACGCAGTTTTTTTTTACAACAATCTTAAAAGAAGTTTTACAATTTATACTGGAGGAGAGGGAGAGGTTGACGACAAATACTTTAAATTAAACTTTATTTACGAATAACAACGTACACAGTCAAAATTAACTTGACATGGGCACCATTAGATTGCCATTCATCCTAGGAACGTGTGGCCTCCGTTCAAGGCGTCAGCTGGGAATACGAAGATTCCTGGTTCCATCCTAGGCGATGGACTTGACAAAGAAAAGTAAAAAAGTAGTGATCTTGTGATCGGAGGGTTGCCAGCTTCGCCACAAAATACTAGAAAAGTCGTCCAGAACATCCGCAAAAATTAAAGGCGCGTATACGGGACTGGTGCACGATACATCTGAACGGGGTTCAAAGTTTCGACGTCTATTGAAGACGTTGGGTGCCAGTTCAGGTGTTTCCTCGTCATCTGACCATGGTTCTAAAATAACGAGATGAATGTGTTCCTGGGTCTTTCGTTCGAGAATGACCCTGAACTGTCGCCAATAGCCCACTGTGCAGCTCCAGTGCAACTTGAATTAACAAACCATCCTAGGAATACTTTTTACTAATGGTGCCCATGTAGAATGTTTGTGACTGATGAGTAAATCGTTAGTTGAAAATAATGTGTTTACTTTAAATAATTGTCTCTCCCTCTTGCTTACACTTATATAACCATGAACTGTATAAATATATAACCTGATTTTTCGAAAAATATATAGAAATGTAAAGCATACAATCTTCCAAATTTGATCTCCGCCACTGAACTCTAACTGTAACTTCTGGAAGGCTCAAAACTTGTTTCCTCTATGGATGCTTTGAAGCCAATGTGGAAGCAGCCATACCAAATTTTTGTTAAAGTGATTTAGTAGATATTTTTAATACTATAGCATTATAGAAATATTAAATGTATATAAATATTATATTTTCTTCTTATAGAAATAATGTTTATGTTGCCAAACAAATAGTTTTTGCTATTGCGGTTTAACCACTTTGGCTTGCAAAAGACTTTCAATTTTGATTCCAGATTGCACTTAAAATGGGTTTCAAAAGAAAATAGAAAAGAAACTCGGCCAACAGCAATACTCGTGGGCATATTTTAACAAAAAATATACGAAATATTGCTGCAGCGATGAAAGTGGGGTACAGTTGTTGCCCCTTCAATGGACAATTCCCACATTTTCTAAAAATGAGTAAAAAAAATGACAAAACAATGCTGATTTCAAATATCCACACAATAATCACCAAAAAAAATTACTTTGTTAAGTATAACGAAAGGAAAATCGCAAAATTTGACTCCTTCTCGAATCGCTCCGATTATGACGTACCAATACCCTAAACACAGATCAGCGTATTTGGGATAAAGCGTTCTTCTCGTTACTTTCCGATGACCGTTATTCTTGTATTTGGAAATTGATGATGGTTGAAAAAAATGCGCATTTTGACATCATAAAGTTAAAATAATTTAACACACTAAATAATTAATATTACATACGTTCTTTACCTTTGTATTGAATGTCAAACATATAAAATTTCTTGACCTATTCGATTCCCTTGTTTCGGATATTATATGCTAAATATAAAATATAGGTCAGTTCTAAATTGGCATTTGTTGTCACATTGAGACCTGTGTATTCACCGTTTGCATGTTTTTCTAATATAACTTTATAATTATCATTTAAATATATCATCTAACATTCAAGTTCGACGTTATTTTCAATATTACTGCATTTGATAGAGGGCATAGAGTTTGAAGTTTATTTTCTTTCCTGAAAAACAAAAACCACACACACTTGCTTACTAGTTGACGGTAGTCTCATTTCTATCAATCAACAAGTTTATGATGCTGCTTGAGATTGAATCCATCAGCAAATCGTTTGAGATCCTCCTTTCTTTTAAACTGTTTGTTGCACACCACATACATGTGTTTTTTCACCTGTGTGGATGAGAAGATGCCCATTGAGATGATTCTTTTGTGTAAACTGTTTGTTGCACATTTCACATACATGTGGTTTTTCACCTGTGTGGATAAGGAGGTGAATTTTGATTAAACTGTTTGTTGCACACTTCACATACATGTGGTTTTTTTTCCTGTGTGGATGAGAAGGTGGGTTTTCAGAGTGGCCTTTCTTTTAAACTGTTTGTTGCACACTTCACATATATGCCGTTTATCTCCTGTATGGATAAGGAGATGCTTCTTGAGAGAAAACTTTTGAGAAAATTGTTTGTTGCACACTTCACATACATGCGGTTTTTCACCTGTGTATATACGGAGGTGGTTTTTGAGATCCTCTTTTCTTTTAAACTGTTTGTTGCACACTTCACATACATGTGGTTTTTCACCTGTGTGGATAAGGAGGTGAATTTTGAGAGAACACTTTAGATTAAACTGTTTGTTGCACACTTCACATAAATGCAGTTTTTCACCTGTGTGGATAAGGAGGTGGTTTTTGAGAGAACACTTTTGATTAAACTGCTTGTTGCACACTTCACATACATGCGGTTTTTCACCTGTGTGGATAAGGAGGTGAATTTTGAGATGATTCTTAGTAGTAAACTGTTTGTTGCACACTTCACATACATGCAGTTTTTCACCTGTGTGGATAAGGAGGTGGTTTTTGAGAGAACACTTTTGATTAAACTGCTTGTTGCACACTTCACAAACATGCGGTTTTTCACCTGTGTGGATAAGGATGTGTTTATTGAGATAACTCTTTTGATTAAACTGTTTGTTGCACACTTCACATACATGCGATTTTTCACTAGTGTGGATAAGGTGGTGGGTTTTGAGTTGACTTTTTTGTTTAAATTGTTTGTAGCACACTTCACATACATGTGATTTTTCACCTGTGTGGATAAGGATGTGCTTATTGAGATGATTCTTTTGTGTAAACTGTTTGTTGCACACTTCACATACATGCGGTTTTTCACCTGTGTGGATAAGGAGGTGAATTTTGAGATGATTCTTAGTAGTAAACTGTTTGTTGCACACTTTACATACATGCAGTTTTTCTCCTGTGTGGAGAGGTTGTTTGTGACTTAACATATTTAAAAATTGATTGATGCTCACTTAACATTCATTTTATTTTTTCTGTCTGGACGAAGAGGTGCTTTTTGGAAATATCCTTCTTGTAATTTATTGCAATACATTCTATCGTACGCAATTTAAAGACATCATCAATAATCGTGTGTAAACCATAGACGTAACTAAAGGCAATAACAAGAACTCTTGCTCATTCTATTGCCACCAATATAAATGAAAGTTTTGATTGGTTTGGTTAAGAACGTCGCACTAGAGCTGCATACATAGAATTGTATAAGACGTAGAAGGAGGAAAGACTTCCCAACCTATGAAGCCTACATGGGCGAGAAATTGGATTTAGTTACGCACATGGCTGCCAGATTGGCGACTTTTATCGCTTGCTTTTGATGCTGTTTCAACTATATTTTCACTACTTTTGGCAAGCTATTTTAAGTAATAATTGGATTATAGCAAACATGCTAATTAGTACCAATTAAAAATATTCTTTTTAAAATTTCATTTTAATTAAAATAATATTTATTTACGTTATTTTAATTATTATTCGATTAATTAAGATATTAATTAATATTAATTATAGCAATATTTTGGGGAATGTATTAGGCATTGCGCAATAAAATAACGAAAAATAGCGTTAAAAGTTAATAAATATTGATTATTACTATCATAATTGAAATAATATTTATGTACGTTATTTGAATTATTTTTGATTAATTCAAAAAAATGATATTTTCCTTAAAAAGCAACACAAACAACATTTTTTCTTACAATCTACAATATTTTCGTGATATTTTGCAATAATCAGCATTATCAAAAGAGTTGTATTTAGAGCGTTTTAAATAAAGCGATTTTAGTATTGAAACTCCTATCTCCCGTCACATTTTTGAGTTGAGTTGGGGAAAGCTGCAATACCTTCATTTTCCCTATTGGCGAAACCGGCTTTCAGCCTTCCAGCAACCCTATTAGAGTTCAGTGGCTGCATAGTGTTATGGCGACGCGTCACCACAGAAATGTATATGATCTAGAAGGAGGAAGGTCATAGCAGCCGATGAAGCCTGCAAGGGCGGGAAAACGGATAGAGTTGGCGAGAAACGGGGGAGAATTAGATACATGGCTGCCAGATTGATGACTTTTATCGCTTGCTTTGGATTTTGTTTCAACTTTGACTACGCTTGACGTCGTGTTACATAATAATTGCATTATATAGTATTTTAAGATTTTAGACGTTGGATCGGGTTTTTTTTAAAAGAAATTTAATAAATATTAATCGCATATTTTTTTTTAACGTGTTCCTGAAAAGTTACTAAAATACATTTATGTAAAAGTAATTATATTGTAATTTAAAAGTAATAGTTTAATAAAAACATTATTATATGCACTAATAATATATAGCGAAAAAATGTGTTTTATTCTGATAAAATTGCAATAAGGATTACTTTTAGTGTTGTATTGTTGTTATTGATTATAATTGTTAATTTCTTAAAAAACCTATAAAATTTCCTCAGTAATTAACAAATTATTAAAAATTAATAATTATTAATGAAAAAATAATTACTAATCAAGATAAATGCTAGTTAGCGTTTATTTTTTTTTATATTGGTAAATATTCTGGGAATTTTACCATATATTTAAATTAAAAATAAATATTTATTAACAATTAGTATTTATTTATAACCCCCTTCATAATTTTTGAAATGCAATGCCACTGGCTAAGTGGTACTATACATGTTAATTAGTACCAATTAAACTTTAATTGTTCTTAAGATTTTGTTCTTAAGATTTTATTTTAAAAATTAAAAAAAAATATTTAATTATGCAAATTATTTTAATTACTTTGTGATTAATTAAGATAGTAAATAATTTTAATTAACCCAAATTTATTACGGCAATATTTAGGCATTAAAACCGTAAAAAAATAAAAATTAGCGTTAAAAGTTATAAATTATGACCACCCATGTGGTTGTATAAAACTTCTAAATATTAATATTTCCCTTTAAAAGCAACGCAAACAAATTTTTTTCTCATAATTGACAATATTACCGTGTTTTATTGTAATTTACAGCTTTATCAGAAACGCTATATTTAGAGCGCAATAATTTAAAAAAAAAAAAGCGATTTTACCATTGAAACTCCTATCTACCGACAAATTGAGGGGATCAGTTGGCGACGGCCGCCATACCTTCAATTCCCCTATTGGCGAAACTGGCTTTCAGCCTTCCAGCAACCCTATTAGAGTTCAGTGCGCGTCCTCGTGTTTTTAGAAATATGGTCAGATAGTGAGGACAACAATTTAACGGTACGGTGCAACCTCAATACGGGATCATAGAATTCGGGATAGGACAAAGTCGACCACGATCAGATTCAACGTGCACCAGTCCATAGGTGATGCGCATTGCAACGTCACAGGCTTTCGCGCAGAAAATCTAATGACAAAACATTGAGGATTCCCGTTGCCTTTCGCTATGTTTGCATCGCTTGTCAAAGGCGAGATTTCGTTTAAAACTCAAAATAATAGCACACGATTAGACACAAATATAAGTACTATTATAATTTTAGTTATATGCGGATTATTAAAGCATATAAGTTTCCAAATAACTTAACTATTTCGTATTCAAATAAAATGAAAAATCAGACATTATGTCTGATAACTTTTCATGCCAAGTTCTGCTTAAGAGTCTAAATATGTTCCCGAAACACGAATAATCGAACCTAACCTAGTTAATCAGGATATGAATATTTCACGCGTTCTGTGCAACTGTGGGGCTTTGTTTGGAACTTTTCGAGTTGGTGAGGCAAAATTGATTAGTAACCATTCAAGTTTTGTCCAAAATATCCGAAAATGAAATTATTACACCTCCGAATTCGCCTTCAAATTTTCTGCAGAACTAACCTATTTTATTCGCCTGAAACAAATTTTGTCAAAATGGAATTTTTTTCTGAAGATTTAAATATATTCAAGAACCAAAAAATGCATTTAGAAAAACTTATCTGGCGTTTCCCCACGAATCGCCTTTTGTGATAAAACACGTTTTGAATGTTTGGCTCCCCAATTGCAAGGATAAATTGTGTCCGTTATACTGCTACATTTATTTGTACACAATCGCTACAACTTGTCTTTATTGAGCCAATATCTCTACACAGTGTTTGGACTATAAGGGAAGATATGATGCAAATTCGCGACGGTGTGGTTCGCTTCTTCCGCCCGAGACCTAGCGAAGATTTAGGGTACCAGGTGTCTCCTTCGCCGCGGTTGTTTAGGGTATTGGTACGTCACAGCCCCTTCGCGCGCTTTTGGCCTGATTTCGCGCACTGTAAAAAATACTAACTTTGAAGTCGTATAAAAAAATAAATACGAATCGGAAAGTGAAAATTTTGCGATGGATAACTTTTTCGGTTGTCAGACTAGAATAATTAAAAAAAAAAAAAATGTGGGAATTGTCCATTGGCTTCAAGCCAACAAAATGTCTTGCCCAATCCAGAAGTTACAGTTAGAGATCAGTGATCTCCTTCCATTATTATACATGTGTGATTAGGTTCGCGTCTCCGTTCTTTAACTAAAACACTTAAATCAATTAAAATAAAACTTTATTTAAACATGTTATAAAATATTAACATTAAGAGCACATTTCTTGATTAAAAGATCATTATCAATAAAAAATCAAGCTCTAAAATGCAACATAAAATAATTTTTATAAGAAAGACCATTTACAATGGCTACGTGTAACAGATGTGTTATGTGTATATGTATTTTTCACATGGAATTTACACATATGTGCTAAAAGTCATATTTCCTCCTTCTATTTTGAAGGAGAGCCTTTGAATGCTGATATTAATAATTGTAAAAATGTAAACCACTGTCCCACAAGCGGTTTTTGACATTATAAATTTGGTTCCACTTTTTGGCAGTTAATTCTTTGACATTATAAATTTGGTTCCACAGCTTGGCAGTTCTTAACGTTCGAGCTTTTTATTAAAAAATAATCCAGAACAATTAAATTTAATTATTAAAAATAATAATTATTATTTTGAAAAATTAAAAAAATTAATTAATTTGAAAAATTACAAATTAATTGCTTTTGGCAAGTTTCCTTTTAAGTTATATTATATTATTAAAAAATAGATTCGAACATTGTAATGGTAGAATGGATTATTTGGAATTTAATTATTGCTTTGACTGAAAAGATTCCACGTTGTGATAACATGGCCTTGACTGTCAGACTGAGTAAATATATTTACTCTTTTTTAAAAATTATTTAAATAAAAAAATAGGGTTATTTATGAAACAAATACAACTTTTTTTTAATAAATATTCGAAATTCTTTCTTTCTATATGTATAAAAACCACCTCAGTAATACGCGTTAAAGATAGCTACTGAAAGACATTATCTACAGAAAGCATTTTTGTTTTAAAAAAATCAGCTCTATAATGCGCTTTTTAACTAGATAAAAACTTACTATAATCTCTGATATTTCCTTTTATTAGTGAAAACAAATCTTATGATTCATAACCTTAACTTTAGATTTTTATAATTCGCTATACTGGAACTAAACTGGCCTATATGCATTGGATATCCAATGCATTGTTCGAGGATTACTGATTATAATTTACACAATGTTATATGATGAATATACGTGACGTTTAGAGCTTAAGTGAATCAAGTCCATAAGTTAAAGTTTCGAGATAATCGAGGTAAAAGTTTGCTAACACTCGTTGAATCCTATAGTGATTTAGAGGATAATAATGCCATCTGTTAAAAAATAGCAATAGCAGAGGCTACGTTTACTATGGTTCTGAAAATATACATCATTAACAAGTATTAATCCGCAAAAAATAATTTTTTTTGTAAGGCTTTTGGACTTGATTCACTTTGGCTCTGAATTCTTCATATATCAATATAACGAATATACATCGATGTAACAAATACATGTCGATTTAACGAATATATATCAATACAAAAATCAAACTTTCCGCTTCCCTGAACAATTCACCTCATCCCGAGCATCGTAACAGTCAACAACTCCATCGCAAACCTTTTCAGCCCTCAGACAATTCCCACCTCCCAGAACCGCACACCTCCACCCAGGACAGGAGGCGATAGGTGGTACACCGTCCCACCTCCTGGTACCCATCACCTCCTTAATCCACTCGCTGAAGTACACGACTCGCGTGTACATCCCTGGGGTCTTGGGCCTGGCGCATCCCGTGCCAGCACTGATGACGCCAGCAATGTACCAGGACAAACCGTCCTCCTGGAGGCACATCAGCGGTCCTCCGCTGTCTCCCTGACACGCATCCCGTCCTCCTTCAGTATAACCAGCACACAACCACCTGTCCAGGTTTCTTTTGCAGGTCTTCGTGAGGGGGACGTGGACCTCCTGGAGCTCGTCGGAGTCGTCCTCCATTTCGCCAGTGTCCCCCCAGCCGATCGCTGTGCAGACAGACCCGACGGTCTCGACCCGCCTGGGGCTTGGCAGGCAGATGGGGCGGACCCAGAAGTCGAAGGAGACGCGCTGGGAGGTCCTCAGGAGGACCAGGTCGTACTCCAGAGTGACGATGTTGAACTTGGGGTGGGGGATGACGCGATCGAGGGGGTAGGTCTTCTGGTGCGGGGTGAAGGACCGCCTCCTCAGCATGCCCAGCTGGACCTCGTAGTAGTTGAACCTGTTGGGAACGAATTGCCAAGTTGATAAATTGATTTAATTTTGAACTCCGATAATAACATCTTAGGACCTCTAAGGACAGTGAGCAGCTGCAATTTCCCCTTTTTTCCTCTTAACCCTTTGCTCACCGTTGGCGCCGCTCATGCGACAACATAACGATTGTCGAACAATATTTATAGATGATAGTGATAAATATTTATATTCCAAAGTTCAAATTTAAAAATGAAAGTAATCCCTAATCTAAAATGTGTTGTACATACGGAATGAAGAGAGAGCCTTTTGTGGGTCCAAAGACGTTAGCTTTATTTGTGCATTAAGAGGCTAAAAGTGAGGTTACAAAGATGATCAGAGCTTATATATACCCATAAGAGGAAGTGACATACTTCCCATGTTGAAATAAGGAAAGTGCTGGAGGGACTTTGTTGGATCCGGGAGAGAGATATTTTGCTTCAATATTTAGGTCATTATCATGACCCTGTTGAACTCTAAATGATAACTTACGTGATTACACAAGGATGGTTTTACAACCTTAAGATCCGTGATGTCGCAATACACAACAAAATTAATCGAACTACCATAAGTATGCGTAATTGCGCAGTTAGAAACTACAAAATGCATCAACGGAAAAGGAAAATGTTTTAAAACCCGCTAAAGGGAAGCTGTCTAAAATTATGCGGTAAACCGTCGACTTTGCAAAAGGATCTTGTTACAGTAATAACACTTATGTACAGTAAGACAGATGGTTTGTTGAAACGTCGTGTGACGCAAAACAGAAGATATGGAATCCTACCCCCTCTTGCTGCCAAAGCTGTCCTTACGTCAAATTAGCTTTATATCTGAAGTCAATGTTAAATCAGAAGATATCTATTAGAAGAGAAAATTTTATCACCAAGCTCGTATAAAAGTTATTTTACACCAGAGTAAAATATTTACAAGTTTTAAAAATAGCAAAAACATTTGATTGTCAAAACTGATAAATACTATAGAGTGATAAGAAAGTTCACGAATTTTTATTTATCTAGTCAAATTTCTTAAGATCATCTGAAACTGTGATTAAGTTGTGGATTTTGTTTTGCTTTTTTAGGAATTAGGACTAAAAAATTAAGCTGCTACAAAATTTGTGATTTATCTGCCCTCTACTGGCAACTAGTTTCGAAATAAATTGACTATGATACTTTTTATTCCTGCTTATGTACTTCTGCCATCAACAACAATTTGTTTAGGTTTTCAGAAACTAGTTGGCGAATAGTACTCTGATTTTTTTGGGGGAAAGCTCCATTTTGAAAACCGAATTTTTTTTATCAATGGATATTGCAAGCCCTTTTGTTTTTTATTTATTGTTTCACTTGTATATCAAAACAGATAGATACTATGGTAAAGACTAGGCAAAATTATATTTGTAGAACATAAGAACAACTTGATTTTTTTCTGGAATTTTAAAATAATGATTTATAAATTGATTAATTTGATGATTAAGACATAAAATACAAAAAAAAACTAAAATGAAAATTCTGAAAATTAACTGTACTTTTGCTATCTGATTTTTAACAAACCTTCTCGAACTGTAAGTGGAGAAATTTAAGATTGTTGTTTTAAATATTTTCAACATTTTAAAATTTATGTAAAATGTTATTCTATTAAACCAAATATTTCAATGAAATTAAATAAATATCCCAGTATTAGTATTTCATTATTTAAAATAAATAATTTTTTTTTTATAAAAGCTCCGAAGTTTTATTTTGGTTGGAAAAAAATCAATTTTAAAAGGGAGTGATAAAAAGTCACTACCATCTTGTGCAAAAAAAGTTTGTATCCCAAAATTCATACGCGGAAACGAATCAAGTTTTGCTTTATTTTTAAAGAAAATATATTGTGGCGAAATCTTGGTGTGTCTTAGATATGTTGAAATTACAAAATACTTTTAACCCTTTGAGTACTGAATTATTTGAAGATTTTTATGCCCAAGGGACGGATTTGGTCAGGCGACAACATAACGACTCGTTCTTTTGGTTTCCTGTTCTTTAAAATAAATTCGAAAAGTGTCTTGTATGTAAAACACATCGATCTTTTTTTTTTCAACTTGTTCTCTTGCAAATCCAAAACAGATTATGATTTTTTCCCCTCTATGAGCATAAAAAATTCTGGGGGAAAAACAGAAAGAGAAATAACTGTTCTTTAGAAATAACTCAAATGTCAAAATGTTCTTGGAGCGGAAAGGGTTAATGTTCAAGCTCAACTGTTTTGAATTTCTCACTTCCCATACCTTCCATATCAATATTGATGGATGAGGAACGAACACTGATTTCTAACTGAAACTTCTGGATCAGGCAAGGCAGTTTGCTGACCCCGGGCTACGGGTCCCTCAGTCAGATCTACGTGCCATTAATATGCTAGTTTCAAGAAGTGCACGATTAAACATTTGAGATTGTTCTACCTAGGTTATTCAGCATTACCGATAGTTATCACATGTTCAGATAACGAATTAAAAAGTTTGAAGGATAAATATATAAAGCATTTATATGATATATTTCTTTGTTGGGTTGGTACGGTGTGGTATTTTATAGTTTGGGTATTCCGACATCTACAAACAGTGAATTATTAACATTTCATTAGTTCAAATGATGACGAGTATTTGCATTGGAATAACATTGGCGGTGGGAAGCTGTTACTAATGCAGTGTTAAAAAGAACTCTTTGCTATGGACATAAACCACTTTAGTTCCAGACGAGTGAAATCTTCACAAACCTGTGGTTGACGAAGCAGTCCAATAACACTGAAGGATTAACACTGCATTAGTAACACCCGAGAAAATGACGAGTATTTGCATTGGAATAACATTGGCTATGGGAAGCTGTTACTAATGCAGTGTTAAAAAGAACTCTTTGCTATGGACATAAACCATTTTAGTTCCAGACGAGTGAAATCTTCACAAACCTGTGGTTGACGAAGCAGTCCAATAACACTGAAGGATTAACACTGCATTAGTAACACCCGAGAAAATGACGAGTATTTGCATTGGAATAACATTGGCTGTGGGAAGCTGTTACTAATGCAGTGTTAAAAAGAACTCTTTGCTATAGACATAAACCACTTTTGTTCCAGACCAGTGAAATCTTCACAAACCTGTGGTTGACGAAGCAGTCCAATAGCACTGAAGGATTAACACTGCATTAGTAACACCCGAGAAAATGACGAGTATTTGCATTGGAATAACATTGGCGGTGGGAAGCTGTTACTAATGCAGTGTTAAAAAGAACTCTTTGCTATGGACATAAACCATTTTAGTTCCAGACGAGTGAAATCTTCACAAACCTGTGGTTGACGAAGCAGTCCAATAGCACTGAAGGATTAACACTGCATTAGTAACACCCGAGAAAATGACGAGTATTTGCATTGGAATAACATTGGCGGTGTGAAGATGTTACTAATGCAGTGTTAAAAAGAACTCTTTGCTATGGACATAAACCATTTTAGTTCCAGACGAGTGAAATCTTCACAAACCTGTGATTGACGAAGCAGTGCGCGGCGGATACCACCCAGCGGTCATTGACCAGAGTCGCCCCGCACGCGTACGTCCCGTTCTTGTAGACAGCGGCGTGCCACGGCCACGCTCCTGGCTGGGACCTCTCCCCCCCGACGATCCTTCCCCTGGGTCTCCTGGGCAACAGGTGCTGGGGGTTGAGACCGCACTTGACGTCGTCACACGCCACGAAAATGCCACTGTCCGTCACGCATCCACGCCACTGGACGAACCTGCAAACACCAGATATAACGTGGTATAGTTTCGGTGGTTGAAGTCAACGTCGTATTAGAGTTACATAGTGAAATATGGGCGACAGTTCAGTTGGATGGTTTGTTGAATTAACGTCGCATTAAGTGGACTATTGGGGACGGTTTGGAGTCTTTTTTTGAACGAAAGAGACCTTGGAACACTGCTTTATAATTTTGAATCATAGTCAGATAACGAGGACAACACAAAGACTTTTGGACCAAGACATAATTAACGTATACCAGTACACGGTCATATGACTGTGGTTTAAAATTAGGAAGCATTGGTTCCCGGGGTTTTGCCACTGATCTCTAACTGTAACTTTAGGATTGGGCAAGACATTTTGTTGACTTGAAGACAATTGAAGGGGTACCCACTTTCATCACTAACGCAATAAATCGTACATTTTCCATGTTAAAATAAACCGACATTATTGCTTTTGGCTAAGGTTTTTTTTTTCTGTTTCTTTTGAAACCCATTTTAAATGTAATCTGCTATTAAAATAGAAAGTCGTATGCAAGTCGAAATCGAAGTAGTGAAAAAGCAAGAGCGAAAACTATTTGTTTGGCAAAATAAAAATAAATTATATAAGAAGAAAGTATAATATTTATATACATTTGATATTTCTACAATGCTATGGTATTAAAAAACACCACTAAACCACTTAAAATAAAATTTGGACTACAGTATGGCTGCTACCACATTGGCTTCCCACGTGCCCTAGAGGAAATAAGTTTTGTGTCTTCCAGAAGTTATAGTTGGAGTTCAGTGGTTAACGCGTTTCGGATACAAAGGGAGTGTCTAATTCGCGAACCTGCCCATGTAGTGGTAGATGTACTGGGAGTCCCCGGGAAGGTGGCTGAACCTCCTATACTGGTGGGTGCTGCTGGACAGGGGGTTGGAGGTGATGCTGACGCAGGCGAAGGAAGCGAGGGCGCCCTGCATGTAGTCGTGGGGATTGACGCACACTGGGTACCAGACGCCATTTTTGTTCCTCAGCAGGAATCCCGTTCTGAGGCTGGACTGCGTAGAGGTGGATGGGCCCTCCACGGATGCGATGGCCACGTTTGACGACAATCTGGAGTGAAAAGCATGAAGTGTGGTTAAGAGTAGAAATAAATAAGTTGGTTGGTGAAATAACATCGTACTAGACTTGCACAGTGGGGTATTGGTGAATGACTGTTTTGTATTTTTGAACCATAGTCGGACGACGAGGACAACACCTGAGCTATCCCACAAGAATCACTTTTGGTAAATCTGCGCATCTGCGCCACAAACACGTGACTAATTGGAACGGCCTCCGTGGCCGAGAAGCTAAAGGCGTCAGCTGGGAATTCGAAGATTCGTGGTTCGATGCCAGGCGATGGACTTGACAAAGAGAGTAAAAAGTAGTGATCTTGTGATCGGAGTGTTGCCAGCTTCGCTACAAAATACTAGAAAAAGTCGTCCAGAACATCCGCAAAAATTAACGGCGTGTATACGGGACTGGTGCATGATAAATCTGATCGGGGTCCAAAGTCCCGACGTCTATTGAAGGCGTTGGGTGCCAGTTCAGGTGTTTCCTCGTCATCTGACCATGGTTCTAAAATAACGAGGTGCATGTGTGAATGTGTATGTGTTCCCGGGTCTTTCCTCCGAGATAGACCCTGAACTGTCGCCAATAGCCCACTGTACAGCTCCAGTGCGACGTTAATTAACCAAACCTCTCTAGAACTGATCGTAGACATAAACATGCAGAGTTCAATAGATCACCGGTGGTAATGCATTAATGAATATATAATAAAATAACGGTTACACCAAGATGGTATAGTTAACTAACGTCGCATTAGAGCTGAAAATGGGGTTATAGGCGACGGGGTTCGCGGCCTATCTGGAAAAAAAGACCTGGGAGCAATGTCTCGTATTTTTGAAACCATGGTCAGATGAGATTTGGTTTGGTTAATTAACGTCGCAATAGAGCTGAACAGTGGGCTATTGGCAACAGTTCGGGGTCTATCCCGAAAATGAAAGACCCGGGAACACATACACATTCACGCACACATTCATACATGCACCTTGTTATTTTAAAACCATGGTCAGATGATGAGGAAACACCTGAACTGGCACCCAATGCCTTCAATAGACGTCGGGACTTTGGATCCCGATCAGATGTATCGTACACCAGTCCCGTATACAAGCCGTTAATTCTTGCAGATGTTCTGGACGACTTTTCAAGTATTTTGTAGCGAAGCTGGCAACCCTCCGATCACAAGATCCACTACTTGTTTTACTTTTCTTTGTCAAGTCCATCGCCTAGGATCGAACCAGGAATCTTCGTATTCCCAGCTGACGCCTTTAACCGCTCGGCCACGGAGGCCTGGTCAGATGAAGAGGACAACGTCTCAGCTGGCACCAGACGCAACCTCAATAGGCGTGAGGACATTTTACCCCGATCAGATTTAACGTGCAGTAGTTCCGTATACACGTCGTAAAAATTGAAGACAAATTCGGACGAGTTACTTCGTAGCGAATCTGGCAAACCTCCGATCACAAGACCGCTACAGCTTAACATTTTTGCCAAGTCTCTTGTATCAGCCTTATTCGAATTCGCAACCCTCTGGTTGCTAGCCGGCGACAGGGCTTCCAGTTACCCCTTGGATAAAGGCGTTCGGCTAGTAATTAGGATTGCGAGTTCGAACCCGACTGATGGATTTGACAAAGAATACTCAAAATGTAGAGATATTGCGATCGGAGGGTTGCCATCTTCCCTGCTAAAATACTAGGTAGTCATCTAAAAAATAACCAACAAATTTTACTGGCGTTCAGCTGGTAATCGGAGGATTGGTAGTCGAGCCCGTGCGGTGGACTTGACAAAGAAAAATAGTGACTTGCGATCGGAGGGTTGCCAACTTCGCTACAAAAATACTGGAAAGTCGTCCAGAACATCCAACAAATTATACTGGCGTGTATACGGGACTAGTGCACGATAAATCTGATTGGGGTCCAATGTCCAGACGCCTATTGAGGTTGCGTCGGGTGCCAGCTCAAGTGTTATTCTCGTCATCTGACCTTGGTTCAGAAATATGTGGCATTGTTCCCGAATCTTTCCTTTAAGACAGGCCCCGAACCGTTGCCAATAGCCTACTGTGCAACTCCAGTGCGATGTTAATTAACCAAACCAATCGAACTAGAAGCCTGCCATTGAAAAGCTCTGTCAACAAGGACACGCTACTAGGAATGGAGTTGGAACCTTTGTAGCATGGATCCTTTGTAGTAGAGGAGTCACGACGTCAATCCCGCTAACATCAAAGTGAAGTCAACATGTATGGCCTCAGACATGTGGTTAATTACTTAATTCCATTCATAAATTTTCACCGTTACACATTTCCCGATTCATCAGCCAATCGCGATTATTTTTTAATTAATAATTTTTAAGAGATGACACGTCATATGGGCCTTTCGCTCTGAGATGTAGGCTTCGCGATTATGACGTCATATCTACTACAGATCATTCATCTCGAAGGTTAGAACGGCAAAGAAAAAGGAAAGACTCTTTCGCCCACCTGAAGCAGAAGTTCTCGTCCATGAAGTTGTCGCAGTCGACCTCGGCGTCGCAGACCTTGTTCCTCGGGACGCACTTCCCGTCGCCACAGTTGAAGGAGTCCTGCGGGCAGTACGAGCAGAAGGACTCGTCGCTCTCGTCAAAGCAGTCTGGGTACTTGTCGCAGAACTTGGCGGCCGGCATCCTGCGTGGAGACAATTCAGTTCATACTTTTAGAGGAAGACTAATTTAAAACTTCTTAAAAAAGTATTTAATGTTCTAATTACATTCCCTCCTAATTCTAATAACATGAAAGTTAATCAACATAAGATGTTGGAACACAAATAGCCCCCTTTATATACAGTTGAAAAATTGTTTGTTGGTATTTTACAAATTAATATTATTTGACTTTTTTACATTAAAATTAATGTGATAATCACGTAGGGAAGGGGTTCAGACGTCACGTAACATTTTAAAGAATATTCTAAAGCCCCGTTTACACGTCCAACAAAACGAACCGGTATTGAACCGGGTATTAGGGGAAAACTTTTCACCCGTTTACACGGCACTTGATAATTTGCAAGTATTTAGAAAGTGACGTCACTCCTATTGAGCGGCAAAGAGATTGCGTCCAGAGAGTTGTAATATTAAATAGAGAGCTCCTTCAATACCAGACTCTCGTAAGGCCCCGGTGTCAACATTGAAAAGAAAAAACCCACATCACGTGGTTATAGCGCTGCCATATTTGGCGTTCAGACATCTGCAGGAGTTTCAAATTTGGTGCACTTTCTTCTTTTTTGGTGATAAGGAGTTCTGTCCGTATTCAACTTTTAAACATATATGTAGGTATTTACTTATTTTCAAACAATATGCGCTAAATATTTCCTCTTCATTAACGAAACGAAAATATTTTATTTGCGTTTAATACTCGAAGAAGCGAAATTCTTTATATTTCTTAGGTTTTATTGTTCATATTTTCTTATTGAAGTATACAAAATAACAAATGAAAGAACTTCGCTTATGGTAAATTTTTTACATGAAAACATAATGCAATTATTTCAAAACTACAAAGTAAGAAAAATCTCCTTAATATATCTGTTAAACTCCCTTAAATTGTGCCACTCGTTAAAAAAAAAACTATATTTAAATACAAAATTAAACGCAAAACCATATTACAATACTTCGATCTCGTTTAGTTCTTAAAGTCGCCAAGGCCTGCCAAGTAATATTGGCGCATTAATGAATTGGCATTTCCACCTATCACGTGGTTTCAATGATGGACACACGGAAATCAGCATTTTTATTCTTCTATTTGTATCATTACTCTATGATTGCATCTGTTTGCACCTGCACGATAGTCTTTGAATGCCCGCTCAACTGCTTTGCGATTTTTTTTATAAATGTCCGCATCACGGACTGTACCATCAAAACGATCAAAATGTTGTATAAAAATTGCTAGTAAGTTTATTACTTCCTGATCACAATACTTGTTAGAAGCCATTTTAAAATAAGTAAATAACACGCAAAGGATCATGGGAACCAATCGGCTTTTATCCCAGTCAAGAGCATTTGCAAGTTTGCACCGGCATTTTTCCCCAAGAAAGGAAGATTTCGGAAAATTGCTGGGTTTAACAAGGCTTTTTAAGGACGTGTTAACGGGGCTTAAGGACGTGTAAACGGGGCTTAAGAAATTTAGAAGGGAATTTTCTCCAGAATGAACTTCCATAAAAAAAATTAGTTAAAAAACTTCAATTACATAAAAAATGGGCTAACTATCCCAAATGATGCAAGTTAAATATAAAGAAAAATATTTTGTTTAAAAATATTCAAAATGGCGTCGAAATGCTTTTCTGTTGAAGCAAAACCAGATTATTGCGCACAACTTTTTGCACATTCATTGGACGTAATTTTTTTTAAATCACGAGTTCAAATCTTGCCTTGTCCAGTATTTTCAAATTTAAAGAAATTCATTATTAATTAGAATTAATTAGTAATTAACAATATTATGACTAATTATTGTATTGTCACCGGGATTACGTATGTATGTCAAGTTTCAAATCGCAAAGATACTTCAAGCATGAATGGCCAGTAGTAGAGAGAATATGACGTCATATTCGTGAGGCAAACATCTCCGACCAAATCGCTACACACACGTGACTACCTTTCAAAATTATGAATTAAAAAGTACTCGCGATTGGCTGATGATTTTGGAAATGTGTAACAGTGAAATTTTATGAATGGAATGACGTCATTAGCACGTGTTTGTAGCGATACATGTTGACCTCACTTTGATGTCAGCGAGATGATATCCCGATGTTTGCTCTACTATGAGGGATCCATGCTCGAAGCAAAGACATTTGGAAGTGGGTTTAAACTGAGTTACTAGATTTGAGGACACATCACACCAAACAGTGTGAGATAAATAAAAGCATGTAATAAAAAAAATATGGCGTACGTAAAATTGCGTACACGTGTATTAGTAAGAGTCGCGTAACATTTGAGGCGTTCAGAGCTCAAGTAAATCAAGTCCATAAGTTATAGTTTTGAGATAATCTAAGTAACCGTCTAGGTAAATTCCTAGTGTACGGTGCCCCGTTGTCGCTAAATCCAAAAATTCGCGCCAAGGCAAAAATGACGTTTTTTCTTCTGCCAAATCAAAATGGCGGTATGGTTAATTAACGTCGCACTAGAGCTGCACAGTGGGCTATTGGCGACGGTTCGGGGCCAATCTCGAAGGAAAGACCTGGGAACGATGCCTCGTATTTTTGAACCATGGTCAGATGACGCAAAATGGCGGACATTGCGTTGGTCCGGGCAGTTGATCATGGTGCTTACAGGCGATCCTTCGGGACAGTCGTTTGGGGCATTTAACACCAGTTTAATCCTAAAGTGATTTAGAGGATAATAACGCCATCTGTTAGAAAATTGCAATAGCAGAGACTTGGTTCACTATGGCTCTGAAAATTAACAAGTATCAATCCGCAAAAAACATTTTTTTTAAAAATGTTTTTGGACTTGATCTACGTTAGCTCTGAAAGATTCATTTAATAGGAAGGGGACGATATGCGCGAAAGCGTCACGCTAACGTCACGTATTGGTCGGGCTGAAAACTGCCAAAAAATGCTTCACATGGTTTTTCAATGTCCCCTTAAGCCGGGACCACATTCGTTTCCAGCTTGCTTCAATTGTCATTTCCAAATATTTGTTATCAATGTTTATATTCCCCTGCTGCAATAAAGCACCCGAAACGTATACTGGCTACACGCTGGTTCAATGTTCCTTGGCTCCTTTGACTTGGTACTGGAAGATCCTTATCGTTATCTTCTACCAGTTTTCCAACCTCCGAGAATTTATGGTTGGTTATATGAGGTTTAATGACACAAGAGCCAAATATGGCCAAACTGCGCCAACCAAGATTTTCTGGTAATTGCTAATGGTACAACAGCCACTCTATTCACCCATACTGGAAGATCCTGGTCGTTATCTTCTACCAGCCTTCCAACCTCCAAGATTTCATGGTTGGTTGGTTGGTTGTTTATATGAGGTTTAATGGCACAAGAGCCAAATATGGCCAAACTGCGCCAACCAAGATTTTCTAGTAATTGCTAATGGTAAAACAGCCACTCTATTCACCTATACTGGAAGATCCTGATTTTATGGCAATTGCTAATGGTTAAACAGCAACTCTATTCACCCATAGTGGAAGATCCTGATTTTATGGTAATTGCTAATGGTAAAACAGCAACTCTATTCACTCACACTGGCAGATCCCGGTTGTTATCTTCTACCAGCCTTCCAACCTCCAAGATTTTATGGTTGGTTGATTATATGAGGTTTAATGGCACAAGAGCCAAATATGGCCAAACTGCGCCAACCAAGAATTTATGGCAATTGCTAATGGTAAAACAGTCACTCTATTCACCCATACAGGAAGATCCTGATTTTACGGTAATTGCTAAAGGTAAAACAGTCACTCTATTCACCAATACTTGAAGATCCTGGTCGTTATCTTCTACCAGCCTTCCAACCTCCAAAATTAAATGGTTGGTTGGTTATATGAGGTTTAATGGCACAAGAGCCAAATATGGCCAAACTGCGCCAACCAAGATTTTCTAGTAATTGCTAATGGTAAAACAGCCACTCTATTCACCCACACTGGAAGATCCTGGTCGTTATCTTCTACCAGCCTTCCAACCTCCAAGATTTTATGGTTGGTTGGTTGGTTGGTTATATGAGGCTTAATGGCGCAAGAGCCAAATATGGCCAAACTGCGCCAACCAAGATTTTCTAGTAATTGCTAATGGTAAAACAGCCACTCTATTCACCCACACTGGAAGATCCTGGTCGTTATCTTCTACCAGCCTTCCAACCTCCAAGATTTTATGGTTGGTTGGTTGGTTGGTTATATGAGGTTTAATGGCGCAAGAGCCAAATATGGCCAAACTGCGCCAACCAAGATTTTCTAGTAATTGCTAATGGTAAAACAGCCACTCTATTCACCCACACTGGAAGATCCCGGTTGTTATCTTCTACCAGCCTTCCAACCTCCAAAATTAAATGGTTGGTTGGTTATATGAGGTTTAATGGCACAAGAGCCAAATTAAAAATAATAAATAATAAGCCCTATTATAAAACGCACAAACCTAAAAGCGCAAACGCAGTTCAACTCGTCCTCCGCATTAGGGCAGTCCACTCGTCCGTCGCACC
The DNA here is from genome assembly GCA_963932185.1 of Troglohyphantes excavatus. NCBI lineage: Eukaryota > Metazoa > Arthropoda > Arachnida > Araneae > Linyphiidae > Troglohyphantes > Troglohyphantes excavatus. The sequence continues at coordinate 17,754,423 of OZ010678.1, forward strand.
TCTTATCCAGCACCAGACATCCGGAGGACGAGTTCCCTCCGCAGGCAAAGGAATTCCGTGGACACTTGGAGAAGGACGAAGAGTTCATCCAGAGTTCCTTCCCAAAAGGGAAAGTCACAGTCGTCCCTCCTTCGCCGACGACAGGCTCGGCTTTGGAGTTGGACGGGCCAACCGGACTCGAGGACGACGTGAAGTGGAAGACGAGGACTGTGAGGACGACGGTCAGAATGGCCATGCCGATGAAGAGGAGGACGTAGCGCCAGGACGGGGTGGACGTACAGCGATGGCGGAGGGTCATCTGGAGATGGACATCCGATGTGTGTGGCGGGAAACGGCTGAATGGAAAGATGAGATTTTTTGGAACCTTAGATTTTTTTTATTTTATATATCCAACATAAGGTTTGGTTTGTATAAAAAAACGTCTCACTAGAGCTGTACAATGGGCTATTAGCGACGGTTCGGGGTCTATCTCGAAAGTTTGGTTTGGTTTTTGGTTAATTAACGTAGCACTAGAGCTGCATAGTGGGCTATTGGCGACGGTTCGGGGTCTATATCGAAGGAAAGACCCGAGAACACATACACATTCACACACACATTCATACATGCACCTAGTTATTTTAGAACCCTGGTCAGATGACGAGGAAACACCTGAACTGGCACCCAACGCCTTCAATAGACGTCGGGACCCGATCAGATTTATCGTGCACCAGTCCCGTATACACGCCGTTAATTTTTGAAGATGTTCTGGACGACTTTTCTAGTATTTTGTAGCGAAGCTGGCAACCCTCCGATCACAAGATCACTACTTTGTTTACTTTTCTTTGTCAGGTCCATCGCCTAGGATCGAACCAGGAATCTTCGTATTCCCAGCTGACGCCTTTAACCGCTCGGCCACGGAGGCCTGTCTATCTCGAAGGAAAGACCTGGGAACAATGCTTCGTATTTTTGAACCATGGTCAGATGATGAGGACAATACCTGAGCTGGCACCCCCGGCGCAACTTCAATAGACGTTAGGGCATTGGACCCCGATCAGATTTAACGTGCACTAATACAGTATAGACGCTGATAGTACAGTATACATGAAGTTGGAGGCAAATTCGGACTACGTTGTTGCTTCGCAGCGAACCTGACATTCCTCCGATTACAAGTTCACTTCATTTTGACATTTTTTGCCGTATCTCTGGTATCAGCCGTGTTTGAACTTGCACCCGGTACCCCAAGGCTACGAGCCGCAGAATCCAACATGAGGCCTCCGTGGCCGAGTGGATTAAGGCGTCAGCTGGGAATCCAAGGGTGCCCTGTTCGAACATGTGCGACGGACTAGACTAAAGAACACTGATCTCCAACTGTAACTTCTGGATAGGGCAAGACATTTTGTTGACTTGAAGCCGATACGGAGGCCGCCATGATGGGGCACACTTTTCTTGATACTGCAATATTTCGTATATTTTTCATGTTAAAATACGCCGACATATATTATTTTTGGGTAAGTTTTTTTTATTTTCTTTTTAAACCCATTTTAAATGTAAACTGCTATTAAAATAGGAAGTCATTTGCAAGTCAAAGTAGAAGTAGTTAAAAAGCAAGATCAAAACTATCTGTTTGGCAATATAAAAATTAATTCTACAAGAAGAAAATATAATATTTATATATATTTAATACTTCTACAATGCTTTGGTAATAAAAAACACCACTAACTCATTTTTTAAAAAATGTTGGGGCACCGTATGGCAGCTTTCAATTGGTTTCAACGCGCCCGTAGAGGAAACAAAGTTTGAGCCTTCCAGCAGTTACAGTTAGAGTTCAGTGCTAAAGAATAGTCAAAAGTAGTGATATTGCCATCGGAGGGTTGCCAACTTCGCTACTAAAACACTAGAATGTCGTCCAGAACATCCACAAAAAATTAACGGCGTGTATACTGGTGCACGATCAATCTGATCGGGGTCCAAAGTTCCGACGTCTATTGAAGATGTTGGGTGCCAGCTCAGGTGTTGTCCTCGGCATCTGACCATGGTTCAAAAATACGAGGCATCGGTCCCGGGTCTTTCCTTTGAGATAGGCCCCGAACCGTCGCCAATAGCCCACTGTGCAGCTCTAGTGCGACGTTAACTAACCAAACCAAACCCTTGTTTTCTCTTCAGGATTCCGAAATGTCTCTAAAACCTCGTTGTGTAGTTTTAATTTTTAATATTGGGTTCATCTCGGTGACAATCTTGCGATTCATACCGATTCATCGGAGTTAACGCCGTAAGCGCCGGACATGTGAGATCTGACATAGCCATTAAGCGGCTAGAGAGAGAAAAACCAGAAGAGCTGGTTTGTTGTTAATTTAACTAATTATACAAAATGAAATACCTGAACGCACTACATGACAGTTTTGAACAATAGTTATTAAAAACCTAATTCCACATTACGAGCGGTTTGTGAACATTTGGACCATGCCAGTTTTAACTTATACTAGCTGCACATAGCAAATTTTTAGCGATTTGGTTTGATTATAAAACGTCGCACTAGAGCTACACAGTTGTCTGTTGGCGACGGTTCGGGGCCTATCTTGACTGAATGACCCGGGAACGATACCTCGTATTTTTTGTTTGGTTAATAATGTCGCACTAGAGCTGCACATTGGGCTATTGGTGACGGTTAGGGGTCTATCTGGAAGGAAAGACCCGGGAACGCATACACATTCATACATGCACCTCGTTATTTTAGAACCATGGTCAGATGACGAGGAAACACCTGAACTGACACCCAATGCCTTCAAGACGTCAGTACTTTGGACCCCGATCAGATTTATCGTGCACCAGTCCCGTATACATGCCGTTAATTTTTGCGGATGTTCTGGACGACTTTTTTGCGAAGCTTTATTTTGTAGCGAAGCTGGCAACTCTCCGATCACAAGATCACTACTTTTTACTTTTCTTTGTTAAGTCCGTCGCTTAGCATCGAACCAGGAACCTTCGTATTGCCAGCTGACACCTTTAACCGCTCGGCCACGGAGGCCTCACCGATTTATCGGAGTTAACGCCGTTGGCGCCGGACATGTGAGATCTGACATAGCCATTTTGGCGGCTAGAGAGAGAAAAACCAGAAGAGCTGGTTTGTAGTTAATTTAACTAATTATACAAAATGAAAAACCTGAAAGCATTACATCACAGTTTTGAACAATAGTTTTTTAAAAACATAATTCCATATTACGAGCTGTCTGTAAAAATTTGGACCATGCCAGTTTTAACTTATACTAGCTGTACATAGCAAATTTTTGGAGACTTGGTTCGATTGGTTAACGTTGCACTACAACTACACAGTCGGCTATTGGCGAACGGTTCGGGGCCTATCTTGAAGGAAAGACCCGGGAACGATGTCTCGTATTTTTATCCATGGTCAGATGACGAGAATTTTTGACCGATAACTTGAAACAAACGCGCAACCCTTAGATTACGAGCTCGGCAATCTTTTTTCCTGGCTATCAAACAAAACGTGATTTGTCAGTAATGAAATTCGAAAAACGAGAACCCTGTTAAAATTATATAATCGGATTGTAATTAAAATCACGTTTATTAAACACAAAGATTTAGTGGCCGTTGTTGGCGACGAAATCTAAGGGATGAAACTTCAAATGTGAATGATCACGGTGCTGCACTTCACAGAATATAAAACCTTGACCTTGGATTCCTTCACCAACAATAGCTGCTAATCTTAAATTAAATATACCTCGTTTTACTTATAAGCCGAGGAAATTCGTATTGTATACTCTAAAAGGAAGGTTGTTTCCGATTGAAATGATTTGCAAGAAAACAATTTGAAAAAATAGCAAAGTTTTTTAAATTCTAGATTTATTTAATTGCCAATTTGGATGATTTGGTTGGTAAACAATGGTTTAACATCTGAAGTAATTTAAAAAAATACCAACTTCATTTTTTAATACATGTTATAAAAGCTTTGGAAACTGCATATCAGCTATCATATTTTTAAATCTAAAAGCAAGTTGCTAATGACAATTTTTTCTCTATTATAGGTACAAATTATTATACATAAAAATCACTTACCTTGTGCAAAGGCTTATAATTTCAGGATTTGCAATGCAGGTACAACTTCGTACGTGGAAATGTTTCTGGTTTGTAACTGTGTTACAAACTTAATAGTATTTGGTTTGTTTGTTTGGTTAATTAACTTCGCTCTAGAGCTGCACATTGGGCTATTGGCGACGGTTTGGAGCCTATCCCGAAGAAAAGACCCGGAAACGATGACTCGTATTTTTTAATATCACAGTCATATGACGAGGATAATAGTACAATAGACCTCCGGTCGCAGTGCTTGCTCCAACTGGAGCCCCCATCCTCAAGTCATATGACGTCTCTGAGCTGGCACACGACGCAACCTCAATACATTGGCGTCAGGACATTGGACCTTGATCAGATTTATCGTGCCGCAGTCCCGTATACAGGCCAGAATAATGTGTTGGATATGTTTAGACAACTTCGTAGTATTTTAATAACAAGCTACATTTTTACTTTTGTCAAGTCCATGGCCGAGTAAATAAAGGCGTCAGCTGGGAATCAGAGGGTTCCTGGTTCGATCCTGTGCGACGGGCTTAACTAAGAAAAGTAAAAAATCTTGTGATAGGAGGTTTGCCAGCTTCACTATAAAATACTTGGAATGTCGTCCAGTACATCCACAAAAATTATTGGCGTGTATACGGGACTGGTGCACGATAAATCTGATCGAGGTCCAAAGTCCCGACGTCTATTGAAGGCGTTGGGTGACAGTTCAATTGTTTCCTCGTCATCTGACCATGTTTCAAAAATACGGGGCATTGTTCTCGGGTCTTTCCTTCGCGTCGTTAATTAACCAAACCAAACCAATGTTCTGTTAATTTGCACGTTCCGACACGACAGTCCAACTGTCGGGACAATTGCCGTGGGACCCGACGGTTTTGGGTCGTGCGTAGAACAGTTGTTTCATGGTTTGGTTTGGTTTGGTTTGGTGTGTTCCCTGGTCTTTCCTTCGAGATAGACCCCGAACCGTCGACAATAGCCCACTGTGCAGCTCTAGTGCGACGTTATTTAACAAAACCTAACCAAACTTGTTAAGTCTATCAGTCCGGCTCGAACTTCCAGGCCTCCAAGTGCGAGCGGTTAAAGGCGTTCAGCTACTAATACGAGGATTGGTGGCTCAAACCCGTGCGATGGACTTGAAAAAGAAAAGTAAAAAAGTAGTGATCTTGCGGTCGGAGGGTTGTCAGAACATCCAACAAATTATACTAGCACGACAAATCTGATCGGGGTCCAATGTCCTGATGCCTATTGAGGTTGCGTCGGGTGCCAGCACAGGTGTTTTCCTCGTCACCTGATCATGGTTCAAAAATACGAGGCATCGTTCCCGGGTTTGTCTTTCGAGATAGGCCCCGAACCGTCGCCAATAGCCCACTGTGCAGCTCTAGTGCGACGTTATTTAAACAAACCAAACCAACCGAACCGTCGGGATGTCTATACGCCTATTGAGGTTTAGTTGTTGTGTGCCAGCGAAGGTGTTTTCCTCATTATTTGACCATGGTAAAATATATGATGCAATGTTCCCGAGTCTTTTCATCGAATAGACGCCGTTGCCCCCACTGTGCAGCTCTAGTGCGACATTTACATCAACCAACCGAACCGTCCTGTTAATTCAACCAAATGTCTTCAAGCTGGTCGTACTATGTAAGGCCTCCGTGGCCGAGTGGATAAAGGCGTCAGCTGGGAATCAAAGGGTTCCTGGTTCGAACCTGTGCGACGAGCTTGACTAAGAAAAGTAAAAAGTAGTGATCTTATAATCGGGGGTTGTTCACTTCGCTACAAAATACTAGGAATGTCGTCCAGAACATCCATAAAAAATTATCGGCGTGTGTGCGGGACTGGTGCACCATAAACATGATCGGCGTCCAAAGTCCCGATATTTATTGAAGGCTTTGGGTGCCAGTTTAAGTGTTGTCATCGTCATCTGACCATGGTTAAAAAGTTCGAGGCCATTGTTCCCGGGTCTTTCCTTCGCGATTGGCCCCAAACCGTCGCCAATAGTCCACTGTGCAGCTCTAGTGCGTCGTTATTTAACCAAACCAAACCAATGGTCTGTTCACACGTTCCGACACGACGGCCCAACTGTCGGGACAATTGCCGTGTTTTTTTTTTGTTTGGTTTGGTTAATCAACGTCGCACTAGAGCTGCACAGTGGGCTATTGGCGACGGTTCGGGTCTATCTCGAAGGAAAGACCCGGTAACACATACACATTCACACACACATTCATTAGTTTGGTTTTGTTTGGTTTTGTTTATTAACGTCGCACTAGAGCTGCACAGTGGGCTATTGGCGACGGTTCGGGGTCAATCTCGAAGGAAAGACCCGGGAACACACACACATTCACACACACATTCATACACACATTCATACATGCACCTCGTTATCTTAGAACCATGGTCAGATGACGAGGAAACACCTGAACTGGCACCCAACGCCTTCAATAGACGTCGGGACTTTGGACCCCGATCAGATTTATTGTGCACCAGTCCCGTTTACACGCCGTTAATTTTTGCGGACGTTCTGGACGACCAATTGCCGTGGGACCCGACGGTTTTGGGTCGTGCGTAGAGCAGTTGTTTGATGGTTTGGTTTAGTTTGGGTCTGTTAAATAACGTCGCACTAGAGCTGCACATTGGGCTATTGGCGACGGTTCGGGGCCTATCTCGAAGGAAAGACCCGGGAACGATGCCTTGTATTTTTGAAACATGGTCAGATGACGAGAAAACATCTGAACTGGCACCAACGCCTTCAATAGACGTCGGGATTCTGGACCCCGATCAGATTTATCGTGCACCAGTCCCGTACACAAGCCGTCAATTTTTGCGAATGTTCTGGACGACTTTCTAGTATTGATGTAGCGGAGCTGGCAACCCTCCGATTACAAGATCACTACTTTTTTTACTTTTCTTTGTTAAGTCCATCGCACGGGTTCGAACTAGTAATCCTCTGATTACCAGTTGAACGCCTTTACCCACTAAACTACCGGGCTCCCTATTTAACCTACGAGAGCGAAGTATAGCTTTTTCAACAAGCTGAAGCATATCTTTGTATGCGCATTTATTTTTGCAGTGACATAATATAAAATTAATTATATATAAAATGTTTTTTTTATCACCTGTGTTATAAGTGCCATGCACATAAAGCTACAAATTTTTTTTGACGTTTAGATGGATTGTAGATATGGACCAATATAACAACTTTTACTCACCACAAGCACTTCTACATTGGTCGGGTGATGGATATTCCTGGTTTGGCCTTAACACGTGCAAAACTAGAACAGTCGTGTCGGAAGCCCGGAAAATTCTTAACAATGTGCAATATTAGGACTTTTCTTTTTCAATTGATATGGATATCTTCTCAAAGGATCAGATGGTTCTCGTGCTTAGCGTAACAAGTTGGCGTTGCACGTATCATGAACTGTCATAAAAACCGACTCATCACTTCTTTTTGTTCTGAGAAGAATCAGCTTCTTTAACTATTTTTAAATTCTATATTCATTTTTTATATACAAAAATAGTGGTAGTTATATATATAAAAAAAATTTCCGGTATTTATTAACTATAATTTTTTTAAACTAAATTTTAATATTTCCATTTAAAATAATACAGTCAAACCCCGTTATAACGAACCCTCAACGGACTGGTTCAGAAGTTCGCTATAGCCGAGGGTTCACTATATCCGAATTTTCAAATATTGACGATATAAAAACTTCCTAAAGTCCTTAAACACGTTTTGTGCGAAACAAATTACTTACACTGAACACTGAATTGCAATTTGTAATGGGCAATAATAAAGTAAAAGAAATATTTGTTCTTAAAAAACAATTAAACAATTAAATTAATTTTACTACTTAAATTTATTTATCTAAAGTATGAAAAGAAATTTTGATTTTTTGTTGAAAGCATCAAAAGAGTCCATTACATTCTTATCCACAGTTTTTGTTGCAAAGAAATTATGCAAAATGTTCACAGCTGCCTTACCGTTAGCATCAGAAATTGAAGGATCTGAACTAACATCCCCTTCGTATGCAATATCTGCAGATAAACGATAATCACCGTTATCTATTCTCTTAATAATTTTCGCTTTATCCTCAATGAAAAAGGCATTAAATCAGTTGAACGGGGGAAGGGGAGGAGCTGAGCAGGGGAGTCTATTGTCACCTTTGAGGAACCTGGCTTCTGTCAAAGGAACAAAGGGTAAGGAATGTGGTCGGGGAGAGTAAAATTTTTGGGAAAAACCTGAAACTAAACTGGAAAAGTGTGAATGTTAGTTCGCTACAGCCGAATTCCTTACTTTTGAAGATCGTTATAAGCATTTGAAAATACATTAGTGACATAGGAGTTTGGTTGGGACCAATTGAAAAGTTCGTTACAACCGAGGGATCGTTATATCCCGGGTTCGTTATACCGAGGTTTGACTGTACTTATAAAGTACGTTTTCGAATTCTTATTTGTTTCTTTCGTAGTTTTCACTCGATATATACTCGACAATTCAAAATCTAGTTCTTAAAATTAAATTTAAATTCATAAATGTGTATATAACTTGTATATCCAGTTTAAACATAGCATTTGTTTTTTAAAATAAACATGTGTAATATCTCAATATTACGTAATTTTTTTGTACATTATTAATAAATTTCAAAATATCAATTAACTGTTGTTGTATAAAATACCACAAGAGGGCATTTTGGTAAAGTTTAAAACTATGTCACTTCAGACAAGCAGATGATCACGAAATAATGTAAGTGAAATGAGTTTTTCCTTTATAAAACACGTGATGGCGCTTTAGTAACATTTAAACAGATGCCATTTTCCCTTCTTTAGCCGGTATGACAATGAAGAGTGAAATTATGGAAAGCTTATAAATTTTTACACAAAAAAAATTACTTAGATTTTAAAATAGCTTATCAAGTTTTAAATATTTTTAACAAGGTAATGAAATATTTAAATGTCTTCTATTACATATTTCACTGAACATTACGATTGCTAAAATTGAGTATGTTTACCAAAAATACTTAGAGATCCAGAAATAAAAGAAAAGTTTAAAAGTATAGACAGTAGCACCTTGCGGATTTTACAGAAATGCAAAGAAAAAGACACAATTTTTATCCTAACCAAAAAATATCAGTCCCATAATAAATACATTTTTAATAAAAAGTTATATCTATATATATCAAAGGTATATCATCTATAGTTGTCTCAGATCTGCTTCTGGTCGATATATCGCCATTATTTAAAGTTTATTTACGAACTTAAACATTTCGCTGTGATGAAGTATGTTATTTTTACGACTAAGGGTTTACTTGGGAGTTTAAAACTACTTGGAGTCAGGTGTACAGAAATAAAAACTTTTAAAGCGCTATCTATCATTAGAAAATGTAACTATAATTTTTTTCTTGATTAAAAAACTTCCATGAATAAATATAGTACGACTGATTTTAGAGAAAAGGCATAGTTGGCAAAACTTGGTTAGTACGAAACGCACACTCAGTGAGAGGGGTCTATCATGACGGACTGAAGTAAATTTTTGAACAGCCAATAAGAACAAACTATGCATTTTCACTACAAATCACTTTAGACAAGGCCTTTTAAACAACATATTTCTTCAACAAAAAAACTTTCAGAACATCAAGGAAGGATCTTAAACGTTCCTTTCTTTTATTCAAGACTACATTACAATTTAAACAAATTAATTAAATATTTTCTAATTATTAAGGGGGTCCGATACCTTCGACATTTTTTTTTTTATTTTTATACTTGTACAATCCAATTTTTTTTCACTTTCTAAATATGCATAAAAAACCATTTTAAGACGCTCAATTTTTTTTTTAAATTGCACATTTATTTTGAAATTAAAATTTTAGTAAATTTTTTAACAATTTTAAAATTCCTATTCCTTTTTTGTTTTTCAATATTTTTGAAGCAATTTTTTTTATTTAAGATCTTGAATAATATGTAAATAGATGTATGCATTCAAATTTTGATTCAGATACATCACTTTAAAAAAAAAATATATTAGAAATTTTGGAAAAAAAATTGATGAAAAAAATAAAATTCCATTTTAAGTGGTTTTAAAAAACAAATTATGGTAAAAATAGGAAATCTGAATGCATACATCTATTTAAAATATATTTATCTTGCTATACACACAAAAATTATGATTTTAAGTATAATAGTAAAAAAGCCTTAGCATTTTTAGTGTTCATTAAATTTCAAAACCACGAACAGAGATATTTGCTTTTAAAGTTTACATATAGCTTTTATAATAGGGAAATTTGTAGAGTGTGTCTCTTTAAAACATTCATAACTAAAAAAGTAATAGGAATTTTTTGAAGCAGTTTTTTGTGAGTTATTAAGATAAGTTTGAATATTATTTTTTAAATATAAAAAAAAATGACTTTTTTTGGGTATCGGACCCCCTTAATATAACTTTTATAAATATTGTTACTGATAAGAGTATTAATTATATATATACTTCATTTATAACTTTTTTAGAAACAATACATTCTTTTTAGTAACTACTCATTTGAAATTAAGAAAACGTTAATTAAAATAACGTGTGCGCGAACTCAAACATAAATTTTCTACATTTCTCATTTATTCTTTTTTTTTAGGGAATTAAGTACGTAACACATATACAATTCAAATAAACCTTTATTATATTTCTAACAATCTAGATTTATTCATTTTAAAAAAAATATATTTAAGATAATCTGTACATTTTTATTTATTTTCTTGTGAATTTAAAATATGTATAAAAGAACATGTCTTTTTCTTCAGAACATTCTCCTATTCTATTCAGAACATTCTCCTATTCTTTGTTCAGATGCCAATTCTATGTTCAAAACTTTCGATCTCAACCATCAACAGTCCAGAGCAAGCGTCTTTCTTCGAATGCTATCTCAGAGACTCTTTTATAATAGCCCACTGTGCAGCTCTAGTGTGATGTTAATTAACCAAACCAAACCAATGTTATGTTAATTTGCACTTTCCGACACGTCAGCACAACTGTCGGGAACAATTGGACGGAGTAAAGAAAAAGGTGGAGATGATTTGGCGAGATTTCATGAGACGTAAGGTAGCAACCCCAAACTAGGCACAAACAAACCTAGTTTGCAGTGATTTTTCTACGAGGAATGCACTATTTTCAAATTAAGAAAACGCATTCTAAAACTTAAAAAATAACTATTTGTGCAGTTGTGGGATGCAGTACAAGTTTCAAATCGATAAAGGGTGCTATTATTTCCACCTCATAGGTAAATTAAATTATAAAATAAATTATCGCCAAGTACTGGTACTAAGTAGTGCTTTGGAATAGCGCCAAATACTTCGCCAGTACCTACTTTTAAGCGATTGCTTACTTCGCATTGCAAACCGGTTTTGACTTGATCGCACGTCCACCTTCTTCTTTACTCCGTGGGACAATTGCCTTGGGACCCGAAGGTTTTGGGTCGTGCGTAGACAAGGCTAAACTAGATAACCCTCCGCGTGGGGTGGGAAGAGGCTACGACAATTCGGCAAAGATCAAAGGAATTCAACGACACAGTGTAGCTGCGATTCACCACCAGGTGTCTCAGGCCACGGTGTAATGTTTTGAAGAATTTTCACGTGAGTGAAACGTGCTTTTGTTGTGCTCTCCCCGTGATTTTAATTAATATTTTCTGTTTTAATCAACAGAACTATATAATAAGCCATATTATTGCTGTGAACCTTTCTACAAATCCAATAGCAAGTTTGTTAAAACTTCTTTCCAAGACTTTTCAGTGGATATTGAACTTTGAAACCATTTCACGTAAGAACCATTACGCCTAACGATAAATTCGCCTCTTCTACTAAAGTGTGTGAATAGCACTTTAAAGATTCAGATTTTAAACAGTGTGTCACAAGAAGATGTTTGAAGAAAGGTTCGATACCAACTATTTTGTTATGGATATTCTTCTTGTAAATTAATTACTGAGAAAAGCAATCGTCGAGTTCCTCAAAGCAACGTGTTGAATAAACAATTGAAGACGCCATAGATACTGAAGGTGAATGTTTAATCAACTTTATTACGAATTGGAAAATACATAACTGCTTAAAAGGTGTTTTAAAAATTAGAATCGTGGGATCGTGTTGTCACCGATTAATTTGTTAACGATTGTTGTGTTGAACATTGAAATCGATTGTGTTGTATACGTACTATAGAAACCACGTTTTCTTAATTGTCAAGTAAACAATAAATGGATACTTTGAGAAAAATTTGATATTTGATCCAAGTTCATTACGAATCGGCAAGTAAACAATCGCTTGTGTGGTGAATTACTATTTGGAGGATATTTCGTATTATCACTGATTGTTTGTCAACAACTCTGTTGTGTGTGAAGTGTTTTCAATTCCTTGGGCAGCTTGAAATTCTGATTTATTATTGAATGATTAGATATTTTGAAGAGTTAATACTTAGTGTGTTTTTCAAATTTGTTAAAACATTTTATTATCATTATTTTAGAAACATAAAATAGTACTTATTGTAAGAAGTCTCTTAAAACTCTCAGATGCCAATTCATGCTGCGAATTCCAAATGAAAAAACTAAATAATATTTGAGTTTGTGTGTTTATTTTAAATAGTAATGACACCAATCACAAGTGTTTTTTGGACTACAATAAAATTACCAGGTAAATCAGCAGCTCTATTCATTGTTTTCTTCATGAAAGTTCTGGAATTATGTTACTATGCATATTTACTATTAAAAAAAATTCTTATTTGATATATTTAAATAGCATATTCAATATACTTTGCTAGGTTTAAATTGTAATAAATTTATTGCAAAAACTTATCTTATTACAACTTTTAAGTCGAAGGAGTGGCAGAGTATTCTTCTTCTAAAGATGCATTTTAAAGATAATGGTACTCTTATAAGCACATAATGCATAATTTCAAAGCATTGCAATAATCTCTAAAAATATGTATATTCAAACACTTAAGTAGTAACTAAACTAATAGAAAATTTTATGGTTGTTGTACCAGCAAATTATTTTCAAATAAGTTTACATAACCCCAGTAGTATACTAGACATTTTTCCAAATATGTAGAAATATAAGATTTTAGTAATAGATTTATATATATTTACTTTAATGCTTTTTTTTGTCATATAAGCCTGATTATATTATGTCCAATTCAAATAGATTAACTTTCATTAAAAAATAAAATTGTTTGTTTTGCCTTCAATCCTAGTTATATGAATACTTTTCAATGTATGGTATTACTAGATAAATCTTGGATTGTACTATTGAGAAGTATTAATATTTACGATTAGTCAGCTTTTAATACAAGTTTAAATTAAAAGCATAGTAGATTAAAGCATTTAATGGCCAAGCAACTGCATGGACCAGGATGTTCATTTTGTCAATAAAGGGAAATATTTTATACTTTCTATTTTTGCAAAATCCAATTCACAAGAGTTAAAGCTACTTATGATGATGTTCATAAAAGTAAACTCGGCTTTCTAGGATTGGTTTATCTGTTGGCGGTATGCAACTGATGAGGCAGTATTTCAAGAAATAAACATGTATTCAAATTAGTGTTCAATAAATATGATTGAACATTTAATGCCCTAAAGCAGCATATGTTGCATGGAATGGGGATTTCTAAAGATTTTTCAGCAAGGTTTTTAAAACGAAATTTCTATTGGCTGTAAGGTAAGTTTGAGATCAAAGAAATATTTTATTTTTTCAATGAGCATTTAAATTAAAGGGTTAATTGGCATTGTACAGATGTCATAAAACTTAAATTTTGTTTCAAATGTAATTATTCAAAAAAAAAATTCTTAATCTTAAATTGATTTTATTAGTTGTTAATTTCAAAGTATATTATAAGAGATTTCAAATGATTTTCTAGGATGCAGCTGTACAATAAGATTATAACCGTTTGGTATTTTTGAGTAGTAAATTTGGTGCTATCCTTAATTCCAAGACCTTTGATTGGATTTCATTTTTATCTGTTTTAGAATATCAAAAGCTATATTACAATTAAACACTGCTTGACCTTCCATTATATTCTTTTTAAAAAATCTCCAAACAATTTTGTATTTAAAAACGCTTTGTAAAAATATCCGCATCGTTTCTAGGGAAATAAGCCTCTGTTTTGGTTCGTAGTTATGATTTCCACCGCTACACAGAATTGTCGCTGTTCACATTGGATATTTTTCTGCCGGTGCGGAACAGGCAAAAACAGCGATTGTCTAAGCCTCTTCCCACCCCACGCGGAGGGTTATCTAGTTTAGCCTTGGCGTAGAGCAGCTGTTTTATGAAAACTGTCGTTACAGATGGTTGGGCGGGTTGGTTTGGTTAACTAACGTCGAACTAGAGCTGCAAATTATGCCATTGGCGACGATTTGGGGTCTATCCCGAAGGAAAGACCCGAAAACAATGCCTCATATTTTTTATTCATGGTCACATGACAAGGACAACATTTGGGCTGGCACCCGACGCAACCTCAATATTCGTCAGGACATTGAACCTAGATCAGATTATCGTGCACCCGTATACACGCCAGTATAATTTGTTGGATGCTTTGGACGACTTTCTAGTATTTTTGTATCGAAGCTGGCAACCTTCTGATCAAAAGATCACTACTTTTTTAGTTTCCTTTAAACACTAGACTACCGGGCCCCTATTTCACCTACTGAGAGCGAAGCATAGCTTTTTCAACAGGCTGAGGTATATCTTTGTATGTGTATTTATTTTTGCAATGACATAAAATAAAATTGGATATATATATATATATATATATATATATATATATATATATATATATATATATATATAGTTTTTTATCACCTGTACTGTTTGCTCTTACCCTCTTATTCACAGGTTCTGAAAAATCCAGCGATTAACCGTGGATTACGAAAACCGAGGATTGAAGGAAATCGGGGGATTTCGTCGGAACCTTATTCACAGCCTCCGCTCGACTAGGGAATTTGTTGACCGTGGTTACTCCGAGGTTGTGCCTTCGAAAAATTTAACGACTTCTTTCATTGTTCGACAATGCACACGTGTCAATTGTTTACATTCAGATATTTCTGTTTTAGAAAGCAAACGAAAAAGGTGAATCGACGAATTTATGAAAAAATATTTTTAAATACATGAATACAAGCACATATACATTTAAATACAAGCACATTGAATTACTAATAAAAGTTCAGAATTAATGTCCCATTCTAAAATAAAATTCGTTGCTAAAATCAATATTATTGGTGGCTTTTTACCATCTTGATGGCTTTAAAAATAGATAAACTTCTTTATTGTCTAGCCTCTAATGACTCCCTTTTCATCCGTTTGACTGATTTTAATTGATAAATCAATGTAATTGGGTTGATGCAGGGAAAAGATTGGAATTCGAAAACCGACGATGTAATATTGCTTGTTGCACCAAATCCGAAAACTGCTCCACCTTGCTAAAATCCTAGATAATTGGCCTTAAAAATAAGTAAACTTATGATTTTAGCACCTCATAACTACCTTTTGGTCCTTCTAAAACTGATTTTAATTTATAAATCAATGTAATTGGGTTGATGCAGAGAAAAAAAATTAGAATTCGTAAACTGACGATGTAATATTGCTTGTTGCGCACCAAAACCGAAAACTGCCCCAACATGCTAAAATCCTAGATAATTGGCTTTAAATATAGGTAAACTTGTGGTTTTGGCCCCTCAAAACTTCCTTTTGGCTCTTCTGAAACTGATTATAATTGATAAATCTAGGTATTAATTTTTTGTTGCAAGCAAGACAAAAAGTAGAATTCGAAACTAAAATGTAATTGTTTGCTGCACCAATTTCAATGTACTATGGCCCAAGGGCGGATCCAGAGATTATTGTTAGGGGGGGTAATGCAGTATATTGTTATCATGAACACCAAATTTGAGGCGGTTATATTGTTATCATGACAGTGGCGGCCCGTGGTCGAAAATGTTAGTGCAGCCGAAATCATGTCAAGTTTTTTTTCCCTTCTGAATTGTGCATTACGGCAAAAAAGTTTGCTATTTATCGGAGATTTTGTTTACTACCGTAGAAATTTCATTTTCAATTATAATCTTCATTTAAGAAAATTAGTAAAATATCTGATTTTAGTTTTTGATGAATTTAGGTGCAGCCCGGCTGTACTTGCTGTAGTGGGCGAGCCGCCACTGTATCATGAACACAAATTAAGGGAAGGGGGGGGGGGGAGTATTGAGAAGTTTTAAAGAGCGTTAAACAATGCATATATATCACGATTCGCAAAAAAAATTCTTAGTTAAAAAATTTTCATTGCCTAAGGTGACTTTTGAAAATAAAATTTTAGATGTTAGGGGGGGGGGGGGGTAATTCCCCCTTTACCCCCCACCTGAATCCGCGCTTGCTATGGCCTCCTTCCTATTATCCCTCCTTCTTTCCAGTCTCATACCGGAGTAATTTTCGTGATTCGGTTTATAGTACTTCAACATTTATTAAACAAACGAGAGATAACTACTACACCACAAAACCCGCGATAAATAGGTACTCGAAGAACAGATCTGTCCATCCGGGTATCTCGTAGCGACAACATTTATGTCGCATCGATTTTAATAAAAAGTTCACTGAATTAGTTCGTATGGGCAAATTTTAGTGTTCAATGCATAAAAAGTTCCGACGTAAGTAATTATTTGAGAAATATTTGTCTCTAAATAAAATTTTTAACAAAATATTTTAAGCCTAACAGAGCGATCGTACAAGCGGCCATTTTGTTTAGAACTAAAACCAGGATTTATACTGGCAATATTGGTAGTATAAACCAAGGCTAACCCCGTCCCTCGTTGGATTCTGACCAGCTCTCCTGGTCTCTCTCTCTCTAGCCGCCTAACGGCTCTGTCAGATCTCAAATGTCCGGCGCCTACGGCGTTAACTCCGATGAATCGGTATGAATCGTAAGATTGTCATAAAGATAACCCTCCGCGTGGGGTGGGAAGAGGCTACGACAATTCGGCAAAGATCAAAGGAATTCAACGACACAGTGTAGCTGCGATTCACCACCAGGTGTCTCAGGCCACGGTGTAATGTTTTGAAGAATTTTCACGTGAGTGAAACGTGCTTTTGCTGTGCTCTCCCCGTGATTTTAATTAATATTTTCTGTTTTAATCAACAGAACTATATAATAAGCCATATTATTGCTGTGAACCTTTCTACAAATCCAATAGCAAGTTTGTTAAAACTTCTTTCCAAGACTTTTCAGTGGATATTGAACTTTGAAACCATTCACGAAACTTTCGATCTCAACCATCAACAGTCCAGAGCAAGCGTCTTTCTTCGAATGCTATCTCAGAGACTCTTTTATAATAGCCCACTGTGCAGCTCTAGTGTGATGTTAATTAACCAAACCAAACCAATGTTATGTTAATTTGCACTTTCCGACACGTCAGCACAACTGTCGGGAACAATTGGACGGAGTAAAGAAAAAGGTGGAGATGATTTGGCGAGATTTCATGAGACGTAAGGTAGCAACCCCAAACTAGGCACAAACAAACCTAGTTTGCAGTGATTTTTCTACGAGGAATGCACTATTTTCAAATTAAGAAAACGCATTCTAAAACTTAAAAAATAACTATTTGTGCAGTTGTGGGATGCAGTACAAGTTTCAAATCGATAAAGGGTGCTATTATTTCCACCTCATAGGTAAATTAAATTATAAAATAAATTATCGCCAAGTACTGGTACTAAGTAGTGCTTTGGAATAGCGCCAAATACTTCGCCAGTACCTACTTTTAAGCGATTGCTTACTTCGCATTGCAAACCGGTTTTGACTTGATCGCACGTCCACCTTCTTCTTTACTCCGTGGGACAATTGCCTTGGGACCCGAAGGTTTTGGGTCGTGCGTAGAGCAGCTGTTTTATGAAAACTGTCGTTACAGATGGTTGGGCGGGTTGGTTTGGTTAACTAACGTCGAACTAGAGCTGCAAATTATGCCATTGGCGACGATTTGGGGTCTATCCCGAAGGAAAGACCCGAAAACAATGCCTCATATTTTTTATTCATGGTCACATGACAAGGACAACATTTGGGCTGGCACCCAACGCAACCTCAATATTCGTCAGGACATTGAACCTAGATCAGATTATCGTGCACCCGTATACACGCCAGTATAATTTGTTGGATGCTTTGGACGACTTTCTAGTATTTTTGTATCGAAGCTGGCAACCTTCTGATCAAAAGATCACTACTTTTTTAGTTTCCTTTAAACACTAGACTACCGGGCCCCTATTTCACCTACTGAGAGCGAAGCATAGCTTTTTCAACAGGCTGAGGTATATCTTTGTATGTGTATTTATTTTTGCAATGACATAAAATAAAATTGGATATATATATATATATATATATATATATATATATATATATATATATATATATATATATATATATATATATATATATATATATATATATATATATATATATATATATATATATATATATATATATATATATATATATATATATATATATATATATATATATAGTTTTTTATCACCTGTACTGTTTGCTCTTACCCTCTTATTCACAGGTTCTGAAAAATCCAGCGATTAACCGTGGATTACGAAAACCGAGGATTGAAGGAAATCGGGGGATTTCGTCGGAACCTTATTCACAGCCTCCGCTCGACTAGGGAATTTGTTGACCGTGGTTACTCCGAGGTTGTGCCTTCGAAAAATTTAACGACTTCTTTCATTGGTCGACAATGCACACGTGTCAATTGTTTACATTCAGTTTACTACCGTAGAAATTTCATTTTCAATTATAATCTTCATTTAAGAAAATTAGTAAAATATCTGATTTTAGTTTTTGATGAATTTAGGTGCAGCCCGGCTGTACTTGCTGTAGTGGGCGAGCCGCCACTGTATCATGAACACAAATTAAGGGAAGGGGGGGGGGGGAGTATTGAGAAGTTTTAAAGAGCGTTAAACAATGCATATATATCACGATTCGCAAAAAAAATTCTTAGTTAAAAAATTTTCATTGCCTAAGGTGACTTTTGAAAATAAAATTTTAGATGTTAGGGGGGGGGGGGGGGTAATTCCCCCTTTACCCCCCACCTGAATCCGCGCTTGCTATGGCCTCCTTCCTATTATCCCTCCTTCTTTCCAGTCTCATACCGGAGTAATTTTCGTGATTCGGTTTATAGTACTTCAACATTTATTAAACAAACGAGAGATAACTACTACACCACAAAACCCGCGATAAATAGGTACTCGAAGAACAGATCTGTCCATCCGGGTATCTCGTAGCGACAACATTTATGTCGCATCGATTTTAATAAAAAGTTCACTGAATTAGTTCGTATGGGCAAATTTTAGTGTTCAATGCATAAAAAGTTCCGACGTAAGTAATTATTTGAGAAATATTTGTCTCTAAATAAAATTTTTAACAAAATATTTTAAGCCTAACAGAGCGATCGTACAAGCGGCCATTTTGTTTAGAACTAAAACCAGGATTTATACTGGCAATATTGGTAGTATAAACCAAGGCTAACCCCGTCCCTCGTTGGATTCTGACCAGCTCTCCTGGTCTCTCTCTCTCTAGCCGCCTAACGGCTCTGTCAGATCTCAAATGTCCGGCGCCTACGGCGTTAACTCCGATGAATCGGTATGAATCGTAAGATTGTCATAAAGATAACCCTCCGCGTGGGGTGGGAAGAGGCTACGACAATTCGGCAAAGATCAAAGGAATTCAACGACACAGTGTAGCTGCGATTCACCACCAGGTGTCTCAGGCCACGGTGTAATGTTTTGAAGAATTTTCACGTGAGTGAAACGTGCTTTTGCTGTGCTCTCCCCGTGATTTTAATTAATATTTTCTGTTTTAATCAACAGAACTATATAATAAGCCATATTATTGCTGTGAACCTTTCTACAAATCCAATAGCAAGTTTGTTAAAACTTCTTTCCAAGACTTTTCAGTGGATATTGAACTTTGAAACCATTCACGAAACTTTCGATCTCAACCATCAACAGTCCAGAGCAAGCGTCTTTCTTCGAATGCTATCTCAGAGACTCTTTTATAATAGCCCACTGTGCAGCTCTAGTGTGATGTTAATTAACCAAACCAAACCAATGTTATGTTAATTTGCACTTTCCGACACGTCAGCACAACTGTCGGGAACAATTGGACGGAGTAAAGAAAAAGGTGGAGATGATTTGGCGAGATTTCATGAGACGTAAGGTAGCAACCCCAAACTAGGCACAAACAAACCTAGTTTGCAGTGATTTTTCTACGAGGAATGCACTATTTTCAAATTAAGAAAACGCATTCTAAAACTTAAAAAATAACTATTTGTGCAGTTGTGGGATGCAGTACAAGTTTCAAATCGATAAAGGGTGCTATTATTTCCACCTCATAGGTAAATTAAATTATAAAATAAATTATCGCCAAGTACTGGTACTAAGTAGTGCTTTGGAATAGCGCCAAATACTTCGCCAGTACCTACTTTTAAGCGATTGCTTACTTCGCATTGCAAACCGGTTTTGACTTGATCGCACGTCCACCTTCTTCTTTACTCCGTGGGACAATTGCCTTGGGACCCGAAGGTTTTGGGTCGTGCGTAGAGCAGCTGTTTTATGAAAACTGTCGTTACAGATGGTTGGGCGGGTTGGTTTGGTTAACTAACGTCGAACTAGAGCTGCAAATTATGCCATTGGCGACGATTTGGGGTCTATCCCGAAGGAAAGACCCGAAAACAATGCCTCATATTTTTTATTCATGGTCACATGACAAGGACAACATTTGGGCTGGCACCCAACGCAACCTCAATATTCGTCAGGACATTGAACCTAGATCAGATTATCGTGCACCCGTATACACGCCAGTATAATTTGTTGGATGCTTTGGACGACTTTCTAGTATTTTTGTATCGAAGCTGGCAACCTTCTGATCAAAAGATCACTACTTTTTTAGTTTCCTTTAAACACTAGACTACCGGGCCCCTATTTCACCTACTGAGAGCGAAGCATAGCTTTTTCAACAGGCTGAGGTATATCTTTGTATGTGTATTTATTTTTGCAATGACATAAAATAAAATTGGATATATATATATATATATATATATATATATATATATATATATATATATATATATATATATATATATATATATATATATATATATATATATATATATATATATATATATATATATATATATATATATATATATATATATATATATATATATATATATATATATATATAGTTTTTTATCACCTGTACTGTTTGCTCTTACCCTCTTATTCACAGGTTCTGAAAAATCCAGCGATTAACCGTGGATTACGAAAACCGAGGATTGAAGGAAATCGGGGGATTTCGTCGGAACCTTATTCACAGCCTCCGCTCGACTAGGGAATTTGTTGACCGTGGTTACTCCGAGGTTGTGCCTTCGAAAAATTTAACGACTTCTTTCATTGGTCGACAATGCACACGTGTCAATTGTTTACATTCAGTTTACTACCGTAGAAATTTCATTTTCAATTATAATCTTCATTTAAGAAAATTAGTAAAATATCTGATTTTAGTTTTTGATGAATTTAGGTGCAGCCCGGCTGTACTTGCTGTAGTGGGCGAGCCGCCACTGTATCATGAACACAAATTAAGGGAAGGGGGGGGGGGAGTATTGAGAAGTTTTAAAGAGCGTTAAACAATGCATATATATCACGATTCGCAAAAAAAATTCTTAGTTAAAAAATTTTCATTGCCTAAGGTGACTTTTGAAAATAAAATTTTAGATGTTAGGGGGGGGGGGGTAATTCCCCCTTTACCCCCCACCTGAATCCGCGCTTGCTATGGCCTCCTTCCTATTATCCCTCCTTCTTTCCAGTCTCATACCGGAGTAATTTTCGTGATTCGGTTTATAGTACTTCAACATTTATTAAACAAACGAGAGATAACTACTACACCACAAAACCCGCGATAAATAGGTACTCGAAGAACAGATCTGTCCATCCGGGTATCTCGTAGCGACAACATTTATGTCGCATCGATTTTAATAAAAAGTTCACTGAATTAGTTCGTATGGGCAAATTTTAGTGTTCAATGCATAAAAAGTTCCGACGTAAGTAATTATTTGAGAAATATTTGTCTCTAAATAAAATTTTTAACAAAATATTTTAAGCCTAACAGAGCGATCGTACAAGCGGCCATTTTGTTTAGAACTAAAACCAGGATTTATACTGGCAATATTGGTAGTATAAACCAAGGCTAACCCCGTCCCTCGTTGGATTCTGACCAGCTCTCCTGGTCTCTCTCTCTCTAGCCGCCTAACGGCTCTGTCAGATCTCAAATGTCCGGCGCCTACGGCGTTAACTCCGATGAATCGGTATGAATCGTAAGATTGTCATAAAGATAACCCTCCGCGTGGGGTGGGAAGAGGCTACGACAATTCGGCAAAGATCAAAGGAATTCAACGACACAGTGTAGCTGCGATTCACCACCAGGTGTCTCAGGCCACGGTGTAATGTTTTGAAGAATTTTCACGTGAGTGAAACGTGCTTTTGCTGTGCTCTCCCCGTGATTTTAATTAATATTTTCTGTTTTAATCAACAGAACTATATAATAAGCCATATTATTGCTGTGAACCTTTCTACAAATCCAATAGCAAGTTTGTTAAAACTTCTTTCCAAGACTTTTCAGTGGATATTGAACTTTGAAACCATTCACGAAACTTTCGATCTCAACCATCAACAGTCCAGAGCAAGCGTCTTTCTTCGAATGCTATCTCAGAGACTCTTTTATAATAGCCCACTGTGCAGCTCTAGTGTGATGTTAATTAACCAAACCAAACCAATGTTATGTTAATTTGCACTTTCCGACACGTCAGCACAACTGTCGGGAACAATTGGACGGAGTAAAGAAAAAGGTGGAGATGATTTGGCGAGATTTCATGAGACGTAAGGTAGCAACCCCAAACTAGGCACAAACAAACCTAGTTTGCAGTGATTTTTCTACGAGGAATGCACTATTTTCAAATTAAGAAAACGCATTCTAAAACTTAAAAAATAACTATTTGTGCAGTTGTGGGATGCAGTACAAGTTTCAAATCGATAAAGGGTGCTATTATTTCCACCTCATAGGTAAATTAAATTATAAAATAAATTATCGCCAAGTACTGGTACTAAGTAGTGCTTTGGAATAGCGCCAAATACTTCGCCAGTACCTACTTTTAAGCGATTGCTTACTTCGCATTGCAAACCGGTTTTGACTTGATCGCACGTCCACCTTCTTCTTTACTCCGTGGGACAATTGCCTTGGGACCCGAAGGTTTTGGGTCGTGCGTAGAGCAGCTGTTTTATGAAAACTGTCGTTACAGATGGTTGGGCGGGTTGGTTTGGTTAACTAACGTCGAACTAGAGCTGCAAATTATGCCATTGGCGACGATTTGGGGTCTATCCCGAAGGAAAGACCCGAAAACAATGCCTCATATTTTTTATTCATGGTCACATGACAAGGACAACATTTGGGCTGGCACCCAACGCAACCTCAATATTCGTCAGGACATTGAACCTAGATCAGATTATCGTGCACCCGTATACACGCCAGTATAATTTGTTGGATGCTTTGGACGACTTTCTAGTATTTTTGTATCGAAGCTGGCAACCTTCTGATCAAAAGATCACTACTTTTTTAGTTTCCTTTAAACACTAGACTACCGGGCCCCTATTTCACCTACTGAGAGCGAAGCATAGCTTTTTCAACAGGCTGAGGTATATCTTTGTATGTGTATTTATTTTTGCAATGACATAAAATAAAATTGGATATATATATATATATATATATATATATATATATATATATATATATATATATATATATATATATATATATATATATATATATATATATATATATATATATATATATATATATATATATAGTTTTTTATCACCTGTACTGTTTGCTCTTACCCTCTTATTCACAGGTTCTGAAAAATCCAGCGATTAACCGTGGATTACGAAAACCGAGGATTGAAGGAAATCGGGGGATTTCGTCGGAACCTTATTCACAGCCTCCGCTCGACTAGGGAATTTGTTGACCGTGGTTACTCCGAGGTTGTGCCTTCGAAAAATTTAACGACTTCTTTCATTGGTCGACAATGCACACGTGTCAATTGTTTACATTCAGTTTACTACCGTAGAAATTTCATTTTCAATTATAATCTTCATTTAAGAAAATTAGTAAAATATCTGATTTTAGTTTTTGATGAATTTAGGTGCAGCCCGGCTGTACTTGCTGTAGTGGGCGAGCCGCCACTGTATCATGAACACAAATTAAGGGAAGGGGGGGGGGGGGGAGTATTGAGAAGTTTTAAAGAGCGTTAAACAATGCATATATATCACGATTCGCAAAAAAAATTCTTAGTTAAAAAATTTTCATTGCCTAAGGTGACTTTTGAAAATAAAATTTTAGATGTTAGGGGGGGGGGGGGGGGTAATTCCCCCTTTACCCCCCACCTGAATCCGCGCTTGCTATGGCCTCCTTCCTATTATCCCTCCTTCTTTCCAGTCTCATACCGGAGTAATTTTCGTGATTCGGTTTATAGTACTTCAACATTTATTAAACAAACGAGAGATAACTACTACACCACAAAACCCGCGATAAATAGGTACTCGAAGAACAGATCTGTCCATCCGGGTATCTCGTAGCGACAACATTTATGTCGCATCGATTTTAATAAAAAGTTCACTGAATTAGTTCGTATGGGCAAATTTTAGTGTTCAATGCATAAAAAGTTCCGACGTAAGTAATTATTTGAGAAATATTTGTCTCTAAATAAAATTTTTAACAAAATATTTTAAGCCTAACAGAGCGATCGTACAAGCGGCCATTTTGTTTAGAACTAAAACCAGGATTTATACTGGCAATATTGGTAGTATAAACCAAGGCTAACCCCGTCCCTCGTTGGATTCTGACCAGCTCTCCTGGTCTCTCTCTCTCTAGCCGCCTAACGGCTCTGTCAGATCTCAAATGTCCGGCGCCTACGGCGTTAACTCCGATGAATCGGTATGAATCGTAAGATTGTCATAAAGATAACCCTCCGCGTGGGGTGGGAAGAGGCTACGACAATTCGGCAAAGATCAAAGGAATTCAACGACACAGTGTAGCTGCGATTCACCACCAGGTGTCTCAGGCCACGGTGTAATGTTTTGAAGAATTTTCACGTGAGTGAAACGTGCTTTTGCTGTGCTCTCCCCGTGATTTTAATTAATATTTTCTGTTTTAATCAACAGAACTATATAATAAGCCATATTATTGCTGTGAACCTTTCTACAAATCCAATAGCAAGTTTGTTAAAACTTCTTTCCAAGACTTTTCAGTGGATATTGAACTTTGAAACCATTTCACGTAAGAACCATTACGCCTAACGATAAATTCGCCTCTTCTACTAAAGTGTGTGAATAGCACTTTAAAGATTCAGATTTTAAACAGTGTGTCACAAGAAGATGTTTGAAGAAAGGTTCGATACCAACTATTTTGTTATGGATATTCTTCTTGTAAATTAATTACTGAGAAAAGCGATCGTCGAGTTCCTCAAAGCAACGTGTTGAATAAACAATTGAAGACGCCATAGATACTGAAGGTGAATGTTTAATCAACTTTATTACGAATTGGAAAATACATAACTGCTTAAAAGGTGTTTTAAAAATTAGAATCGTGGGATCGTGTTGTCACCGATTAATTTGTTAACGATTGTTGTGTTGAACATTGAAATCGATTGTGTTGTATACGTACTATAGAAACCACGTTTTCTTAATTGTCAAGTAAACAATAAATGGATACTTTGAGAAAAATTTGATATTTGATCCAAGTTCATTACGAATCGGCAAGTAAACAATCGCTTGTGTGGTGAATTACTATTTGGAGGATATTTCGTATTATCACTGATTGTTTGTCAACAACTCTGTTGTGTGTGAAGTGTTTTCAATTCCTTGGGCAGCTTGAAATTCTGATTTATTATTGAATGATTAGATATTTTGAAGAGTTAATACTTAGTGTGTTTTTCAAATTTGTTAAAACATTTTATTATCATTATTTTAGAAACATAAAATAGTACTTATTGTAAGAAGTCTCTTAAAACTCTCAGATGCCAATTCATGCTGCGAATTCCAAATGAAAAAACTAAATAATATTTGAGTTTGTGTGTTTATTTTAAATAGTAATGACACCAATCACAAGTGTTTTTTGGACTACAATAAAATTACCAGGTAAATCAGCAGCTCTATTCATTGTTTTCTTCATGAAAGTTCTGGAATTATGTTACTATGCATATTTACTATTAAAAAAAATTCTTATTTGATATATTTAAATAGCATATTCAATATACTTTGCTAGGTTTAAATTGTAATAAATTTATTGCAAAAACTTATCTTATTACAACTTTTAAGTCGAAGGAGTGGCAGAGTATTCTTCTTCTAAAGATGCATTTTAAAGATAATGGTACTCTTATAAGCACATAATGCATAATTTCAAAGCATTGCAATAATCTCTAAAAATATGTATATTCAAACACTTAAGTAGTAACTAAACTAATAGAAAATTTTATGGTTGTTGTATCAGCAAATTATTTTCAAATAAGTTTACATAACCCCAGTAGTACACTAGACATTTTTCCAAATATGTAGAAATATAAGATTTTAGTAATAGATTTATATATATCTACTTTAATGCTTTTTTTTTGTCATATAAGCCTGATTATATTATGTCCAATTCAAATAGATTAACTTTCATTAAAAAATAAAATTGTTTGTTTTGTCTTCAATCCTAGTTATATGAATACTTTTCAATGTATGGTATTACTAGATAAATCTTGGATTGTACTATTGAGAAGTATTAATATTTACGATTAGTCAGCTTTTAATACAAGTTTAAATTAAAATCATAGTAGATTAAAGCATTTAATGGCCAAGCAACTGCATGGACCAGGATGTTCATTTTGTCAATAAAGGGAAATATTTTATACTTTCTATTTTTGCAAAATCCAATTCACAAGAGTTAAAGCTACTTATGATGATGTTCATAAAAGTAAACTCGGCTTTCTAGGATTGGTTTATCTGTTGGCGGTATGCAACTGATGAGGCAGTATTTCAAGAAATAAACATGTATTCAAATTAGTGTTCAATAAATATGATTGAACATTTAATGCCCTAAAGCAGCATATGTTGCATGGAATGGGGATTTCTAAAGATTTTTCAGCAAGGTTTTTAAAACGAAATTTCTATTGGCTGTAAGGTAAGTTTGAGATCAAAGAAATATTTTATTTTTTCAATGAGCATTTAAATTAAAGGGTTAATTGGCATTGTACAGATGTCATAAAACTTAAATTTTGTTTCAAATGTAATTATTCAAAAAAAAAATTCTTAATCTTAAATTGATTTTATTAGTTGTTAATTTCAAAGTATATTATAAGAGATTTCAAATGATTTTCTAGGATGCAGCTGTACAATAAGATTATAACCGTTTGGTATTTTTGAGTAGCAAATTTGGTGCTATCCTTAATTCCAAGACCTTTGATTGGATTTCATTTTTATCTGTTTTAGAATATCAAAAGCTATATTACAATTAAACACTGCTTGACCTTCCATTATATTCTTTTTAAAAAATCTCCAAACAATTTTGTATTTAAAAACGCTTTGTAAAAATATCCGCATCGTTTCTAGGGAAATAAGCCTCTGTTTTGGTTTGTAGTTATGATTTCCACCGCTACACAGAATTGTCGCTGTTCACATTGGATATTTTTCTGCCGGTGCGAAACAGGCAAAAACAGCGATTGTCTAAGCCTCTTCCCACCCCACGCGGAGGGTTATCTAGTTTAGCCTTGTATAAACCGAGGTTTAGTTTCCTGTAGATATTCCGCCGATTTGGCGAAAACCGGTCTTGTGAATAGGGTTTCATCAATAATTTTAGGTTTACCTCCCGATTCCCATGTAAACCGTGGGTTATCTGCGATTGTGAATATGACCGTTAGAGCTGCACATGTTTTTGACATTAAGATAGATCGTATATATGGGGCTAATATAACAGCTTCTACACGGGCAGGGTGATTGAAATTCCCGGTTTGGTTATAGCATGTGCAGAACAAGACCCCAATAAGAATGGTCATGTTGGAGCGCATGTAGAAGCCCAAAAAATTCTGAACAAACTGCAGTTTTAGGACTTGTTTTTTAATTGGTACGGATATCTTCTCAAAGGATCAGATGGTTCTCGTGCTTTGCGTAACAAGTTGGCGTTGCACGTTTCATGAATAGTCATGAAAACCGACTCATCACTTCCTTTTGTTCTGAGAAGAATCGACTTTTTAACTATTTTTAATTTCTAAATATATTTAAATTATATAAAAATAGTGGTAGTAGTGTATCAAATATATATTTATATTAAAGTTCAACTATAATTTATTTAAATCATCATTTAAAAAAATAATTCTAAAGTTCGTTTTATAATTCTTATTTTATTCCTTTAGTTGATTCTAATACAGTGCAAATCAAGATTAAGTTCTTAAAAGTAAATTTAGTATTTAGATTCTTAAATGTGTCTATAATTTGAATAATCAATTTAACTATTATAATACATTTAAACATAGCATTTGTTTTTTAAAATGATCATGTGTAATGTCACACTATTAAGTAATTTTTTTTGCGTATTGTTTATAAATTTCGAAATATTAAATAAACTTTTGTTGTATAAAACGCCACAAGATGGCGCTTTGGTTAAGTTAAAGAAGATGTCATTTAAAATATGACCACGGAATAATGAAAAAATGTAATGCACGGAATAATGTAAGAAATCAGGTTTTCAAACCCATTATCACGTTTTAAAAAGTTTTTTGCAAGTTAATGAAATATTTAAATGTCACTACTATAGTTTCACTGCGCAGTACGTTTGTTAAATTTTAGTATGTTTAGTACAAATACAGGGAGATCCAGAAGTAAAAAAAAATTAAACAAATAAGAAGTTTAAAAATATAGACAGCACCATGCGCTTCTTACAGAAATGCAAAGAAAGACATGGATTTTTTTCTACCCAAAAAATATAATTTGTATAAAAGAACATTTTGAACCGAAAGGTAAAACTGTAGTTCTCTCATATCTTTTTCCGGTCGATATACCGCCAGCATTTAAAGTTTATTAACTTAAACGTTCCGCTGTGATGAAGTATGTTATCTTTGCGATTAAGAGTTTACTTGGGAGTTTAAAACTACTTGGAGTCAGGTTACAGAAATAAAATCTTTTAAAGCGCTACCTATCGGTAGATAATTTAACTATATATATTTTTTCTTGATAAAAAAACTCCCATGTATGGAGCGCAGAATAAATGTAATAAAAACCAGTGGCGGATTTAACAGGAAGGGCACAGGTGGCAAATCTTGCTTATTACGTTACGCACCCTTAGTGAGAGTGGTCTATCATGATAGACTGTGGAAAATATAATAATGAATTAAAATATGTTTAACAAAAATAAAATTGTGCCTCGTCGATCACTGGCCCTTTCGATTGGGGGACTTAAATTTTTGGTTCCCAATAATTCGGGAATCGTAAACTCTTTTTAGAATGAGAATTAGAATAAACATTTTTACAATGCAATTGGGCCACAAACACTTTTTTAACAAAATGCGTACTCAGAATGTCAAAGGAAGGATCTTATAAGTTCCTTTCCTTTATTCAAAACTACATTACAATTAAACAAAATTATAAAACTATTTTTTTTTAATTTTAAGAATAATTGCTTTACATATTCTTACTGGTAAAACTAATATTTTTTTTCAAGTTTATATTTATAGAATTTTAACTTTATAAAAAAATACATAATTTTGTAACTAATCATTTTAAATATTTGTAAACAATGAAAATATTAATAAAAATAATGTGTGCACGAACTAAAATATAAATTTCCTACATTTTCATTTTTTTTAGGGTATTAATTATTTTAGGGCTACACATCTTCAATTAAAAAAAAATCATATTTCTATCTTGATCATATTTTTAATAATCTAGAATAATTATTTTTTTTAAATATATATTAGATAATCTGTACATTTTTATCTATATTGTCATGAATTAAAATTATTAACATTCAAAGTCATTATTATCTCATATAAACAAAATATTTTTGTTCGTAAAGAAAAACTTTCCTACACGTGTATACACGGTTCAAGAAAAAGAAACGTCGGCCTAATCCTAGTGTCCACTTCTGAAAATATAAATACTTAATAATTATAGATGTACGTGAATGTAATTGTAAAATCACATAGCCTTCTGTAAAAAGAAAAACCCTATCCGCCAACAGATGGCGCATAAGTCTACGTTAAGAGTTTCTTATTACCTAATGTGTTCTAGTAGGGCAGTCTTTGAACTCAGTAACGTAGTTCAAATGAACTTCTAAATAATTGCACAAAAAAAGGCGCTTATGTTGGTCAGTACTATGTAGTGGATATATTGTACTCCATAATTACATATAAAGTTACCCTGGAGAATGGCCACATTTTTATTAAATGGCTATGAATCGCTAAATGAAAAGGGAGTCTTGTCACATTTTTTAGAAAGTTATTCTGGAAAGGAAAAAACATATGTCTTCTCCGTACTACATTTTTGATAAAACATTTAATTGTAATGCTTGTGATTAGTAAGGAAGCCCTGAGGCACGATTCAAAATTGTTTTTGCTTAAGAAATAGTTATATCTCATATGGACATGACCCTTTTTTACAATTAGGACAAGACTCCTCTCGTATGAACATGACCCATTTTTACAATTAGGACAAGACTCCTCTCAAAAGAACATGACCCTTTTTTACAATTAGGACGACTCCTCTCATATGAATATGACCTCTTTTTACAATTAGGACATGACCCCTTTTTACAATTGAATATCTTAGAGGTGCAAATTCTCCAACGATATATCTTAGGAAACACATAATTTAAAATATATACACAATGAAATAAACTTTATTAAGCTTCACATGCTATAGAAACTGTCACATAGACAGAGATCAAGAGTACTCTTCTTACGGGTGCCTTTCTAATAAAGAATAAACACCTACTCATGAAGGCGTGGGGACCACCAGATGGCGATTCAGGGCAGTAACTCAGAAACAGCATTGACAATAATTTTTTATAATTATAATTCAGTTCCGACAAAGGCAACTCAACAGGAAACACTGCTGCCACTTGTTGACGATCTCGAGAACTAAATGAAAAGAGGTATTTTTTCTTGGAATCTAGAGCCGACACTTGACTTAATTTTTTAATCAAAAACCGATTTCTTTTTTGTATTGTAAAGCTTAGCATACAGAAGTCACTGTTTAGTATAATAATTCAAAATAGTAGGGATACACTGAATATTTGGTACACAGCCTATTCGACAATCCAAACAAAATATTTTATTAGTTCAAATAGTTTACTATTTAGCAACAATATATTGACACTTAAATTTAAATAAAATCGAATTAATAAACAAAAACATTCATATGAAAAAGTACAATGAACAATACTTTAAAACATAAAATAATCAACAAAAGTAATTTTATACGATTTTGAAAATTTAACCAATCATATATATGCTCTTTAAAATTAGATAAAAAATTAATTAACTATACTTTTTACTCTTAAATAGAAATATTATTAAACTGAATACAGAATATTTTCCTACAATTTAAGGTGAATATTTGGTATATACTTATATACAGAACTTGTAGGAAAACCAACTTTTTAAAACACTAATGTACAGCACTTTTATTTATCACATGCATATGGATTTCAGAATTCAGTGTTATCCACTTTTCCAAGAAAGGTTAATTCCTAGTGTACAGTGCCCCTGCCAAATGTGATTTGACGACTATTGTTGGGCGATAAATTTTATATTTTAGCAACACAATTTCATGAGCAATAATATGTATGGCAACCATACTTTTTTTCTCTCACTGCTTCACGTTGTTTGCCAAGGCCTTGACTGCAATTTTCAGAATTGTGCCACGGAGGCACCGTACACTAGGAATATACCAAAATTGGTAATTAAAAATTGTTTGAGGATTCCCCCCATACTCAAATTATAATAAAAATTTATTTGTTGGAGTGCCCCCTATACTTAAGTTTTACTATAGTTTATATAGTGGTTCCTAGAACAAGGTGTCTCAGTCAAATGTGATATTTGGGGACAATTGGAGAACAATAAAACTTATATTTTAGCATCCTTGGAGGGAGAAAATTGAGTTCTTTAATTTTCAAGAAAACTAGTTTTTATCGCTAGGAACATGCAACCTTTGCGAATACAGTCAATTTTAGAAATCGCGCCAAAGAGAGCCATGTTCCAGAAATTTACCAATCGTTTTGCACAAAACTATTAGGACATGCCATATGAATATTGAGGCTGCCTTTCTGCATAAAGTCCATACCACAAAGTTGATAAACAAATTTTTGTAGCAAAACACTTTCAGTTTTACAAAGGTATATTTTTGGTCTAAGCACATCACTTATTATGACTACCCAATAGAAAGTTAGGCTTCCTTTTAGCATTAAACACTATACAGATCACTTATATTTGAATGATTTGATCCACGAGTTCATAACAAATAATGTGATTTACATATTTGTGCTCGGCTCATCCCTTATTATGACTTGCCATGTGATAATTGAGACTACTTTTCTGCGTAAAATACTTGGCGCACAACTCGCATTTGAACGACTTAATCCCCGAGTGCGTAACATAATGCGCTTTTAGGTACGACTTATGAAGGAACCGTTTCTTGCACAGCTTACACGAGAACGGCTTAACGCCAGTGTGCTGCCGAGCATGCAAGTTGAGGCTGCTTTTCTGCGTGAAACATTTTAGGCACTCATTGCATCGGTACTTTTTTACCCCACTGTGTGTGCGAAGGTGGATTCGCAGGTACATCTTGTTGGAGAAGCACTTGTTGCAGGATTCGCAGGAATACGGTTTCTCCCCTGTGTGTATGCGCAGGTGAACTCGCATCGTCGATTTCTGCGTGAAGCGCTTGCGACAGAATACGCACTCGATCGGCTTTTTCTTTTGCGTGTGTGTGCGGTAATGGAACTTCAGGCGTAGCTCGAGTTGAAAGGTCTTATTACAGATGTCGCAGGTGTAAAGTGATTTCCTGGCATGGGTCAACAGGTGTTTTTTGTGGACTCCTTTCGTTGGGAAGCTTTTCTGGCACAAGGTGCATTTGTACGGCTTATTATCTTTATGAATATAAGAGTGACTTATTAAATTATACTTTGTAGAAAGGACTTTGTTGCATGAAAAAGATATTTTCTTTGGCGCTAACTTCAACTCTCTTTTTCTTTCGACTTTTGATGATGAACACAGTTTCTTGTTTTCAACCACCTCTTCTCTTTCAATATCTTCATCAATTATAATTTCCCCTTTGATTCTTAATTCAACTTCGTTCGAGTCGTTCCCATTCCCATTCGGCAATTCTTTTTGAAACGAACAATAGTTGTGTTCCAAATAGGTATCGAACAGTTGACACACTTGTGCTTCCTCTTTGTCGCAGGTCATGCTAGGGTATCTTTCATCCAATGAAACACACCGATAGTTCAAAATCATACCACTTGGTTCAGAAGATCTTTCTCTCTTTATAGTGACATTGTCCAAGCTGGTGAACGAATAGTTGTGTTCGAAATAGGTGTTGACCAATTGACATACCTTCTCTTTTTCACAAGTAACGTTCGAGTATCTGCCATGCAATGGAATAGATTGATAGTTTAAAACCATACCACATGGTTCAGTTATGTCTGAAGATATTTCTCTCTTGATAATGACATTTCCCCAATTTGAAATGCTGGTGAACAAATCTTCAGCCATATTTCTAACAGTTATTCACCAAATGAAGTAGTAGAATAAAATAACTATCTCATCTATGATGCGAAATATATAAATTCAAGAACGGCATAATCGAAACACAAACACATCTGTTTTCAGTTTCAGTTCAGTTTTAAACTTAGTTCCTATTCTTATAAAAACTAGTGGCAGAGCCACCGAACTCTAACTGTAACTGCTGGTAGGCTCAAATGAAAGCAGCCATGCTGTGGCCCAGTATTTTTTAAAAGTGATTTATTGGTGTTTTTTATTACCATAGCATTGTAGAAATATTAACTGTATATAAATATTATATTTTCTTCTGATAAAATTATTTTTATATAGGAGAGTTTCACGTGACGTATTAACATGGTAACTTACTAGTAGTTTCGATTTCTTCCCTACAGCAGATAACTTTGCTTTTGTTTGTTTAGTCGCTAATCTTGCAATTATGGGAAGGTTTGTTTATAATATTTGTTTTTCCAAATAAGTAATATTTATATTCCATATATGAATAAAATTAAGTACAAAAATACTTATATTATATTTGTATAAAAACTAAATTTACAACAAAATACGGAAAAATACTTTTGTTTCAACACAAAAATACTTAATAAACGATGAGTACAATATATCGCAGTGTATGTAGTAACTATTTCTATATTGAGGCATTATTTAAAGACTAAAACTTAAAATTATAGTATAGGAGCTAAAGCTCCATGCTAACCCTACGGAACTTCTTCGTCGTCGCGGAATTTCTGCATGTTCCGTTGGAACTGCGGTCTTCTTCTTCTTGGCGTGAAACTCCCTCATTGCCAAACATACAGTTTTTGCTCTAGCTTTTTATTTACTTCGGTCGCCCATTCCCCATTGTGCAGCTCTAGTGCGACGTTTTTAAACAAACCAAACCAAATTATCTACTTCGACAGTGGCTTGCAAATTACTTTCTATTTTAATAACATATTGCATTTAAAATGGGTTTAAAAACAAAATAGAAAAAAACTCAGCCGAAAGCAATACACGGCGGCTTATTTTAACATGAAAAATATACAAAATATTGCGGTAGCAAAGAAAGTGGGACACAGCATGGCTGCTTCTCTTAAAGTAAACAAAATGTCTTGCCCTATCCAGAAGTTAAAGATGAGTGAGCCTTATTGCTAATTGATTAATTAACGTCGCACTAGAGCTGCACAGTGGGCTATTGGCGACGGTTCGGGGGTATTTCGATGGAAAGACCCGGGAACTCTATCTCTTACTTTTTAATCATGGTCTGATGACAAGAACGCCACCTGACTGGCACCCGATGCAACCTTAGTTGGTGTCCGGACATTGGACTCAGCAGATGTGATGTGCACCAGTCACGTATACACGCCGGCGGTAGTTCAGACGACTTTTATTATCTGTCTAGCAACAAAAATTAAATAAATACATTTTTTCGATTTTTGTGATATTTTTGTGTTTGACGTAGAAATGGCAGATGAATAATTTTAAAGAATTAAAAGAATTTACCTTGTTAAATATGCTAAGTAATTTATAAAAAAATTATTTTAGAAAATTAAGTAAAAAAGCATTACAGACTTTATAGCGCCTATCCATAAACATCACCCGTCGATATAGTATAACGATTAAGAATATTAATAAGTTTTTTAGGGGGGAGGGGGGGGGGAATATTGCAGTGTAAATTCAAAATAATGGGCCAAATGCAAGTTATCCCCTATGTATAGAACAATTCTGTGGCTTGTAATAAGAACGACCAAAGTCAGTTTTACCCCTTTAAAAAAAATCTGTTTAGAATGTATGAATTTTAAAATTCTAAGTGAAATAGAAACAAATGTCGCCAGTCTATATATTGCAATGTAAATTCAAAATAATGGGCCAAATGCAAGTTATCCCCTATGTATAGAACAATTCTGTGGCTTGTAATAAGAACGACCAATGTCAGTTTTACCCCTTTAAAAAAAATCTGTTTAGAATGTATGAATTTTAAAATTCTAAGTGAAATAGAAACAAATGTCGCCAGGCTTCCCTTAAAAAAAAAATTCGCGATTTCAGTAACATTGCAACAATTCTGGTAATCGAACCTTAAAGCCATTTTCTCAAAACTGTTAATTATTGGTCGTTCTTGTTCCAAACACTGAACTCTAAGTGTAACTTCTGGAAGGCTCAAAACTTGTCAGCCAATGTAAGCAGCAATACTATACCTCAGAATTTTTTTTTAAAGTGATTTAGTGTTGTTTTTTAATACCATAGCATTGCAGAAATATTAAATGTATATAAATATTATATTTTCTTATTATAGAATTAATTTTTATATTGGTTTTGGTTTTTGTTAATTAACGTCGCACTAGAGCTGCACAGTGGGTTATTGGCGACGGTTCGGGGTCAATCTTGAAGGAACGACCCGGGGACACATACACATTCACACATGCACCTCGTTATTTTAGAACCATGGTCAGATGACGAGGAAACACTTGAACTGGCACCCAACGCCTTCAATAGACGGCGGGACTTTAGACTCCGATCAGATGTATCGTGCACCAGTCCCGTATACACGCCAGTATAATTTGTTGGATATTCTGGACGACTTTCTAGTATTTTTGTAGCGAAGCTGGCAACCCTCCGATCGCAAGATCACTACTTTTTTACTTTTCTATGTCAAGTCCATTGCACGGATTTGAACCACCAATCCTCTGATTAGTAGCCGAACGCCTTACCAACTGAGCAACTGGGGCTCCCTTTTTATATTGCAAACAAATAGTTTTTGCTCTTGCTTTTTAACTACTTCGACTTTGACTTGCAAATGACTTTCTATTTTAATATCAGATTGCATTTAAAATGGGGCTCAAAAGAAAATAGAAAAAACTCAGCCGAAAGTAATACATGGCTTATTTTAACATGAAAAATATACGAAATATTGCGGTACCAATGAAAGTGTGCTACATCGGCTTCATGTCAACAAAGTGGTACCAAGCCACAGACTCCTTTATGAAGGATATAATAGAACAATTTTTATATAATGTGTAATAAAACAAATAGTACATAGAAAAGACACACTCTAACAGAATTTAGTATGAAATATAGTTTTTTACAGTCATACAATCTTTTTCTTTAACTTAATTATTTACATGGTGCTTATGTAAATTGTAATTCCTCACATGCATTAGTAGTTAGTTACATAATTTTTTATTCTTTCTGAGAATTTCGTCTCCTTTGCCACATCTGAAGTTGGCCAGAAGTGGTGCGGAGAACATCAGGATTCCGAACAGTGCAGAAAGAAGACTCATCGAATAGAAGAGGTACAGGTAGGACCCGAAACCATCTCTAAAGTAACCTATAACAAAAATAATAGAAATTATATTTTGTTTAAAACAGGGTTCCAAATTAGAAAATTAAAGGTAGGCGTCATTGGTACCCGCGTCGTCCTTAGGAGTGTGCCGCGGGTGCCGACGCGCAGGACACCGCGTTGACAAAGAAACAATTTCTTTAACAAATTATCGTTTTTTTTTTTAACGTGAAGCGTCAAATTACAGGAGATATCAGGATGAAATATCGGGGGCAGGATAGCCCAGTGGATAAAGGCGTCAGCTGGGAATCGAAGGGTTCCCGGTTCGATCCTGTGCGACGGACTTGACTAAGTAAAGTAAAATAGTAGTGATCTTGTGATCGGAGGGTTGACAGCTTAACTACAAAATACTAGGAATGTCGTCCAGAACATTCACAAAAATTATCGGCGTGTATACGGGTTGGTTTGGTTAATTAACGTCGCACTAGAGCTGCACAGTGGACTATTGCCGGCGGTTCGGGGTCTATCTCGAAGGAAAGACCCGGGAACACACACACATTCATACATGCACCTCGTTATTTTAGAACCATGGTCAGATGACGAGGAAACACTTGAACTGGCACCCAACGCTTTCAATAGACGTCGGGAAGATGGCAACCCTTCGATCACAAGATCACTACTTTTTTTACTTTTCTTTGTCAAAATCCATCGCCTAGGATTGAACCAGGAATCCTCGGATTCCCAGTTGGCTCCTTTAAACCGCTCGGCCACGGAGGCCTCGTGTTTGAGGGACTGGTGCACGATAAATTTGATCGGGGTCCAAAGTCCCGACGTCTATTGAAGGCGTTGGGTGCTAGTTCAGGTGTTTCCTCGTCATCTGACCATGGTTCTAAAATAACGTTGTGCATGTATGAATGTGTGTGTGAAAGTGTTCCCGGGTCTTTCTTTCGAGATAGACCCGGAAGCGTCGCCAATAGCCACTGTGCAGCTCCCCAGATAGCAATTTAAGCTTGTTTCAACATTGTTCTTACCTTGTCAACGACAAGTGTAAAGGCTGTCATAAGACTGCCGGTGACAAGGGTGCAAGGCTGAAACAAGTGTGTGACAAGGTGCGCTACTTGACAAAAGCAAACAATACGACAAGGGTTGTCGTGCAAGCATACGATAAGAGTGTCGTGCAGGCATACAACAAGGGTTGTCGTGCAAGCATACGATAGGGGTGTCGTGCAAGCATACGATAAGGGTTGTCGTGCAAGCATACGACAAGGTTGATAATGAAAATGTATCCTTTTCGTTTATAAGCGTACGAAAAGGTTGACAATGAAAAGGTTATTCGAAGCTTTTTCTTGAAAACATACAGTTAAATGAATGGCTAACTGCAAAAAGGGAATTTCCAACATTGTATTGTAGATGTCCTCTTTTTTCAGTTAGCTATTTGTACGCTATACTCTCCAAATATTTTTTACATATATCAAATTGACTTCTTTTAAGGTTAGTTGATGTACATGTAAAAATATTCAACATAATATAAAGAATTTTCATAGTATTTATAAAAAAAAAAATTATGCAACAAGGAAAGATATTGCAACATCTAAAGGAAAATCTGAGAATTAAATACATTAACTGCAATCATGCTCATAAAAGCAATAACGTTAAAAAAAAAATGTAGCTTTTTACTTTACATTTCAAGCAAAATTAACATACTAATGACCTATTATATTTATAACTTTCCAAGTTTTATTATGTCTGTTCAATAACGATGATTTATTTTCTCAATAAAAAACCTTAACCTTAGAGGCCGATACAAAACGATTAACATGTTAAAAATTAGAGGCATTTTTTTACATATAATTTGCACATGTATATTTCTTTTTGTACATTAAATACTATACCTAAATGATTCTAACTAAAAATAACACAAACACATGTTACATATTTTTTAATTTAGTTTATTTTTTTTCTATCGGAAAACAAAATTTTTTATTGGATAATAGAATTTTCATCTGACTGGCAAGACACTGCTTTCTCTGCACTAATTTTTCTCCCTGTAAAAATAAAGGCATAGTTCAAGAAAATATAACCAAATATTTGTTTTAATTATAACAAAAACAAATTCAATAATGGAATGCTTTGGCTGCAGAGGGAGGCAAACCATGGAAAGCATTTTTAATTTCGGACTATTTTAAGACTGAACGGAACATATATCCCATAAGATGACTAATGCCGTTTGAATAAGTGGTAAATGTGCATATTTTATATTGTATTTTAGTCAAGTTACATAGCACATAAAAATATAAGTTTATCAACCCTGTATGTGCCTATATGAGGCACTCCGAAGCATAGTGATACGAGTAAAACAATTTCCAAAAATGGGTTTACACATTTAATATTATAGAGGCAGACCATTTCTACTCGAAACAAGTTCAATACAAATAATTACTGAATTATTTTGCTCTTTTTACACTAATTGTTACACTTACTGTTATTTATGTCAACAGAAATTTTGAATTTTATTATCTAAAAATTTCATTCGTGCCACTTATTTCATTACGGCTCGACTGCTTTACATAATTCATTAAAAAAATATTAGAGTAAAAAATTTAATATTACAAAGTCAATATCTATTGGTATCTTAGTATATATGCTCATCATCCTAGTCAGTGGCAAATCCACGATTTAGTTTCAGAAGAGGCCCAAGCAATTTTTTTTTTAAGAAAAAAAATAAACTTAAATATGTATTTCTAAATATATTATTAACCTGTCTATTTAATATTAATAAATTTAAATCAGTTATAATGAAATACAAATTGATAATGAATTGGGATACTTTAAAGTTACAGCTTTAATATTTACACCTGGAGAAGTACCTTAATTAAATAAAAGAGTACATGAGCACTAAAGTATGTGAACTCAATAATTATTAATTTGAGGGTTGGAGTATTATGCAAGTTATTTTATACTTATTTCTGTTTTACACAACAGAAGAAGGTAGTGCATTTCACAAGTACAAATAAATATGAAAATGAAATAATTTTGGGATTGAAGTATTAAACACTTGGATCTGAAGTGAGGAATGGTTTTAGAGTTACTTGACTAGTACAACTTTGATATTCTATGAGTGTGTATTTATTCGTCAAGAATTAGTAGTTTCCAATAAAATTCAAAGTGAAATAATTTTATAAGACTTGAAATAGAATTAAAAAATAAAATGACTTGGAGAAATCTAAAAAACTGTTTTATCTCCTGTATAAATTTTGGAGAGGGCTTGATCTTGATAGTTCTCATCTGGCTATACGACTGATTCTAGTAAGGATAAATGATTCAACTTAACATATGCCTACATCTGAACTCAATTTAAGTTTTCTGAAATAATCGATTTAAATAAAATATCTATACCATGAAATATGTGATGAAGAAAAATTGGAATAAGATATGAATTTTTATTATAAGTCAATAAACGAAGCAGGACGAATACTTATAACATGTAAATATATGAACATTCTTAACTGAAAGTGAATATAACAGTTAAATATACAACTTATATATATATAATGTTATCATATATACAAAAATTTGCAAATCAGAAATAAAGAGAAAGGCAGAGATAGGTTTTTTTAATTGAAATAATTCAATTTAAATTGAAATATTTAAATTTTTAATTGAAATTAACACATTTTTTTAATTGAAATTAATTAATTAGGTATCCCTCCACACATGTGTTGTCATCAATATAGCAATGTAGAACAATATCAACCTTATTTTCAAATTAGAAAAAACTGTAACGACTGGTAATGTAAATACAGAACATGAATTAAATCAAAATATCTAACTTAATGCAAAACAAAATGGTGGATATTACTACAATGTAAACAAATGACAACTGGTTTTCTAGCATCATTGAAAAATATTACAACTTACCTACAATAGATTTAAAACAAGCTTAAAATAAAACAACATTTAAACATTCAAAAATAAATTAAAAACATAATTTTTTTTAAACATTCAAAATACAGAAAGAAGCACAAACTTACAATATGGTTAAATTTTTGTCTTTTAAAAAAAACTTTCATATTCTGGCCATTTCTTTTAGGGCTAACGAAGAACACTCTGGAGGTTTCTTTAAATCTTGAAAGAATTTTCTTCTGGAATGCTAAAAAAAAAATGCATAATATATATAAACAATATAAGATTTCACATCATATCTGAATACCTAATTGAAATTAAGAACTTTAATACATTTATGTAATAGTCTTCAGTTCTTGAGGAAATTAAAAGATACCTGTCAAAAATATTTAATTTATAATTTTTTTTTCAACAATATAACAATAGAAGTTTTTTATTTAGTAGGAAGTGGATTGTGACAGAAAGGGATATTTTTTTATTGTCCTTCTCTTCAGATGAGTAAAACCTTTTCTTTAAAAGTTGACATTTTGTTCACAATTCTGCTTCATACTGTATGTCTGACTTATAATCCGTGTCAACTCATTTGTTTCTTGCTTCCTCATTTCAATTTATAAATGAAAAATTATTTTATTTTAAAATTTAAGCACACATCCATATGGTTGGTTAGAAACAGATTAAAATAGGATAAATATATTGGTCTTTACTGCTTTATGGTGCAATATAAGAAATAAAAAAATTAACATTATTGAATTACTTTAATCCTTTATAAATATTCAACCACCATCAAATGTTCCCAAGAAAGAATAATGCAGGACACAACTCTTCTTCCCAACGCTTTAAAGAAGAGACTTTGCAGAAACAACAAGTTTAATGAGGACCTGTAAAACAAAAAAAACAAAAGAATGCTTTAAAGGCACTACATGAATTTTATAATTTTAATTCAGCATAGTTTCTTCAAGATGTGTTCTAATCTAAAATATTTGAGAAAAAGATTTGTCAAAAGTATTATCACCAAATTGATTAATCATAATTATTTTGATTTTTAGTTGAAAGCACCTTTTAAATTCAAAACAACATGCAGATTTGATTACTGCAATGTATCAACAAATCTTTACATTATACATCTTTAAAAAAGGTACATATATTCTGCATCATGGTTCATAGAAATTAAAAAAGTAGAAATTAAATAGTTTTAAGGACTTGTTGCAACTTTTTAAGGAATTCTTAGCTTTAATAAATTAAAGATCAAAATTCAAATGTGCCTAAAGGTTCAAATTCAAAAATAACTACAAAAACATAATTTCATTTTTATTGCACTTGATATCATAACTTAAATGTACACCTTAAGTACCTACAGTGTCACCAAATTTAAATTCTTTACTAATTGAAATTAACATTTGCAATTTTATAATTTAAAGATTTTAAGGGTTCTTGATTAAATACCTACCAAAAATATAGTTCTTAAGGACGATGCAAATAATCGTGTAAGAACATTCAGATATATTTGAATTGGAAGATGTAAAGAGGGATATGTGTTATGTTAAGTCTATGAAACATATCCCCTTTTACACATTTTAATTCATTTGTGAGGTGCATATGCATGTACAAAATAACTTAATTTCAGACAATATAGACTAGAGAGCTGTTCTAAACATGTGACCCTGGCTTAGCAACCGCATCTGGCATGGTATAGATTTTTCATGGGGTGGTTCAGTGACTGAGTAACTCATTCTCTCCCCCCCCCCCCCAATTTTTTTAAACTTATTAATTTTTATTCAAGTAAACAGGAATACATTGGCATAGAAGTATCGAAACAGCTACATTTATCATTTATTTTTTCATAAAATCATTACCAATATCAGTTATTAACTGTTTTTAAAATTAGTAAATATCACTCCCTAATTATGAAATAAATTTAGAGAACAGATTTAAATTTTTAGATTGCTTGTTTAAAATAATATATGGATCCCGTTTCAAATTCTTTTCCCTTCGTCGCTGAAATTCAAATGTTATATAATGAAACACGATGACGTCATGTTACGCCTATTTTTAGATAAAAATAACCTCAAAACATGTTTATGACGCCTTTTGAAAACTATTTTTCGGGATAGGACCCCCGGAAAATACCAAGTTTTTCCTCATGCAACTCAACAAGAAGTATTATACTAGAAATTGAAATTTTTCTAGTTTTTTAAAGTATGTTTATGATTTTTACAGTAATTCGATTTTTAATTTTTTTCTTCTCTTGACTTTCAATGGGAGGGGTTTGAATCCTGAACCACCCATCCCCTTACCAACGTGCCTGGCATCTGGTAATGACTAACAAAGTTTTGTGGTAGACATAGAACACAGCTTCATCTGTAGAAAAAACCTCAACTTCCATTGCAATTTTTCGTACAATTAGTATTTTTCAGCAATTCAGAAATTTATTTTTTAATTTCTGTATTTTTAAAAACTTGATAACAAAAGCTTATAAACTATAGAAGATTGGTAAAAAGAAAATACACCTTATTATTAGCAATTGGGGCATCCACGTAAGTTACACCTGGGGGGCCCATCGATGAGGGTGTAATGCCGGAGGCACTCCTACATGATCTGCCGATTATTGGTCTCCTTCACGTAGGGCCTGTAGTCGTACATGCCCATGTAAAAACTAAGAGAACTCGACCGTTTGGAAGAATGCCTGGGAAAGGACAATAGACTTAAATGGACAAAAGATTATTACGGATATTTATAATTTATAAGAAACATGTAATAATTGATTTATATCTTTTATTGAAATCCCCTCCAATGCTTAATGATAGAGTCAAAGTCCTGCCAGAAGTACCTTCCGGAAGCACATTTGCACATGCCCTCCAACTAATTACTGCGTCATGCAGGCAGGACACCTGTTTTGTATTAATTTTGAACTTGGAATCAGGCATTCAAAAGCGAAGCTGTGGAAAACACTACTGCTGA
The DNA here is from genome assembly GCA_963932185.1 of Troglohyphantes excavatus. Classification (NCBI taxonomy): domain Eukaryota; kingdom Metazoa; phylum Arthropoda; class Arachnida; order Araneae; family Linyphiidae; genus Troglohyphantes; species Troglohyphantes excavatus. Next base: position 17,798,457 of record OZ010678.1, read on the forward strand.
CGCACACAAAGTGGACTTTATCGGTTTGCCTTTGTAAGCTTGGAAACATTCAAATTTTTGTAATAAAAAATTTGAATAACAGTTTAAAAATTCTAATTGTAACTAAACTAAAAAAATTTTACAGTTGGAATTTCTAAACTTTTTTTTGCGTCAACTCAGAAAATCTTATAAAACTTCTATGCGATCATAAACGCAAGTCCTATCGGCAGTACAATACATCCTTCCAGAAGGAGGTTCTATCATTAACTCTATAAGTGGTGTGGATGTCTAGTTGTCCATGAGTTTTTTTCCAGCAATTCACAGAATTCAAAATAAAAAAATACTTAATTTTTAAATATTTTTTCCAATTTTAAACATTAAGGGTATATTTTAAAAGTTAAAAAAAAAAGTTTACAAAATCCATGGGAACAGATGTACTATAGGACATTTGGCGCGTTTATTTTGTTGGCGACGAAAAAAGTCGCAGATTGAAAGTCGGCACAAGAATCAGAAAATATCAACAATGTCAGGTGGGGTCGCCATACTAAAAATTTATCGCTCCTATAAAACACTCCAAAAACAACTGGCGCGCCAAATGTCCTATACTACATCTGTACCAATTCATGTATTAAAAAAGTAAATGAAACTTTCTTGCACTGAAAATCACTTACATTTTTTTTATTATTTTTCTCGCCGCTTAAAGTGTTCAGCGATTGTAATGTTTTAATTACTCACTTGTTTTTAAAGAAATAGCCTTTTTTATGAATTTTATATTGGGTTGTACTGTTGGAAAACTAGATACGAAGAGATCACCAATTACAAGTTTTTTGGTTATCGGTTCTGCAGATAAATATATAAGTATTAATACCTATATAGAATTGTAGGTGGAAGGGATTGGTAGTTTTGATTTGAAGCTATTCCTATGTGGATCATACAATCATATTTAAATGTTCATTTGGTATCCATATATAAGATTCTTTTTTAATGTATCTAAAATACTTATTATTTTGTAATATTATCAATGGCTTAAGCAAAAACATTATATGCATTAATACAAACAAATTCTAAATGCATAACTTAATATTATGCTGTTCTATAAATTAATGAAATATATATCTAAGGATCATAAAGTTATCATTTAAAAACTACCATCTCCAACTTTTGAAAACATTCCAAGTAAACATTGCATTCCCCACTAACAAAACATCAACATTGCATTGACTACACTTTACAAAATAACATTTCATTCACTAAATTTGTTATAAATAACTTTGACAACACTTACTTTTTACAAAATGCATAAATTTGTAGCCCTTTTTTCTATAAGGTCAGTACAGAAATCGATTGCGATAATCAACAGATTTTACTTGCGAATAATTAAGTAATGCATTTATGTAAGCAACTAAATAAGCCGCAATTCCCGCGCGTATTGTCGCTGTCGGCGTTTGATTAACTCGAAACGTTGCCAAGTTGACAGAGAAATTGAGGAGAGAGAAATGTAAATAACCTATTCCGATCAATTTATATATATATAAAAACTATTAATTAAATATGCAACTTACCTTCCTAGGAAGATTCTAAGCCTAACAAGCAATGGGTGAAAAATGTCGGCCGATACTGAACCACATAATCTCGAATGTAAACGTGATAGAACGAGATGAGATTACACTTTTCATTGACAATCAAGTGTAAATGAAGTGACAACGTTTTCCACGGTTTTCGTTGACAACCTTTACAATGACAATCAAATGTAAATGAAGTGACAATGTTTTCAACGGTTTTCGTTGACAACCTGTTCAGTGACAATCAAATGTAAATGAAGTGACAACGTTTTCGTAAGCAAATGTGCTATCTGGGTCTAGTTCGATATTAATTAATTAAACCAAAAAAAACATCGCACGGGATCGAACTAGCCATCCTCTGATTACCAGTTTAACGCCTTCATCCACTAGACTACCGGGCCCCCTATTTCACCTACGGAGAGCGAAGCATAGCTTTTCAACAGGCTGATGCCTATCTTTGTATGTGTATTTATTTTTGCAATGACATAAAATAAAATTGGATATATATTGTTTTTTTATCATATGCTCTTAGAGCTGCACATATTTTTGACATTAAGGTAGATCGTACATATGGGGCTAATATAACAGCTTCTACCCACCACAAGCACTGCTTCTACACGGGTGGGGTTATGGAAATTCCTGATTTGGTTATAGCATGTACAGAACAAGACCCCAATAAGAATGGTCATCTTGGAGGGCATGTAGAAGACCGAAAAATTCTGAACAAATTGCAATATTAAGTCTTTTTTTTTAATTTGGTACGGATATCTTCTCAAAGGATCAGATGGTTCTCGTGCTTTGCGTAACAAGTTGGCGTTGCACGTTTCATGAACAGTCATGAAAACCGACTCATCACTTCCTTTTGTTCTGAGAAGAATCGACTTTGACTTGACTTGACTTGAATATAAAATTGTTCAAGGCACCAACCCGAAGGTATTTTTCCTCTTCATCTAACTTGGGCCTATCTATAGGCAACTAAATTTCTGAGATATCTGGATTTAAAAGACAAGGGACAGGACAAATACAGAACATATACAAGAAAAATATAAAGACTGTGAATTGCTTTTGATTATGGTACAGAGAGTAACAAATAAAAAGTAACATTTAGATAAAAAATTCAAAAATCTGAGATAGTGCCAGGCAACTGGTTCCGAAATATATACTAATATGCCATAAGGTAAAAGCAGTGGGGAGCACGATATATATACATATACATAGACACATATACACGTACATACACAATACACACATATATGCACATACATGAACACATATACATATACACACATACAAACTACAATATATACAAAAACGGCGTATCAGCAATCAGCATCAATTAACTATAACAAAATAAATTGAAAATATATTGTCATAACAATAAATCGTTACGCCATTGTGTGCACGTGTCTCAACAGTTCCACGTCTTCGTATCTCTTTCCCGAACACTATTTGCCTACCAAGGTCACTTAGCGCAAGCCACGCTGTGACGTATGCTTTCTCCCAAATCCGCACTCCGGAAGCGAGTGGCGAAAATGTGTGATGGCAACGTAAAGTTTCTCGTAGCAAGCGAGTTAGGTTTTTAGAGATTGGCAACGTTTTGGGTAGCGTCCCCACACTCTTTGATTTGGCACTGGCAGGTTAGGAGGGCATTTTAAATGCTCTCGTTTAGAATGAAAATGGCTGAACCCACGCTGTATTAACGACGGCTGCAATCATCCAAGTGCATCGTCAACTTGCCTTGAGATATGGTAATTAGATTATTTGCATTGTATTCAGCCAGAAGTGGCGAGTGATTGAGATATGATATTGAGTAAATGCTCATTCTTTACACGCCGATGTACCGAACTCTAAGTAGGCCTAGGGACAATAGATCTCGTGCCCACGCCAGCGTTGTCTTCTACAGAAGGATCAGTATCCTGACTGATCGAGGTATGCTACGGTATTCGTCGTTGATCATAAACAGCTAAAAACATTCCATGATGTCAGCCCTGAATTTACCTATGGTAAATATCTAAGTATCCAGTTCCCGTCAATCAATAATTATACGGGGTCCAGTCAGTCAATAATTAAAAACACAAGGAAAGTTTAATAACCGCTTCTGCTGCACAAAACTAAATTCTAAAATACATCAACGCAAATTGAAAAACCGTTTTGGCGACATTTTTCATCGCAAAGAAGAAAAAAACGTCCATAGGCGTAGGAAGTACGGGGGCTGAGGGTGCTTGAGCCCCCCCAGGACACCTTCTGAAGGGGCTCAGCCCCCCTAACATTTTAGTATTTTTTTCCAAAATATATTTCATAAATCAATCTTCTCACATTATTGTACTTGAAAGATGAATAATTTGTATACTTATTAGAATAACAAAATTAGCATTTTTTTCATTTCGACTATTTTTAGAAGCATTAAAAAGGAAAAAAAAAATTAATCAACGAGTTTGGTAAAAAAATTATTAAATAGGATTTTTTTGCAGAGTGGTTATTTCCTTAGAAATGAAACCAACTGATTTATACTTTATTTTCTAAACAGATTATGTTGTTGAAATTTCCTATTTAGAAACTTACATTTTGTTATAGAAGGTTAAACTTAAATAAATTCCTTCAAACAACTACTAATCTAATAATCAGTAGATATATAAATTCATGTTTTAGCTTACAATACGTGTTACTGATTACTTTATGTTTTAAAGGTGTCCAAACAAAAAGAGAATACATGTTAATTTATTTTTGATAGATTAACTACATACTATTTTAGTCACAAAAAAAAAATATCAAAATTATACATCTTTGTTCAGAAAATTTTCAGCCCCCCATGAAAATAACCATTTCCTACGCCACTGCCGGCTTGAGAGAAGCTCCCGCCAAGTAATCTGATGGATCCTGCCATGAAAGTTCCTTGCCCAGCAATCACCCTCCGGTGGAGGGTGACCAAACAAGAATCCGAGGTCGGCCTTTGAAGAAATGGACAGAGCCCCTGTCCCACTCCGTCTACAAAATGCCTCTACAAGTGTCAAAGGTCTTGCCCGTGACTGGAGTCACGATCTACAACTATCGTCCATCCTTCCCTACAAACTCCCTGCAAGTATCCATTCCCGCTCAGCATTGAGACCCATGATCTTTACATCGATGCAGAACTCCGGACTGGAAGAACATCACATAACCCAGAGCTCACAAATAAAGAATAGAGCTTCTAGTTCTGAAAATCCCATCATGGTATCTTTTGATTAAAATTTAGTAGTTAAGATCTTTGTTTATAATTTAATGTTTACTTTGTATATTCAAAATATACAGTTTTTAGGGCATTTACACATTCATAATATGTGTAGTAAAGTATGTGAAGTCAAAAATTTCAATTTATCTGCAATTTTCTTTTTGTAAAATGTGAAAAAAATTCAACATGCTTTTAAATTTAAATATCTATTTTTTTTTCTGAGGAATTTTAAATTTTTAACTATTATTTCTATTAATAATATTTTTTTTGTGTTTAGAAAAATATACTTAAGTCAGAAATTTCAATTTATATACAAATGAAAGCTAAAATGTTAGTTTCTTATTATTACTTTTTTAAATATGCTTTCGCATCGCATTTGCTTGTCGCATTTTTTGCTTTTTTTTTTTTTTAATTTGAGTTTCTTGACTTTTTGGTTTGTCCACATATAAAGAATGATAGATTCATCATGTCCAAATGAATTTTTATCTTAAATTTTTTGTGATTTGAAAGTTTTAAATATACTCATATCGTTTACAATTATACAGTCTAACGGAAGCCATTGTCTAATTGGACAACTGTAAATTAAAAATATAGGTAGTCATAAATTTATAAAACGGACAATCGTAAATTTGAAATGGGAAATAATTTAGATGTTAGTATTCAAACGTTTATTGAAAAATACTTAATTTTGAATTTTCAAAATTAACCAAGACGCAATTTTTTTTATATATAAAAACAGAACGCTGACATGAAGTGGAATCAAATAAGATTTGTAAAAAAGTTAAAGTTATAAAATTATCAATAAAAATGTATTAAAAAATAAATAAAATATTTTGTGGTGCTTTTCGATTAATGACTTAAATTTGTGGTTTGTAAATCTTTGCTTAGTCAAAAAGTTCTATAGTTTTAAATATCGACATATTCTTCTAAATAAATAGTATAAAATAATAAGAGCGAAATAAGCATTTTGTATAAAATTCAGTGAGTGAGAAACGTTTCACAAATAAATTTGCCACATTGCAAATATGTCCCGAAACTGTCTTGCAAGAAAATTCGTGACGTTTCCTCCAAAGCTATTCCTTCCACTCCCTTGGGAAGTAGGAGGTTTCTAGACGCAAATGCTTAAAATTCAATTTTGAGAATCGTCCACACATTTTCCAGTCAAATTCTATATATTTTTAAACTATTTAAAAATTAGTGGTAGTACTATATATCAAATATATATCCTTTTCTATTGTTCTACTATAATTTATTTAGTTCATCATTTAAAAAAAAGTATTCTAAAGTTCGTTTACAATTCTTATTTATTCCTTTCATTGATTCCAATATCGTGCAACTCAAGATTAAGTTCTTAGAAGTAAATTTAGTATTTGGATTTTTTAAATGTGTCTATAATTTGAATAATTATTTTAAATAGTATAATACATTTAAACATAGCATTTGTTTTTTAAAATGAGCAAGTGTAATGTCACAATATTAAGTAATTTTTTTGGCGTATTGTTTATAAATTTCGAAATATCAATTAATCTTTTGTTGTATTAAACGCCACAAGATGGCGCTTTGGTTAAGTTAAACAAGATGTCATTTAAAATAAGACCATATGACCACTGAATAATGTAAAATTGTAATGCACGGAATAATGTAAGAAATCAGGTTTTCAAACCCCTTATCACGTTTTAAATAGATTTTTGCAAGTTAATGAAATATTTAAATGTCACTACTATATTTTGCACTGCGTAGTACGATTGTTAAAATTTAGAATGTTTAGTACAAATACAGGGAGATCCAGAAGTAAAAGAAAAATTAAACAGCTAAGGAGTTTAAAAATATAGACAGCACCATGCGGTTTATACAGAAATGCAAAGAAAGACATGGATTTTTTTTCTACCCAAAAAATATTAGTTGTATAAAAGCAACATTTTGAACAGAAAGGTAAAATTGTAGTTGTCTCATATCTGCTTCCGGTCGATATACCGCCAGCATTTAAAGCTTATTAACTTAAACGTTCCGCTGTGACGAAGTATGTTATCTTTACGATTAAGAATTTACTCGGGAGATTAAAACTACTTGGAGTCAGGTGTACAGAAATAAAAACTTTTAAAGCGCTACCTATCGGTAGATAATTTAACTATATATATTTTTTCTTGATAAAAAAAATCTCATGTATGGACCGCAGAATAAATGTAATAAAAACCAGTGGCGAATTTAATAGAAAGGGCACAGGTGGCAAAACTTGCTTAGTGAGAGGGGTCTATCATGATAGACTGCGGAAAATATAATTATGAATTAAAATATGTTTAACAAAAATAAAATTGTGTCTCGTTGATCTCTGTCCCTTTCGATTGGGGACTTAAATTTGTGATTCCCAATAATTCGGCGATCGTATACTTTTCATAGAAAAAGAATTAGAATAAACATTTTTAAAATGCAAATTGGGCGACAAACACTTTTTTAACAAAATACGTAATCAGAATGTCAAAGGAAGGATCTTGTAAGTTCCTTTCCTTTTTTCAAAACTACGTTACAATTTAAACTAATTAATTAAACAATTTTTTTTAATTTTCAGAATAATTTCTTTACATATTCTTACTAGTAAAACTAATATTTTTTTTTCAACCTGATATTTATAGAATTTTTAACTTTATAAAAAAAAATACATAATTTTTGTAACTAATCATTTTAAATATTTGTAACAATGACAATATTAATAAAAATAACGTGTGTGCGAACTAAAATATAAATTTCCTACATTTTCATTTTTTTTAGGGAATTAATTATTATAGGGCTACACATTTACAATTCAAATAAACCTTTATCATTTTTCTAATAATCTAGAATTTTTTTTTTTTAAATATATATTAGATAATCTGTACATCTTTATCTATTTTGTCATGAATTAAAATTATTAAAATTCTAAGTTATTAATATCTCATGTAAAATAAATCTTTTTGTTAATAAAGAAAAACTTTCATACACGTGTAAACCCGGTTCGAGAACAAGAAACGTCGGTCTAATCCTAGTGTCCACTTCTGAAAATATAAATACTTATTGATTATAGATGTACGTGAATGTAATTGTAAAATCACATAGCCTTCTTTAAAAAGAAAAACCCTATCCGCCAACAGATGGCGCATAAGTCTGAGTTTCTTATTACGTAATGTGTTCTAGTAGGGCAGTCTTTGAACTCAGTAACTTAGTTCAAATGAACTTCTCTAAATAATTGCACAAAAAAAGAGGCGCTTAGGTAGGTCAGTACTCTATGTAGTGGGTATATTGTATTCCATAATTACAAATAAAGTTACCCTGGAGAATGGCCCCATTTTTATAAAATGGCTATGAATCGCTAAATGTAAAAGGGAGTTACGTCACATTTTTTTTATATAAAGTTTTCCAGGAGAGGAAAAAATATATGTCTTCGCCATACTACGTTTTTAATAAAACATTTAATTGTAATGCCTATGGAATACGTGTAAGAAAGCCCTCAGGCAGGATTTAAAATTGTACCTACTTGCTTAAGACATAGGTACGAGATACTAAGTCTCATATGGATATGACCCTTTTTTGCAATTAGGACATAACCCTTTTTTACAATTAAACATCTTAGAGCCCCCCAATTCTCCAACGATATATCTTAGGAAACACATAATTTAAAATATATACACAAAGAAACAAACTTTATTAAGCTTCACATGCTATAGAAACTGTCACATAGACAGAGATCAAGAGTACTCGTCTTACGGGTGCCTTTCTAATAAATGAATGAAAACCTACTCATGACGACGAGGGGAACACCAGATGACGATTCAGGGCAGTGACTTGAAACAGCTTTGACAATAATTTTTAATAATTATAATTCAGTCAACTCAACAGGAAACACTGCTGCCACTTGTCGAAGATCTCGAGAACTAAATGTAAAGAGGTATTTTTTCTCGGAATCTAGAGCCGACACTTGTATTAATTTTTTAACCAAAAACCGATTTCTTTTTTGTATTGTAAAGCTTAGCATTCAAAAGTCACTGTTTAGTATAACCATTCAAAATAGTAGGGATACACTGAATATTTGGTACACTGCCTAATCGACAATCCAACCGAAATATTTTATTAGCTCAAAATAGTTTATTATTTAGCAACAATATATTGACACTTATAAAATCAAATTAACAAACAAAAACATTCATATGAAAAAAGTACAATGAACAATACTTTAAAGCATAAAATAATTAACAAAAGTAATTTTATACAATTTTGCACATTTAACCAATCATATATATGATCTTTAAAATTAGATAAAAAATTAACTATACTTTTTACTCTTAAATGGAAATATTATTTATATTAAACTGAATACAGAATATTTTCCTACAATTTAAGGTGAATATTTGGTATATACTTATATACAGAACTTGTAGGAAAAACAACTTTTTAAAACTTTGAAACACTAATATAACAGCACTGTTTATTTATCACATGCATATGGACTTCAGAATTCAATGTTATCCACTTTTCCAAGAAAATTGGGGTTAATTACTAGTGTACAGTGCCCCCGCCAAATGTGATTTGGCGACAATTGTTGGGCGATAAATTTTATACTTTAGCAACCCTATTTCATGACCTTCCTAGCAATATTATGATGTACGGCAACCCTACTTTTTTTTCTCACTGATTCACGTTGTTTACCAATTTTTAGAATCGCGCCAAGAACGCACCACACGCTAAAAATATACCAAAATTAGTAATTAAAAATTGTTTTGGAGGATTCCCCCCATACTCAAGTTTTAATAAAAACTTATTTGTTGGAGGGCCCCCTATACTTAAGTTTTACTATAGTTTATATAGTGGTTCCTAGAACAAGATGCCTCCGCCAAATGTGATGTTTGGCGACACTTGGGGAACAATAAAACTTATATTTTGGCAACCTTGCAGGGAGAAAATGGGGTTCTAATTTCCAAGAAAACTTATTTTTATCACTAGGAACATGCAAGCTTTGTGAATACCGTCAATTTTAGAAATCGCGCCAAGGGGATCCATGTTCCAGACATTTACCAATCGTTTTGCACAAAGCACGTAACTATTAGGAAATGCCATATGAATATTGAGGCTACCTTTCTGCGTAAAGTCCATACCACAAAGCTGGAAAACACATTTTTGTAGCAAAACACTTTCAGTTTTACAAAGGTATATTTTTGGTCTAAGCACATCACTTATTATGACTAGCCAATACAAAGTGAGGCTTCCTTTTAGCATTAAACACTATACAGATAACTTATATTTGAATGATTTGATCCACGAGTTCATAACAAATAATGCGATTTACATATTTGGGCTCGGCTCATCACTTATTATGACTTGCCACATGATAATTGAGACTACTTTTCTGCGTAAAATACTTGGCGCACAACTCACATTTGAACGACTTAATCCCCGAGTGCGTAACATAATGCGCTTTCAGATACGACTTATGAAGGAACCGTTTCTTGCACAGCTTACACGAGAACGGCTTAACGCCAGTGTGCTGCCGAGCATGCAAGTTGAGGCTGCTTTTCTGCGTAAAACATTTTAGGCACTCATCGCATCGGTACTTTTTTACCCCACTGTGTGTGCGAAGGTGGATTCGCAGGTACATCTTGTTGGAGAAGCACTTGTTGCAGGTTTCGCAGGAGTGTGTTCTCCCCTCTGTGTATGCGCAGGTGAACTCGCATCGTCGATTTCTGCGTGAAGCGCTTGCGGCAGAATACGCACTCGATCGGCTTTTTCTTTTGCGTGTGTGTGCGGTAATGGAACTTCAGGCGTATCTCGAGTTGAAAGGTCTTATTACAGATGTCGCGTGTGTAAAGTGATTTCCTGGCATGGGTTAACAGGTGTTTTTTGTGGACTCCTTTCGTTGTGAAGCTTTTCAGGCACAAGGTGCATTTGTACGGCTTATTATCTTTATGAATATAAGAGTGACTTATTAAATTATACTTTGTAGAAAGGACTTTGTTGCAGATATTACATGAAAAAGATATTTTCTTTGGCGCTAACTTCAATTCTCTTTTTCTTTCGACTTTTGATGGTGAACACAGTTTCTTGTTTTCAACCACCCACTTCTTTATCTTAACCACCTCTTCTCTTTCAATATCTTCATTAATTATAATTTCCTCTTTGATTCTTAATTCAACTTCGTTCGAATCATTCCCTTTAACATTCGGCGATTCCTTTTGATACGAACAATAGTTGTGTTCCAAATAGGTATCGAACAGTTGACATACTTGTTCTTTCTCTTTGTCGCAGGACATGCTAGAGTATCTTTCATCCAATGAAACACACCGATAGTTCAAAATCATACCACTTGGTACAGAAGATCTTTCACTCTTTATGTTCTCTCTGCAGACAACATTGTCCCAATTTGAAAAGCTGGTGAACGAATAGTTGTGTTCCAAATAGGTGTTGACCAATTGACATACCGGCTCAGGTTTACTGTAAGGTCACCCTTGGCGCGATTTTTCCGCATTTGGCGATAAATTTTTTTAAATGGCAACCCCTTTCCGAAACGACAAGGAATTGCAGCAACCCTATTGGACAACAGTCGCCAAAATGGCGACTTAAAGCCATTTTCTCAAAACTGTTAATTATTGGTCGTTCTTGTTCCAAACACTGAACTCTAAGTGTAACTTCTGGAAGGCTCAAAACTTGTCAGCCAATGTAAGCAGCGATACTATACCTCAGAGGTTATTTTTAAAGTGATTTAGTGTTGTTTTTTAATACCATAGCATTGCAGAAATATTAAATGTATATAAATATTATATTTTCTTCTTACAGAATTAATTTTTATATTGGTTTTCGGGTTTTGTTAATTAACGTCGCACTAGAGCTGCACAGTGGGCTATTGGCGACAGTTCGGGGTCAATCTCGAAGGAAAGACCCGGGGGGACATACACATTCATACATGCACCCCGTTATTTTAGAACCATGGTCAGATGACGAGGAAACACCTGAACTGGCACCCAACGCCTTCAATAGACGTCGGGACTTTAGACCCCCATCAGATGTATCGTGCACCAGTCCCGTATACACGCCAGTATAATTTGTTGGATATTCTGGACGACTTTCTAGTATTTTTGTAGCGAAGCTGGCAACCCTCCGATCGCAAGATCACTACTTTTTTACTTTTCTATGTCAAGTCCATTGCACGGATTTGAACCACCAATCCTCTGATTAGTAGCCGAACGCCTTACCAACTGAGCAACTGGGGCTCCCTTTTTATATTGCAAACAAATAGTTTTTGCTCTTGCTTTTTAACTACTTCGACTTTGACTTGCAAATGACTTTCTATTTTAATATCAGATTGCATTTAAAATGGGGCTCAAAAGAAAATAGAAAAAACTCAGCCGAAAGTAATACATGGCTTATTTTAACATGAAAAATATACGAAATATTGCGGTACCAATGAAAGTGTGCTACATCGGCTTCATGTCAACAAAGTGGTACCAAGCCACAGACTCCTTTATGAAGGATATAATAGAACAATTTTTATATAATGTGTAATAAAACAAATAGTACATAGAAAAGACACACTCTAACAGAATTTAGTATGAAATATAGTTTTTTACAGTCATACAATCTTTTTCTTTAACTTAATTATTTACATGGTGCTTATGTAAATTGTAATTCCTCACATGCATTAGTAGTTAGTTACATAATTTTTTATTCTTTCTGAGAATTTCGTCTCCTTTGCCACATCTGAAGTTGGCCAGAAGTGGTGCGGAGAACATCAGGACACCGAACAGTGCAGAAAGAAGACTCATCGAATAGAAGAGGTACAGATAGGACCCGAAACCATCTCTAAAGTAACCTATAACAAAAAATCATAGAAATTACATTTTGGTTAAGACAGGTTTCCAAATTAGAAAATAAAAGCTAGGCATCCTTGGTACCCGCGTCGTCCTTAGGAGTGTGCCACAGGTGTCGACGCGCAGTGCACCGCGTTGACAAGGAAACAAATTATTTAACAAATTATCTTTTTTTTTTTTACGTGAAATGTCTTAAAATCATTTACATGAGAAATCAGGATGAAATGCTGTCCATTCCGAAGCAACTTCGTGAGCAGGATTGATATGAAGGAGATTTTGACCATGAGTTAAATAAGTTATTTTTATAAAAAAAAAATTCCGATATGTATTTTTCTAATTAAATTAAAAGAAAAAAAATTAATTTCCTTCCCCATAATCTCAGCATGCATTTTCATAAAACTTGACAAACTAAGAAGAGTAATTTATCAAAACAGCAATTCATTTTAAATCAGAGGCCTCCGTGGCCGAGCGGTTAAGGCATTCAGCTGGGAATTCGAAGATTCCTGGTTCGGTTCTAGGCGATGGACTTGACAAAGAAAAAAAAGGTAAAAAAAAGTAGTGATCTTGTGATCGGAGGGTTGCCAGCTTCGTTACAAAATACTAGAAAAGTTTTCCAGAACATCCGCAAAAATTAACGGCGTGTATACGGAACTGGTGTACGATAAATCTGATCGGGGTTCGAAGTCCCGACATCTATTGAAGGCGTTGGGTGCCAGTTCAGGTGTTGTCCTCCGTCATCTGACCAAAGGTTCAAAAATACGAGGCATCGTTCCCGGGTCTTTCCTTCAAGATAGGACCCGAACCGTTGCCAATAGCCCACTGTGCAGCTCTAGAGCGACGTTATTTAACCAAACCAACCAGGATGAAATATCGTGTAATGGTGTTCGTTCCGAAACAACTTCGTGACGAATAGAACGATTGATACGAAGGAGATTTTGACCATGATTTTCTTTCTTTCTAGAATCAGAAAATGAGTTATATTTATATTAAAAAAAATTCAATTTGTATTTTTCCAATTAAAGTAAAAGAAAAGAAAATTAAATTGCCTTTCCGATAATCTCAGCTTAAAGTAGGACGATTTTAATAAAACTTGACAAGCTAAGATTGGTTTGGTTTGGTTAATTAACGTCGCACTAGAGCTGCACAGTGGGCTATTGGCGACGGTTTGGGGTCTATCTCGAAGGAAAGACCCGGGAACACATACACATTCATACATGCATATCCCGTTATTTTAGAACCATGGTCAGATGACGAGGAAACACATGAACTGGCACCCAACGCCTTCAATAGACGTCGGGACTTTGGACCTCGATCAGATTGATCGTGCACCAGTCCCGTATACACGCCGTTAATTTTTGAGGATGTTCTGGACGACTTTTCTAGTATTTTTGTAGCGAAGCTGGCAACCCTTTGATGATCACTACTTTTTTACTTTTCTTTGTCAAGTCCACCATCTAGGATCGAACCAGGAATCCTCGGATTCCCAGCTGAATGCCTTAACCGCTCGGCCCCGGAGGCCTCTGACAATCTAGGAAGAGTGATTCATAAAAAAAAGCAATTCATTTTATATCAATAGGATAATAAGGTTATTAATATACCTTTACTTACCAATTACAGGTGGTACAATCAAGTAAACAGGGCCGCACAGGAACAGAGTGGACGAGATGGCCATCTCATGCACGTCTTCTGAGTAGTACTCAGCAACGATAAGAGCAAACGAATTTACAAGAGACGCCTCACAGAATCCCTGCACAGCCACAGCACCCAGCAACAACTCAGCTCCGCTCGACAACGGCATGACGCACAGCGTGACACTGCGACACAACAGCATCACACCAGCGAAGCCAGAGTGGGACAAGCATCCTTTGTCAGTGACCCACCCGAAGCTTAAGAGTCCGATACTGCTGGACAGAGCGAATGCCATGATGGCGTAGGTCCCATACACCATTGGCAATCCTATGTCCCTTGTCAAGTCGACAATGATGGTGATAAGCACTACGTAGGTACCGCTGTATGCTGCGGCACAGAGCAGAACCAAAATGTATATAGGTTCCAGAAATATCTTGAATGCGTTGGTCTTTAGTTGGTTTCTTTTTAGCATTTCAGAAGCGTTGGCATCCATCCCTGACATACATTTGTTACTAGGTAACTCGTGTCTTATTTGGTGTTGAAGTACTGATGCAGATTCTATGTTTTCGTGTTTTGAGTTAGTGTGATTGTCCACAAAGCTTTCTGTGAAATGGTGGTCAGATTTTACTGAGGAACCTAGGATTTCGGGGCTTATTTTAGGTGAAGTTTGATTATATTTATCCATATTCGTTGGAATACAGCTGTTATTAGACTGATCATGTATCATTTGTGGTTTAAGAACCAATTCAGAGTTATCAGGCATTGAGTTAGTGTGATTACTTACAAAACCTTCTGTGTGTTGAGGATCACATTTCACCAAGGCACACAAACTTTCACTTTTAAATCTAGGGAATGTTTGAGAATTTTTATATTTAGTGACGTTTATAAATCTGTTATTAGGTAGATATTGTCTTATATGGGGTTCAAAATCTGAAGAATATTCTATGTTATCATGCATTGTGTTAATGTGATTATTCATAATTCTTTTTGTGTTTTGATGGTTTAATGTCGCACATAAGGTATCCTGGTTTCTTTCAGATAAATTTACCACACGTTCCGATGTTTCCTTTCTAGAAGAAATTAAATATACCGAAGAATTTATAACACTACACCTTTCTTCAGGAATAGAGCTCTGTGTTTGGCTTTCCTGGAGTATGAATCGAATTTCGTTACTTGGATACTCTTTGTCTTTTCTGTGGCCTATTTCCATATATTGTAAGTTTCCTTTCTCTTCGCCATTTTCATTACTTTTGACAAGCGCACATTCAGAGTTGATTTCGTATTTTGTTTCTGACTGAGCTAACATCTCATTGGAATTCTCAAAGACATTCTGACAAATAGCGTTTGGTTCAACGTTGTTATTGGCGGGTTTAAGAACTCTTTGAGCAACTTCTGGATCCTTCAACAGCATGGACAAGGGCAGGCAATGCATCATGATTCCGGACATTAACAAAAATGTCCCAGATAGCCCGTACTCGCCAATGAGTAGATTTACAATACTTGGCAAAACGAAGAATCCAATATAAGAACCAGCATAACCAAATCCAATTGCAGTTGCTCTTTGATTTGAGAAATGTTGAGTAATGATGACCGGCAAAGTTAAACTGCTCAGTCCAAATCCAAAGCCTGAAAATAAATAAAATTCTATTAGAAACAAGTGAATGTCAAATAGCAGACATAATATGTTGAAATTACACTGTTAAAAATAGGTACTCAAAAATAAGTCAAATGTACTAATTTTTCAGTACATTCGATGCTTATTTTAACTCCGAATAGATGTTCCAATTTTAAAGTAAAAAGTACTCAAAAATGAGTACAAATTAATAAAAAGAGCAGTTGCTTGCCTACATAGACTGCCTTGATAAATAATTTTCAATATATATCAACAATTACAATCAAGACTTACAAAGAATCGAACCCATATCCTAAGACACCGTAACCTATGCCTTATGCGTTGTACTACAAGGGCGACGTGAAGAAGTTATATAAACAGAAGAAATGTTAAAAAGGTGGTAACGATATTACTTGCTAGATGATGTCCCCAAAATTTATGAGATCCCAAATCTATGAGCATAGAGATCCTC
Organism: Troglohyphantes excavatus; assembly: GCA_963932185.1. Taxonomy (NCBI): domain Eukaryota; kingdom Metazoa; phylum Arthropoda; class Arachnida; order Araneae; family Linyphiidae; genus Troglohyphantes; species Troglohyphantes excavatus. The sequence continues at coordinate 17,814,748 of OZ010678.1, forward strand.
ACACTTAGAAAGAAATTTGACAACGGTTTTATCCTTTACCTGACCCAAGATCCGTAACACCCCTAATGGTTAAAATGTACAATGGACTATCGAAACCTTCGAGCATGAATGCACTGTAGAGAGCGAATATGACGTTATAATCGTGAAACCAATATCTCAGACACGTGACTTCTTTTCAAAATTTATGAATGAAAAAACGTTCGCGATTGACTTGTGATTTGGAAATATTAGTAAATCTGTCAATTCATGAAGTACAGGATATTTTGATGAATGAACTAGCAAAAATTTATGAATGGATGACGTAGTAAACCACGTGTCTGGGGCCATACATGTTGGCCTCACTTTGATGTTAGCCAGATTATACCATTATGTTTTCTCTACTATGAAGGATCCATGCTCGAATATTAAAACATATTTTTTTTCTTTTTGCAGCAATCCTTTTGAAATTTTTGCAACAGAACAGTTTATATTTATTATGAGGGTAATTCTAAATTTACACACAGATTTCAATAATTTTTTTTTGTCCTTGTCTTTTTTTTGTCCTTGTGATTTTTTTTAAAATTTCCCTTACAGTTATGGTTATAATTGTGGTAAAATAGGCCTAACATGACATAAGCCATGATGAAGTAACTTCTGTCAGTTTTGTTGAATATTAATAATTATATCTCTTTAATTGTAATTTTCGAAAATGTTAAAATTTATCAAATTCAAAGAATTGTTTATTTTGTTATATTAGTTTATTTCGTTACATTCGTTAGTTTTAGAAGAAATTGTAAATTGGAATAATTCACGAAATAAACTTTCCAATATTTTGAAGATTTTGGCTGTTTTGAAAGATTACATTTCAAAATGCCTTTCCATGATGCTATGTTCAGTGGATAGCCCAAGGACTCTTCTAGTTCTAACACCATTTTGATTGTGCTGACGATTGTTCTTTCGAAAAAAACTTAAGAACTATAAATTTTATAGGGTAGGTACTATATAATAATTCTACTTATATACCGTATACAACTCCCCAAAAGACAGTGACTGTCCCAATGTTTCTGGCGAAAAAACAGCTGCCGATTCCCACAGCTGAAAGAAGGGATCCAAATGTCACGACGCTCCGCTTTCCAAATTTTAGTCCGAGATAACCGGCAATCGGCCCTGAAATAATTCAAAACGTATTTCACATCTGTGAATGATGGACCCACAGTTTCCCAGTGGATAAAGGCATTGGACTAGTAATCAGAGGATTGCGACTTCGAGTCCGACTGATGGACTTAACAAGGTTTGGTTTGGTTTGGTTAATTAACGTCGCACTAGAGCTGCACAGTGGGCTATTGGCGACGGTTCGGGGTCTATCTCGAAGGAAAGACCCGGGAACACATTTACACACACATTCATACATGCACCTCGTTATTTTAGAACCATGGTCAGATGACGAGGAAACATCTGAACTGGCACCCAACGCCTTCAATAGACGTCGGGACTTTGGACCACGATCAGATGTATCGTGCACCAGTCCCGTATATACGCCGTTAATTTTTGTGATGTTCTGGACGAATTTTCTAGTATTTTGTAGCGAAGCTGGTAACTCTCCGATCACAAGATCACTACTTTTTACTTTTCTTTGTCAAGTCCATCACCTGGCATCGAACTGGGAACCTTCGTATTCCTAGCTGACGCCTTTAACCGCTCGACCACGGAGGCCTCGATGGACTTAACAAAGAAAAGTAAAAATACAGTGATCTTGCGATTGGAGGGTTGTCAGCTTTGCTACTAAAATACTAGGAAGTCGTCTAAATATATACGACAAATTGTACTGGCGTGCATACGGACTGGTGCACGATAAATGCGATCGGGGTCCAATGCCCGGACACCTATTGAGGTTCGTTGGGTGCTAGCACAATTGTTGTCCTCACCATCTGGTTAAAAAATGCGGGCGTCGTCCCGGGTCTTTCCTTCTACAAAGGCCCGAACCGTCGCCAATAGCCCACTCTGCAGCTCTAGTACGACGTTATTTAACCAAACCATTTTCGCATGATATACATAAACAACGGTTTGGTTAAATAACACCGCACTAGAGCTGCACATTGGGCTATTGGCGACGTTTTGGAGCTGATCTCGATGGAAAGACCCGGAAACGACACCTCGTATTTTTTAACCACGGTCAGATGACGAGGCAACACCTGAGTTGGCACTCAACGCAATCTCAATAGGCGTCAGGAAATTGGGCCCCGATCACGTTTATCGTACACCAATCCGTTTATACACGCCAGTATACATTTTTGGGTAATTTTAGGCAAGTTTTTAGAATTTTAGTAGCGAAGCTGACAACCTTCCTATTGTAAGATCACTACATTTTTACTTTCCTTTGCCAAAGTCTCACTGATCTCTAACTGTAGGGCAAGACATTTTGTTGACTTGAAGCAGCCATGATGTGCTCCACTTTCTTTGCTACCGCAATATTTCGCATATTTTTCATGTTAAAATAAGCCGACGTGTATTGCTTTTGGCTGGTTGGTTTGGTTTGTTAATTAACGTCGCACTAGAGCTGCACAGTGGGCTATTGGCGACGGTTCGGGGTCAATCTCGAAGGAAAGACCCGGGAACACATACACATTCACACACACATTCATACATGCACCTAGTTATTTTAGAACCATGGTCAGATGACGAGGAAACACCTGAACTAGCACCCAACGCCTTCAATAGACGTCGGGACTTTGGACCCCGAGCAGATTTATCGTGCACCAGTCCCGTATACTCGCCAGTATAATTTGTTGGATATTCTGGACGACTTTTTGCTTTTGGCTGAGTTTTTTTTCTATTATCTTTTTAAACCCATTTTAAATGCAATCTGCTACTTAAATAAAAAGTCATTTGCAAGTCAAAGTAGATAAAAAAGCAAGAGCAAAAACTATTTGTTTGGCAATATAAAAATTAATTCTATAAGAAAATATAATATTTATATACATTTAATATTTCTACAATGCTTGGTAATAAAAAACACCACTAAATCACTTTTAAAATATATTGGGTCGCAACATGGCTGCTTTCAATTGGCTTCAACGCGCTCATAGAGGGAAACAAAGTTTGAGCCTTCCAGCAGTTACAGTTAGAGTTCAGTGTCAAGTCTATTCAGTTTGGCTCGAACTTGCAATCTTTTGAGTGTTAGCCGAGCGCCTTTATCCATTGGGCAACTGATGGCCCTTTAGAAAATAATTTTTTTTTGGACAAGCATACTTTTGCTTTGGTCATTGTTTAAAGCAGTTACCATTTCTTTCAACTAAAGAATAATTTTGTCATTTTGTCGGAAAAGACACAAACACTGACAATACTTGTAATAAATAAGTCTTCCTTATGTCAAGTTACTCAATAAATCTAGAGCCCCAGTTGCTCAGTTGGTAAGCTGCACAGCGGGCAATTGGCGACGGTTCGGGGCCTATCTCGAAGGAAAGACCCGGGACCGATGCCTCGTATTTTTGAACCATGGTCAGATGACGAGGACAACACCTGAGCAGGCACCCAACGCCTTCAATAGACGTCGGAACTTTGGACCCCGATCAGATTGATCGTGCATCAGTCCCGTATACACGCGAGCCCCAGTTGCTCAGTTGGTAAGGCGTTCAGCTACTAATCAGAGGATTGGTGGTTCGAATCCGTGAAATGGACTTGACATAGAAAAGTAAAAAAATAGTGATCTTGCGATCGGAGGGTTGCCAGCTTCGCTACAAAAATACTAGAAAGTCGTCCAGAATATCCAACAAATTATACTGGCGTGTATACGGGACTGGTGCACGATCAATCTGATCGGGGTCCAAAGTCCCGGCGTCTATTGAAGGCGTTGGGTGCCAGTTCAGGTGTTTCCTCGTCCATCTGACCATGGTTCTAAAATAACGAGGTGCATGTATGAATGTGTGTGTGAATGTGTATGTGTTCCCGGGTCTTTCCTTCGAGATTGACCCCGAACCGTCGCCAATAGCCCACTGTGCAGCTCTAGTGAGACGTTAATTAACAAAACCAAACCAAACCAACTCAATAAATCTAACTCATTAGAATGTGTTAGTATTCACCTGTTGACACCTGCATGAAATCGCATATAATATAGGGGAATGCCGCAGCTCGCCTATCAATCTGGAATTCCTCCATCGATGCGACGAAAAGCACGCCGGACAATCTAGCCGCTCCATGGAGCAGCATTCCGATGAGACTGCAGCAAAGAGCAGTCAGCCAACTGCGCAAACTGTCCGGTCCTTTTCGTCTCATCGCGTCCAGCCGTACAGCGACTATAACAATTAAAAACCTAAAAAAATCAAGCGTGGCATACTGTTAAAAATGCATACTTATTTTTTTTAAGAAACTTTCGCCTTTTTCAACGAAACAAGCGCCTCCGATTAAATATTTCGTCCAAACTGAGGAAATTCGTGTTCTTGTTTTTTCACGAAATTCATTTCGGCGAAAATAAGGACGATTTAAAAAAAATACCGACGGCTGGGTTCGAACCACGGATCTGTTGGTATAAAGCCACGTGCGCTATTGACCGTGCCAGAATCAGACTATTCAGCACTAGTGCAACGTTGATTAATCAACCAACCTATCCCGAAGAAAACACTATCTCGTAATTTTGAACCAAGATGGACGAGGACAATACCTGTGCTGGTACCCCACACATCCCGAACAGGCGTAGTGACATTAGGATCATCACGAATTTTACGTTCACCAATCCCCTATATATATATATATATATATATATATATATATATATATATATATATATATATATATATATATATAACTGCCAAATTCGCCTATTCGATTCCAAGCATTACCTTCAGCTCCGTCTGTTGCTGAGGCCCCTTATGTGCTTTTCTTTATTTCAAGATTTTACACGCATCGGTGCCTCATTTCTTCCATGCATTGTTACGAATATTTAAAAATTATTGGTTCCGTCATATCTCATTCAATTTGAACGAATTCATCGTTCAAATTGTGAAATCGAAAATGACGTATTTGAAATATCAGCCATATATACATAATAATAGTTCTGTCCTCTATGGCACATAAAATACCTACTTCTTCTTTAGGGAATTGTCTGAAATTTTAAATACAAGTTCTATTCTAGTTATTTTAAAATAAATTTTGTTAATTTTAATCCAATAGAAATCGTAGAGTCGTTGTGCATACATGGCGCCATCTATGTTTAATTTTACCTAGTTTTCAAATTAAAAAAAAAATAATATTTTTTGTAGGTAAATCAAAAATTTTTTCAGATAAAGTTTATTTATTTTTATTGCCTGTCTTTAACATATTTTATTTTTTGCTAGATAATTTTTTTCTTCTTTTAATTTAATTTTCGTCAAAATGAGTTTAATTTTTTGTATTATATATATATATATATATATATATATATATATATATATATATATATATATATATATATATATATATATTTTTTTATATTAACATTGCTCATATCGTCGCCTCAGGGCAACAGTAGGATATCAAGAAGAACAGAGTTGCCTATAAAATTGATTTTAAAATTTGCTGTTTTTTCAATGCTGAATATCTAAGACTGTTGTCCAGGCATTTCAAAAAAAATTTGGGAACTCCCCTAACTTTTGATTACATTTTACGTGGTGTTTCGAAAAATTAAATTGATTTTATTGGAAAATAATTAATTTCACTTGTACTACTTTTGCTCTGAGGCGACGATATGTGCACTTATTTCTTCGAATAATTTTATTTACTAATTTATTATTACTAATGTGAAACAATTATATTTCTCCTAATTATATTTGTGAAATATTTTTAATCTATAATAAAAGGAAGAGTCTGTGTGCACGCAAAACTCATACTTCCTTTGCGGAATAGAGTGTTGCAACTCGGAACCAATGGTCGAGGGTTCAAAATTAGACTGAGGCAACACCTGTGAGGGTAAGTAACACTTTTGTCAAACGGTTTGGCGGTCGGTAGGGTGCCAAAGGTTTGGAAATTCTATTTTTAAAAAAAATTCTAAATTTTCAGAATCGTCAATAATCCCAGAATTTATAGATAGCTGGAACATAATTTTAGTTGGACTACAGGGTACTCAAACACTTCACTAAAGTTGGGATATGCAAAATGAGGGAGTAAAGTGACCCCCGTTGAGAATCATTAAAAAGCATTAACATTACCACTATTGGATAAATGAGGCGGTGAAAGTAGTAGTGGTGTTACACAGAATGTACTCACGCCACTATTACTATTTATTCTTATCCCAGAATTTATAGATAGCTGGAACATAATTTAAGCAGGACTACAGGTTACTCAAACACTTCACTAAAGTTGGGATATGCAAAATGAGGGAGTAAAGTGACCCCCGTTGAGAATCATTAAAAAGCATTAACATTACCACTATTGGATAAATGAGGCGGTGAAAGTAGTAGTGGTGTTACACAGAATGTACTCACGCCACTATTACTATTTATTCTTATCCCAGAATTTATAGATAGCTGGAACATAATTTAAGCAGGACTACAGGTTACTCAAACACTTCACTAAAGTTGGGATATGCAAAATGAGGGAGTAAAGTGACCCCCGTTGAGAATCATTAAAAAGCTTTAACATTACTACTATTGGATAAATGAGGCGGTGAAAGTAGTAGTGGTGTTACACAGAATGTACTCACGCCACTATTACTATTTATTCTTATCCCAGAATTTATAGATAGCTGGAACATAATTTAAGCAGGACTACAGGGTACTCAAACACTTCACTAAAGTTGGGATATGCAAAATAAGGGAGTAAAGTGACCCCCGTTGAGAATCATTAAAAAGCATTAACATTACCACTATTGGATAAATGAGGCGGTGAAAGTAGTAGTGGTGTTACACAGAATGTACTCACGCCACTATTACTATTTATTCTTATCCCAGAATTTATAGATAGCTGGAACATAATTTAAGCAGGACTACAGGGTACTCAAACACTTCACTAAAGTTGGGATATGCAAAATGAGGGAGTAAAGTGACCCCCGTTGAGAATCATTAAAAAGCATTAACATTACCACTATTGGATAAATGAGGCGGTGAAAGTAGTAGTGGTGTTACACAGAATGTACTCACGCCACTATTACTATTTATTCTTATCCCAGAATTTATAGATAGCTGGAACATAATTTAAGCAGGACTACAGGGTACTCAAACACTTCACTAAAGTTGGGATATGCAAAATAAGGGAGTAAAGTGACCCCCGTTGAGAATCATTAAAAAGCATTAACATTACCACTATTGGATAAATGAGGCGGTGAAAGTAGTAGTGGTGTTACACAGAATGTACTCACGCCACTATTACTATTTATTCTTATCCCAGAATTTATAGATAGCTGGAACATAATTTAAGCAGGACTACAGGGTACTCAAACACTTCACTAAAGTTGGGATATGCAAAATAAGGGAGTAAAGTGACCCCCGTTGAGAATCATTAAAAAGCATTAACATTACCACTATTGGATAAATGAGGCGGTGAAAGTAGTAGTGGTGTTACACAGAATGTACTCACGCCACTATTACTATTTATTCTTATCCCAGAATTTATAGATAGCTGGAACATAATTTAAGCAGGACTACAGGTTACTCAAACACTTCACTAAAGTTGGGATATGCAAAATGAGGGAGTAAAGTGACCCCCGTTGAGAATCATTAAAAAGCTTTAACATTACTACTATTGGATAAATGAGGCGGTGAAAGTAGTAGTGGTGTTACACAGAATGTACTCACGCCACTATTACTATTTATTCTGTTTGCGTTGAAAGTAATAGTATAACTATTACTTTTAACGCAAACAGAAACCGGACACATTTTGAGGATTTTTAGTTTGCGGCGAAAGTAATAGTAGTGTGTGTCAAAATGGATTAGCACCACTAAGGATGCTCCGTTCACCAAAAAAAGAAATTGACCACATTATACACAAAGTCTATCTCGAAAGAAAGACCAGGGAACGATACCCTTGTATTTTTTAACCATGGTCAGAAGACGAGGCCACTGAAAGAAAGTGACGAAATTTCCGGTCGTCATCAAACACTTGGCCTATCAGGAAAAGTTTTTTATTGAGATTTTTGATTAGAAAAGCGCGCGAAAACGATCTCACCTTCGAAGTCACTTTGGAATCCAAACTCTTTCTGTCGGCATATCAAAGGAAATATCACATCACGTGACCTTTTGATTCCAAAGGAAAGTCGTGACATCTCGAGATGATGCTAGGGCCCCTGGAGAGGCCCATACATTCCATTAAAATTTGAATTTAACCATCCAATCAAATGTTGTATTTTTCATTTCATTGATATTATAATAGTGCCGAAATACGGTCAAAATATAAATTTTTAAATTGCAAATTGTTACTACCATTTTTTTAAAAACATAAACTTTAAGTATAATATTATCTTCACACTTCGATTATTTTAGAAGTTAGTAAAAAGTACTTTTGAACTATGCCAGCTTTTCTAAAGCAGGCACCAATTTCTAAAACTAAAAATTATGGGAATACCCATTGCATTTTGAAACTGATATAAATTATTGCGATAGACTTTCAGTATATAATTGATCTAATTTTCAAGTAAATTAATCTGTTATTTCTCCACACATTTCTAATAAGATGGCTTTTTTATATTAAAAATCCAACTTGCCTCGATTTCCAGAACACGAAAAATAAAATAAGCGTTATGTGTCAATATGCATACACATCATTCTTCCTTGTAATGCTTCTCATTCACAAACTATAATCTTTCATTCCATTTCTCCACTGGATAAACCAGAGTTGTAATATTAAATAGAGAGCGCCTTCAATACCAGACTCACATAAGCCGCGGTGTCAACATTAAAAAGAAAAACCAACATCACGTGGTTATAGCGCTGAAACATTTGGCGTTCAGACATTTGCAGAAGTTTCAAATTTGGCGCACTTTCTTCGTTTTTGGTGATTTCTCCCCGTATTCAACTTTTTAACATATATGTACGTATTTACTTATTTTCAAACAATATGCGCTAAATATTTCCTCTTCATTAACGAAACGAAAATATTTTATTTGTGTTCAATACTCGAAGAAGCGAAACTTTTTATATTTCTCCGGTTTTATTGTTCCTATTTTCTTATTGAAGTATACAAAATAACAATTGAAAGAACTTCGCTTATGGTAATTTTTTTACATAAAAACGTAATGCATTTATTTCAAAACTACAAAGTAAGAAAAATCTCCTTAATATATCTGTTAAACTCACTTAAATTATGCCACTCGTCAAAAAAAAAAAACGGTATTTAAATACAAAATTAAACACAAAACCATATTGCAATACTTCGATCTCGTTTAGTTCTTAAAGTCGCCAAGGCCTGCCAAGGTAATATTGGCGAATGAATGAATTGGCATTTCCACATATCACGTGGTTTCAATGATGCACACACGGAAATCAGCATTTTTATTCCTCTATTTGTATCATTACTCTATGGGATAAACCTGTAGTTGTTACCACTGATTTCTAACGGTAACTTCTGGATAGGGAAATACATGTTGTTCACTTAGAAATCTCACTCGGCTTATAAGTTAAATGGGAATAGACATTATACGGAAACAGAGTACAACTTGTTTTCTAAAAATGTTCTTACTTAGTAAAATAATTGTTGTTTCCCATGGCTTTTTCAATATTCCGCTTTAGTTTGACTAGTAGTTTGTAACTCATGGATCGTGGACCAGTCAGTTCCGAAACGGTGAAATTGGATGTTGAGATAGCGTAAAATGAAAGATAAATACAAAGTTTAATATCTAAAAACTAACCTTTTGTAACAGAAAACCTACACAGTAAATAATAAATTAATTGTTATGTAAAATTTCTGTATTTTTTTTATGAGAAGTCGTTAAAGATGATTTGTATTATATATGTATAAAAAAAAATCTTCAAGTATAAAAATAATTGGTCTTAAGAAGAAATGTGCAAACCAAATAATTGATATTTCAATTTAACCACAAAATAATTTTCACTTGAATAGCAATAGTTTTGACAACAGAAAATAATTTCGTATAATTTCAAATTTTAATCTTATAATCTCAAATTTTAATTCAATAATTTTAAATAAAACTTTTTTATATATATAATCTATGCTACCATTACTTTTTATTAAAGAAAATAAATATATATTTCTGTAAAAAGAGTTCTTGTCTATGAAATTTCATATTCATTACAATTTAAATAACTTGCTCTTAAAAGCAAGTTTACAAACAAGTAAACACAACAATGCTTCGATGATCGAACGTTAGCGAGGACATGTTTTAACTCGACAGGTTTGGCATTTCGTCTGTCTGTAAATTTGTTTGTTCCGCAGTTACGGCCAAACGCGTTGTTTTTAATTTTCTTTAAATATGGCATGAATGTTCCTTGAAATCATAAAAACCGACAGATGTGGTTGTTTTTTAAATAATTTTGTAATTCTCAATTTGTTGCTGTTTTATTATTTGATTCCGTTTCAAGATGGCGGCTTATTTAGTGATTACGTTTCATGTAAAGTATTTTTTTGTCAACAATTACATCGCTGCCTCAATATTTCGTATATATTTCATGTTAAAATAAACCCATATGTATTGCTTTTGGCATAGTTTTTTTCTATTTTCTTTTGAAACCCATGTGAAATGCAATCTGCTATTAAAATAGAAAGTCATTTTGCAAGTCGGGGCCTCCAGAGGCCCAGTGGATAAAGGCGTTCAGCTAGTAATTAGAGGATTGCTGGTTCGAATCCGTGCGATGGACTTGACAGAGAAAAGAAAAAAAAAGTAGTGATCTTGCGATTGGAGGGTTGCCAGTTCCGCTACAGAAATATTAGAAAGTAGTCCAGAACACCCAACAAATTAAACTGGCGTTTATACGGGATTGGAGCACGATAAATCTGATGGGGTCTAATGTCCTGACGGCTATTGAGGTTGCGTCGGGTGCCAGCTCAGATGTTGTCTCCGTCATCTGACCATTGTTCAAAAATCACAGTACTGTTCCTAGAACTACTAGTTCAACTTTACCATTCACAGAGGCCGGGGGCCGATACAAGTCGATATTGAACAATATAATTCCGGACTGTCTGTTTTGAAATTTTCGTGCTTGGGAAAACCCGCAGAGTTGCTTTGCTCACAGGGTTTTCCCACTTTTTTCATTCTCCTTTTGTCGTTCTCCTTTTTGGAATAGAGCGGGACAATAGCCCAGAGTTTATCCCGCTCGAAAACGACCAAAATAATCTAAGTCAAAAAATTGAACTTCACTGCCGGCCCGCCCGAATACCTCCACGCGGTCCGGCTGGTAACAGTCGCACTAGACTGGCAAAATTCGGTGGCAGTGAAGAAAAGTTTGGTAAAACTAACATGTCCAAAGACAGCGATTCAGACACAAGTGCCGAGTACGTAAAGGATACAATGGATCCCCAATCAAGTAGGCGGGATCCAGATATCAATCCAAGAACACTCCGATCACGTACTACCGGCAGAAAGGAAACAACACTAACAGCAGAACAGTTCAAGAGAAGTCAGATAGACAGAGAAGCACTGGCAATAGCAAAGAAAAGGAATAAAAAAGACACAAGAACACAAGACACAACAGTGAACATAAAGAGTCCATTAAACTGGAACGCCAAGTACGGTGAACAAAATGAAAAGGAACAAATAGAAGCAACAACACAGGAAGAACCGACTGACACCCAACATGAAGAACTGACCAGCACGCCGAAAGAATCGAACCCTAAAGACGGGAGTGCAACTGGAAATAAATCAAAAGTGCAAGTAATTGACCTCGTTCGCAGCCCCTCTTATAATGATGCGGCCACTGGCCAAGTCGTTTCACAACTTAACAACGATACAAGAGAAAGAACAATAGATCCCGATTACAACTATCCGATCATAGACTCAAACACTACGATGACAGAGGAGACAGATGACTTTATAAAACAGGCTTTAGACTTACAATTAGTACTAACTTCGAAAATAATAGAGTTTCTGCCCAATCAAAAACAAAACGAGGAACTAAGAATAGGAGTAGCAACATTTCTAAAAATCATAATCGATCAACAGAACACGATAGCGCATTATAGAGGTAAAATAGAACAAGCAAACACAATAGCAAAACCCACGTACGCAGAAAAATTAAAAAGTAACCCGAATCAAGACAACACACCGCCGACCAGCATTGAAACAACTAAATCACTACTAATTACACCAAATACAGGAAGTGATTCAAACATGACAAAAAACAAAATACAAAAATCAATAGACATTAAAAGGGCGAACATAAACATTAAACAAGTAAAATTGGTCAGGAATGGAGGGATACTAGTGGAAGCAGACACAGAGGAAGACAGGTTAAAATTAATGGAAATGATTAATGAAAAAGAAGAACTAAATAAAGAATTCGCAATAAAGAAAATAGAAAAATGGAATCCCACAATAGTAGTATACGGAGTAGATCACAATATAAGTAAGGAAGAACTAACGGGAAAAATAATCTACCAAAATGAAGAAATCGAGGAACACGAAATAACAGTCAAAAATAAAATAAACAGTAGGAATGAAGGGACCAACAACTGGATTATAGAATTAAAACCCAATAGTTTTAGAAAAATTATGAAGAAAAGCAGAATAAAAGTGGATTGGTGCTCCCATCAAATAAAAGAATACCTAAGACCAACAATATGCTATCAATGTGGAAAATACGGGCACATCGCAAAATGGTGCCGCAGCGAAGCTAAATGTGGTGTTTGCTCTGATAGAGTCCACACAAATAAGAATGAAAACTGTACAAGAGAAGCATTTTGCAACAACTGCTATCAACACAATTACTACAACAAAACAAAATTTAAACTCAACCATACCAACTTCGATAAAAACTGCCCAATTTATGCAATAGAAATGAATAAAACAAGAAAGAAAATAAATTATGAATAATACAACACTGAAAACAATAAAAATCGCTCATATTAACTTAGCGAACACCAGGGCAGCAAACATTCAACTCAATAACGACATACAATCAGAGGCTTATGACATAGTGTCCATTAATGAACCCTACCTGTTCCAGGATAAGCTGGCCTATTTTCCAATTACAAATATAATAACCATCGACAAAATAAAAGCAAAATCGGGATTTATTATAACAAATAAAGAACTCAAACCAATAACATTGCATCTCAGCAACAACATCGTTTTAACACAAATAATGGGTAACTCTAAACAAATCAACATCTGCTCGGTCTATTGCTCGCCATCGGAAGAAATCGACGAACACATACAAACACTAGATGCTCTATACATGGCAAATAACAGTACACCATGGATCATACTTGGGGACTTCAACGCAAAATCCAAATGCTGGGGACGAAGTAACCAAGATCAAAGAGGCACAGAAGTATTGAACTTTGCTCAGAGACATAGGTTTGATATCCTGAATGACCCACATTCAATCCCGACTTACTCCTCCACTAAGGGTGACAGCTGGATTGATATAGTAATGGCAAAGAACCTGGCTGAATGGACAATTGAGTGTAAAGTTAAAGACAACATAACATGCAGCGACCACAACCTGATTGAGGTGGTCTTGAGTATAAGAGACAGTGATGATGAACAACAGGATAAGAGAATAAGAGACCATAGGATCAATTGGACCAAATTCCACAAAAAAATGGAAAATATTGGGAAAAAGCCCATTCCCACCGGAGAAGAATTGAATGAATACATACGAAAAACTACGGAAGAAATATTCGAAATTGCAACTATCAACATCAGACCAAATAAAACTAAAGACAAAAAGAATGCGAATTGGTGGAATTCAAAACTAAGAACCTTAAGAAGCAAGACACAAGCTCTTAGAAGGAAATTTCAGAAGGAAGAAAATCCAACCCTAAGATTAAAGTACAGGAAGGAGTATAAACTGAATGACTCATTGTATAAGAAACAAATCATAACAACAAAAAGAATGTATTATAAAGAATACATAAACTCATTACTGGAAGAAGAAGCCTTCGGAATAAACTACAAAGTCATTGTAAATAAAAAACAAAGACCTGTAGCAATGCAGAACATAAAGAAAGACGATGGAACATATACAAGCGACAGAAAAGAGGCGATAAAGGAAATAGTAAAGTACCACTTCCCTTGGAAGGATAGAGAACAATGGAACAAAAAGACAGATGATAACATCCAATTATTCACAAGAGAAGAAATAGAATATGTGGTTGAATCAATGCCCAAAAACAAGGCGACAGGACTTGATGGACTGACTTCACTCATTATAAAGGAACTCAACCGAAAGCATGGAGAATGGTTCCTGAGAGTACTAAACAACTGTTTAAAAACTGGGACATTCCCAAAAGTCTGGAAAGAGGCTCGGGTAATCCTAATACCGAAAGAGGGCAAATCTCCAAGTGATCCATCATCAATGAGACCTATATGTTTATTGTCAATTTGGGGCAAAGTATATGATAAAGCAATCACTGGGAGACTAACATACTATTTGGAAAGTAACAAAATAATAAATAATAAACAGTATGGCTTCAGAAAGTATGTCTCAACAACAGATGCCATCACGAACATCATCAATTATGTGGAGGACAATAAAAATAAAAAACTACCAACCTGTATCATTTCGCTCGACATAACCAACGCTTTCAATACAGTGGACTGGAGCAAATTACGTGATAGACTTGAAGAAATCAACACTCCCAACTATCTGACTAACGTCATCGGAAGCTTCCTAGACGAAAGAAGTGTAACAATTGAGTCAACGACAACATCATATGGAGTTGGGGTCCCACAGGGCTCTAGCCTGGGCCCGATACTATGGAACGTATTCATGAATGATCTCTTTAACATCGAACTCGAAGAAAATGTCGAAATTCAAGCATTTGCAGACGACATAGTCATTATAATGCGGAACCAGGCGATATATAGATTTGAGGGACAAGCAAGAGAAATCCTCGACAAAATACATCACTGGGCAGCAAGGAAGAAAATAAAATTTAACACTAAAAAGAGCAATTATATAGTGATAACACACGGGAAAAAGCCGTCAAGACTACCACCAATTAGAATGAATGGAGTTACTATCCATCACACCAAACAATTGAAATATCTGGGTATATTCATTGACGAGAAGTTGGAATGGACCACCCATCTCAACAAAATAAAGGAAAAGGTTCAAAAAATACAATACAAGCTAAGTAGAGTTGCAAGAGCGACATGGGGACTCAAAACAAGTATATTAAAAGAAATATACTTAGTAGCACTAGAAAAAATCATAAGTTATGCCTACGAGTCATGGTACCGGGATCAGGTACGAATTAACAACAAAATCAATCAGATACAAAGGGTATCCTTGATCACTATCACCAAAGCATATAGAACAGTGTCAGATGAAGCACTGACGGTACTAGCGGGCATCCCACCGCTGGACATCAAGTTGAGAGAAAACAAGAAAATACACGATACAATAAAACTGGGCAAACAATACAACAAGCATGACGGCGCAATAAGAGGCGAGCAGATTCAGCAAAAAATCAAAATCCATACCAAGCCCTGGGATAGATGGAAACCATCCTGGAACATATGGGAAAAAGACAAGATGATAAAGTACGAAAAGGAAGACTTAAACATATACACAGATGGCTCGAAACTAAACGAGCAAGTTGGAAGTGGAATAATATACACCAAACAAAAGAGAATTATCGACCATCAAAGACACAGACTATCGAATATAACAAGTGTATATGTTGCAGAATTAGTGGCAATAAAAATAGGTTTGGACACCGTGAAAAATCACTACCAAAATGAAAAGAAAATTAATATCATCTCAGACTCAAAGTCAGCAATACAAAAGATCTGCAGCTTTGATACGGATGATAGCATCGTAAATGACATAAGGAAAGACATAATATATATTAAGAAAGATAAAAGGCAAACCATCAACTTATTCTGGACAAAGGCGCATGTGAATGAATGGGGCAACGAACAAGCAGACTACCACGCAAAAGAAGCCACTAAAAGAACAATAGTGGACACTGCAACAAAATATAGCATAGAACAAGTTAAAACAATAGCAAAGAGGGAGATCTTGTATCTATGGCAGGAAAGGTGGGACAGAACCACAAAGGGAAGACCTTTATATAGATTAATACCAAAAGTCAGCGAACATATTAAAGATTACCAAACAAATTTCTACACCGTTCAGCTTCTGACAGGGCACGGAGCTTTCCCAATGTACCAATATCGATTCTTTAACAAAAATAAAAACTGCATATGCGGACAAAAAGGTACCCGTAAACACATCTTATTCAAGTGCACAGAATATGATAATGAAAGAAAGAAATACATTAAGGAGAAAAAATCAATACTAACCACCCTTAAGGAACCCGGCCAACTCCAGGGAGTTTTAATTATAATGAGCCGGCAGCTCGAGAGGGTGATGAACCCCCGGCCAGTCTGAAGCTGGGTACTTCAGCGTCTGTTTCTTTGAACATTTTGTGGGCGGCAGGCTAACGGTCCCAGTTTAGTCGCCGTCAGTTATGATTTTATTCACGAATTGTTGAAGTGTAAATATGTTAATGTTAATTCAAAGTGTTCATGTCTAATATTACAGACAGATTTATTGTACTATGTTAAAATGTTGATTCAAAAATGTTCATGTCTAATGTTACAGACAGATTTTAATGTACTGTGTCAAAACTAATGTAAAACATAAAACAAATTGTAAATGCAATATGCATGAATGATTAAATGTAATGACAATGTATATTATTGAATGAAATAAACAAAAAGTAAAGGAAAATCTAACAGTCAGAGGCCAAAATTGAAATAGGATAATAGTTATTATTAAAGTTAAAAACTAAATCGTATTGGGCAGCGATTGCTGTCGCGGCGATGAAAGGGTTCCCGGCCCACATCACGCTCTGTATGCCGTAAGGCGGGTCAGAATAGAAATTTCATTTACCATTCACAGACGCTGGCGCTAATCCAGCTTGGGTATTGCTACTTTTGATTTTGAGTTACTTATTTCTTCAATTTTTGTTAGTAAATAACGGGATTTGCTTCTTCATAAAACTTAAAATATAATCCAAAGTTAGTAAGTACATATTGATACAAAAATCTCACATTTCGAACTTTTGTATATAACCTATTTTGCATTTGTATGCTTATTTACCAGACCAGCTCTCCTAGTCTCTATCTAACCGTCTAAAGGCTACGTCAGATTTCATATGTCTGGCGCCCGAAATACACACCATATTAAAGCTTATATTAATTTATCCAATGAGGAAGGAGGGGTGTTATGATGACAACTTTTTAATGGCTTAGATGCAGCGTTTAACCATCAAGTGCATGATTTTTTCATTTTTAATGATTTTTTTTTTCGTTTTCTTATTTCCCTTAGACCGCTGAAAAAATATGCAAAGAAAATTCTCAGTGCCTATTTAATTGAATAATTCATTAAAACCGTTTTGTAGCATACATGCAACATCATGTATAATTACTACAATAATTTTCAAAAAGTATGAAAATATAGTTAAATACAATCTAAATACCTCTGGTATTAGCTAGGATTTTTTGTAGAGCCAGATTATACTTATAAGTAAGAAAACAATTTTCGAAAACGAAACACTTTAACGAGCCAGTTTAAGAACAACAGACCTCAAAGCAACGGATTGCCTTTATCACAATCATTTTTATAAATAAAAGGGACCTAGCAGCGGTTATAAGAACTATGTACATGATTCCCTACGTGACAATACTGTAATAGTTAACATAAAACTCAATAGATGGAACTAGTGGTCATTTTAAAGTTGTATAGCATACGTGCTACACTATGAACTACAGAGTTAAATCCGAAAGTCTGACAAAATATAGACTTAGGAAAATAAAGAGATCAGGGGGTCTAGCCTCTTTTCTACCCTCCCACATAATTTCTAGTCAAAATGTCTACTAATATCCCGAATAAGAACTTAGACCCAAATTTATTTCGTGTAATTGAAAACGTGGATGTAAGATTCAGAAAGTTTTCAAACTTGTTGAGGATGGACGAAAAACACTGTATAATACTACAGTACAGCCCATTTTCCTTTGTACCTCTATAGACATTGCGTTCACTAGGAAATGACACCTACTAAAAATATAGACTCCTGGCTGATGTCATCAAATGTTTTAAATTGTTAAACAATTAAAAATAATCTTTCTAAAAAGAAGGAAAACCGACTTTAAGAAAAATGCGCTAAAAAGTAAAAAAATAGATTTTAATTTTACGAACTCATTGAAAAAATTTAATTTTTTAATGTTAATTTTATACTTATTACAACTTTTCGAAATCGGCACTAAAATTTTGGTATGATTTTTGTAAATTGGCACTAACTTCAAAAAGTTGTAATAAGTATAAAATTGACATTAAATAATTAAATTTTTTCAATGAGTTCGTAAAATTAAAATCTATGTTTTACTTTATAGGCCATTTTTCTTAAAGTCAGTTTTCCTTCTTTTTAAGAAATATAATTTTTTTCTTCTCTTTTTAGTTTTTTATTTAGAAGGGGGCTTTGCCCCCTATTATTATTCACCAGGAAATTCAAGTAGCAACTTGTGCTCAACAATGCATATTGTAAAACAATCCCTATAAATGCCAATAACTGCTGGTTAAACGAAATGTCATTGTTGTACAGCTTCTGTTAAACAATGAACATATTTAAATTCGGAAAAATTGTTAAAAAAAACTCTGGTTAATCGACATTTCTGGATATATAACAGCCGGATAACCGATTATGTTTTGCAGATTTTACCTAAGTGGATTTTTCTCTATCCAACAAAAAAAGAAATTTAGAAATAGGACAGTATTTTTTTTCAAACGGTCTGGTTAATTGAGAATTTAGAATAGTTAAATGCCGGATAACCGGCTATTTTTTTTAAATTGTTCCTTAGTGAAACAACCCTATCCAACAAAAAAAAATGTGTGCAAATATCTAAATTAAAACCGAAATCCTGCGCAAACATACATAAGAAAAAATATATAACAGTCGAATTTATAACCTCTCGACTTGGCGGTTTTAATTTAAAATTTCTGGCGGCTTTATTTTGGAGTTTTGATTGACGCGCTGTTCAGTCGGTTAAAAATGTAATGATAATTGCAATAATAACAAATCTTACCTAAACTTTTTGGTCGGCTTTAAAACTATTCCAATGCCATCCCAGTCAGATTTGCATCGTGAAATCGTATAAAAAAAACTCCGGTTAAGCGACAGTTCCGGATTAACATAGATTGCAATAGTGCAATTAACATAGACTGAACAATTGGAAGAAAAAAGAGAAAAATGTATAAAAAGTCTCTAGTGCTTATTTAAGTGTAAGAGAGTTCATTGATTTAGTGCTTTGACTTTTTTGTTCAGTGGCTCTCTTATCAGTTAGGTAATAAATTGAGAAAATCCCTAAATCTTTTATGAAAGGGTTTATTTGATAACACCCATCAGCGAGAGTACTTTAATCGGAATCTGATTTAGTAACTGCATGATTGCTGATTTGCCGTATTACAAGTGTATCCAGAGCTCTGATGAGATGGCGATATGCCCATGTCATGTAAAAATGAAGCCCCCCTTTTTTTGCATGCAATGAAATTTTTATGTAATTATGTGAGAGTGCACATTGTTGGTGAATATTCTCATTTATAAGCATAAACTAACTTAATTTTAGTACCAGTAATTTTAAATATAAATTTTATATATATAAATTTAAATCTAATAGACTGGCTAAAAAACTCAGGTCTTGTAGAAATTCTACAAAGTTTAAAAGATGGATCCACAATTCAAGTAAAACAAGTCAATCGCACTCAAACCCATAATGATTAACAAAAATAATAATTTTTCACCAATTACGATTGCTAACTGGAATGCAAATGGAATCAGAGAAAAACTTGTTGAACTCAAAGATTTCATACTGGAACATAACATTGACATCTGCCTCATTACTGAAACGCATCTATCGGCAGGACATTCGCTCAAAATGGCAAACTATCACACATATCGAGCGGATAGACAAAGTCGAAGAGGTGGAGGAGCAGCAATACTCGCCAAGAGGTCTCTTCAAACCTCACTCACACATACTAGTAATGATAAAGGTTTTGAGGAGGTCACAATAAAACTCTCTCGTAAACACAACAACATCAATATCACATCTATTTACAATCCTCCCACACACATCCTCACAGAAGATGATATAAAATACCTTATTCCAGACAAAATCCAAACAATAATAGGCGGCGATCTAAATGCCAAAAATAATATCTGGGGCTGCAGATCCAACAATAAAAATGGCAAAGAGATCCGTACACATCTTAAAAAATTCAGCATAAAAGTTGTTGCTCCATCCCGACCGACTTATGTCCCAAACAACCCTCGCCAAAGGCCTGATATTCTGGACATCATCCTTACTAACACACAAATCCATATGTGTTCGTGCGTAGTGAACGACCTATCATCTGACCATCTACCGGTAATCACATCTGTAGGCATATCCAAACCAGATGATAATTATGGGAAACCTAGAACTGACTGGACTCTTTTCAATAACATCCTTTCAGTTAAAAATCACTCTGATCTCCCACTTGAAACTCCTAAACAAATAGAAAAATCAATAGCCCAATTCACTTCAGAACTTCAAGAAGCGCAAAAAGAGGCGACTTCCATAATTGAATTACCACCAAACTATCTTATTCTCCCTAAACAAATTAAACAAATAATAAGTCTCAGAAACTGGGTGCGTAAAAGACATCAACGAACACTGGACCCCAATCTCAAAAGGGAAGTTAATAAACTTAATAAAGAAATAAAAGAACTCTGTAAAAATCACAGAACTGAAATGTGGGAAGACAAGGTCGTATCCTTATGCACTTCGGATAACTCTATATGGAAAATATCCAGAAGCTTAAGGACCCCAAGCACCATTATTAGGCCTATACATGGTGAACAGGGCCTCGCCTATTCAAATGATGAAAAAGCGGAAGCTTTTGCGGACGAGATGGAGCGCCAATTTACAGAAAACTTAGATCCTTCAGATGACGATTTTGAGGGGATAGTCAAAGGCGAGGTCAATATGTATATAAGGACTCATAAATTTAACTGTTCACTAGACCCAACTAACCTAGACGACCTTAAATACATAATTCATAAACTTAAAAAGAAAAAATCTCCTGGAAAAGACAATATCAACAATAAAATGCTCAAAAACTTGCCAGAGAGTTCAATACAAAAGCTTCTAAACATCATTAATGCATGTTTAAAAAATACTTACTTCCCAAGCTACTGGAAAGAGGCTACAATTATCATGCTTCCTAAGCCAGGCAAAGACCCTGTTCAACCGTCCAGTTATCGCCCAATTAGTCTTCTACCATCCATGGCTAAAGTCTTTGAGCGGTTGATAAATGAACAGATCAAGCCACATCTGGTAAATATACCATCCGAGCAATATGGATTCTTACGGGGTAAATCAACAACCCATCAGCTGGTAAGAATCATGGAATTTATAGGGGCGGCTGCCCATAACAAGCAATCTTCTGCCCTGCTCATGCTAGATGTGGCAAAGGCCTTCGACAGGGTCTGGCACTCAGGACTCATCAAGAAGCTGATTGACTGCGGCCTTCCTCCAGGTCTAATCATACTCTTAAGATCCTACCTCACCAAGAGGAGATTTAACATCAGAGTTGGTAATGATATCTCCTCCAGTAGACAAATTGAAGCTGGTGTTCCCCAGGGCTCGATCCTCGGTCCATTACTCTACTTGTTTTATACAATGGACTTTCCTGCATTCCGATCCGACCACAACTGTCTCACGGCATTCTATGCCGATGACACTGCAGTTGTCTGTAAATCTCTAAATCCAAACCATGCAGTAGAGAAACTACAAGAAAAAGTAGATGAGATCGAGACCTGGTGTGAAAACTGGAAAGTTGCCATCAATGCACAAAAATCCAAAATCCTGTTGGTGAGGAAAATTAAAAAACCCTGTCCCATCAAATCAGTTATTAGCCTCTTTGGCGAGCCTATCCCAATTGTAAACAAAGCTAAGTATCTTGGACTGACAATAAACAATAGACTGAACTGGGAGCACCACGTTCAAAATGTTAAAAACAAAGCGAAAGCCGCAATGTCAAATCTCCGTCCCATAATTGGTCGAAAATCTAAAATGCCCCTTAACAAAAAGAGGCTTATATACACATCTACAATCCGACCCATACTAACGTATGCTTCTCCAGTGCTTACAACCCTTAACAAGACTGAATCCACCGCCCTCCAGCGTTGCCAAAACTCTATTCTAAGAGAGTTGGTTAACGCGGAACGTTATGTTCGTGACACCCTAATCCACAGGGATCTTAAAATTGATTCTCTGGCCACTTTTATTTCTAAGATTAATACTAAATTTTATAAGAATAACTTAGCACGAGACTCAGATTTCAGAAGCTCCATCCAATATGAAATTCTCAAGGAAGACAGAAATATAAGACCCTTTGCGGCATTTTACATGTCAGATGCCGTTATGTCCTTCATATAACGAGCGACCAATATTTTAAATCATATACTCCATATACAATTAATTTATAAAGTATAATAGTATTCTAATCCATTCCATTTCAAGGAAACTAGCCTCAGCCAGTTTTTTTACTGCCCCCCCCCCCCCCCCCTTCCATTATCTAAACTGCCTACCAGTTTCAATCAGATAAAATAATTTCGACATAGCCTATGGCACAATTCCGATGAAAAAGTATGGGGCCTCCGGCCCGTCACTTTGGTCAAATCCATATCACATCACAGTATAACTTTATTAAAAAATTATCATTTTTTAAAATAGAAAAACCGACTTTTAAGAAAATACGCTATAAAGTAAAAAATAATTTATAATTTAACGACCAAGTTTAAAAAGTTGAATTATTTAATTCGTATTACAATTTTGTACTTATTACAATTTTTTTTTGTTAAATCGTCGTCAAAGCTTATGTATTCTTTTATAAAATGCAAACTTCAAACACAAACTTCAAAAAGTTGTAATAAATATAAAAATTTATATTTAATAATTTAATTTTTTCAAATTGGTAGTAAAATTATATTTTACTTTTTAGCAAATTTTCTTAAAAGTCGGGTTTTCCTATTTTTTTAAAAAAAGATTATTTTATTTTTCCCTTTTTAATTTAGCAGGGAACTTCGTCCCCTATTATTATTCCCCAAAGAAATTCAAATAACAAAATGTGCTTAACTTTGTATCAACGATGTATATCGTAAAACAATCCCTATCAATGGTAATAAATGCTGATTAAACGAAATGTCATTGTTGTACAGAACTTCTGCTAAACAATGAAAATATTTTAAAATCGGATAAATTAAAAAAAAAAACTCCGGTTAAGCGACATTCCCGGATATATTACAGCCGGATAATAGATTATTTTTTTCAGATTTCTAAGTGGATTTTTCGTATCCAACAAAAAAGAGAATTTTCGAAATAGCACTATATATTTTTTTTCAAACGGGCTGGTTATTCCGGATAGTTAAAAACCGGATAACAGAATATTTTTTTCAAATGGCTCCTAAGTGAAACATCCCCTATCCAACAAAAAAAATTGTCCAAATATCTGAATTAGAACCGAAATCTCGCGCGATCATACATAAAAAAAACACATAACAGTCGAACTGATAACCTCTCTCCTTATTGTGAGATTTAGCGGTTTAAATTTAAAGTTTCTGGCGATTTTATTTTGGAGTTTGAATTGGCGCGCTGTTCAGTCGGTTAAAAAGCAATGCTAACAAAAAAAATATTTAAAGTAAATAAATCAAATTTAAATTAAATTCATTATTACCGTCTCCCACCTAATTAGGCTTAAGGAGGAAAGGCAACTTGGCGTTATAATTGTTTGGCGATGAGAAGATAAAGCGCCAAATGTTGCTATCTTGCATTGAGTTCCATCATCTGCTTCCCCCTCAGAATATTCAAGCTTACAGCATTTGGTTGTTTTAAATTGCTGTAGCTTTTTATTACGAAATTTATAAAATTTTTTTCTTAGACTTTTCAACAGCGGTCTAAGTTGTAGTCATGCTAATATTAAGTAAAATATGCAGTTTTTTCTTGTATATAATTAAAATTATTATTAAATATATTATTAAAATTATTTTTGCCAATCCCCGGTTCTAAAACTGACAGCTCAGGGGGTACCAGCGATTTTTTAAAGCAATGGGCCAGTACCCAAACCAACTCCCCGTAGGGAATGAGTATACATCTAGTGTTTAATGTATATCAAGTATTTTAATTTATTTTCAAAATATAAAATTAATAATTATACATTTTGAAGGTTTCGGGAGGAAAAGTGATTAATTGATATAAAAATTAAAAAAAAAAAATATTACTACCAATTTTTTTAAAAATAAAATTTTAATATAAAAATAATGTTTTAAATTATTTGTGTAAATACATTCGGAATGCTTTAAAACAATGCCTAGCTTGTGAGCTAGGCACCCATTTCCAATACTATACCTTAGGGCAGCGATTCTCAACCTGTGGGGCGCGCCCCCCTAGGGGGGCGCGAGCACACTAGAAGGGGGGCGCGAGAATATCCAAGAGAAAATATTATTTAAAAAAAAATTATTAACTGACTGCTGCGCATGCTCGAGACAGTGGTGTACGCAGCCTCCCCCCCCCCATCGGTATGAAGTTTAAAAAAAATTAATACAATACAAAAATAATGCTTTTTTTCCCCAATTAATGAACATTTCCAAAACAAAACAAAAAGTTTAGAAAAAATACAAATGTTTTTTTTTATTTAAAAGTGTGTGTGTGGGGGGGGGGGGGTCTCGTATAATCTTTTCCCAACAGGCAGACAGCTAACAGCCATTTAGGCGCCTTCCCATTTCCGTCATTACAAAATATTCATCGTTTGACAGGAAATAAAAAGAAAATGTAAAATAAACAAAAATCAATCTGTTTCGATTTTAGAGGGCGGGAGCAATTTTGGCGCCGATATATATCTACGTTTAAAATTTAATAAGTCAATACGAAATATTTTTTTTTTAAATGGTAAATAAAATATCGCATTTTTTTTTGGTTTAGAATATTTTGTTTCAAAAATTTTGTCGCCGGTCATTTAGAATATATCTTGTAAGTCTTGTAGTGTAGAAGTAAAGGATGACTAAAATAGTCAGGTCAAAAATAAAGGTCAAATGAAAAGATGTTTTGAACAGTTTCTACTTTTTGTACTCCTGAAAATTGGAGGACTTTTATTTGTTTAGTATTTCTGAAAGTTATGGTGCTTTGTTTTGCCTTTTAAAGCCAAAATGAAACATGTATCAGATGATTGTGTTAAATTATTTTCTAGAAGAAAGCTAAGGCAATAACAATCCAGTTTAGTTGCTTTTTTTCTTTTAAAAAAAAGCGAAGGAAAAGACAACCCAACGATTAATCAGGAAAAGTGAGATTATTCCATATGTGTTTTTAAAAGACTTCATTCCTATTGTCAGTTCCCATGCAGTGGCGGATTTAAGACAAAAGGCCCAGGCGGCAAAAATGTTTGAAGGGGGCCCGTTTTCTAATATATAATTTAGGAGCAAACATTCAAAAAACGTGTTTTTTTTCTAAAATTTCTAAAAATAGAATTATTACGATCTAGCAAAGTTTGGAATCTGTAGATCAGTCAATGTAGTAAGAAAAAGTTATTTGCGGTTTTTCCCACGAACTCTTCAAATTCTACAGGCGCGCGTATGACAAAACACAATTCATATTTTATGCCTCATTGTCCAGTTTTAATTTTCTTTACAAGAAAACGTACCACATTCTGAGAAATACCGAAAATGAAATTACCAAAAGTAATATATTTTTTTTTTACATTATTCTTATATCTACTTTTTACATTTTTAACGAAGTGTTGTAGATGTTCAAATAAATATCTGAAATTATGTTTATTTCATTTACTTAAATTGATAAATTTTATAAATAGTTTTCAAACTTAAACTTTTTCTGCTTTTAGGAAACATAAAAAGTTAGTAATATAAAAACTATATACGATTTTGCATGAGTCAGAGTTTATTGAGTACAAGAAAAGTGTAATTGCACAATGTTCTGAATAAATATAAATTATCAATTTAAATATTAGCAAAATGAAATAAATAATAAATTGTTGAATATATAATTATTCAATTGATGCAATAAAACCATTAGAAAATTAGACTTAATATAAACCGTATTTTCCTAGTATTTACACTAATTCGCTACATTGCAAAACAGTAAAATATACTGATGTACAAAACCTCCTACATTTGTTATTAGTATTAAAAAAATTGCTTCCTAAATTTACCTTACTCTGAAATAAGAAGCTGTGAAATGAAAGCTGTTCGATCTCATCAATTAGGGATTTTTTTTCAAGTAGTCCCCTACGACCTCACGGGGCAATGTAGTTGTAGTGTAGTCCATTCTAAACCTCCACAAGCATATAATTCCACACACACACACCCTCTTTTTTTTCTAAATCAGGGATTTGGGGAGGGAAATTTTCCCAAATCAGGGATTTTTTAAAACTCAAACTTTAAATTCCCAACTTTTAAAGGATTTCCGATTATTTGGAGAGGGGGGGGGGGGGTCGACCGGAAATCTCAAAGAGTAATAAAACGAGGCCAAATATGCTTAAGATAAAAACTCGTCTTATAGAACATTGCGTTAAGAATATTAAAATACAAATGCAACGTTAAAATACGCAATAAAAGTCCGTAAAAAGCAAGCATATTTGGTTATTAGATATATATATAAGATAGCCGCCGACTCATAATTATATATATTCGAGACCACGCCTACCTGCCTGGGGCTGCTGTAAGCTTCAGAGCACTCACTTCAAAAAAGGAAGTTAACTTGCCGCACCCTGCGTATATATATATATATATATATATATATATATATATATATATATATATATATATATATATATATATATATATATATATATACCAAATATGCTTGCTCAGACTTTCGGCGCCTATAGATTACGTAATACAACATTTTAATGTAAAAGTTACATTGGATAAAAGAAAGGGTGTCTGATCTATTTTCAGAATAAAAATTAAAAGAGCGATACGAGCCGACTGGTCTACGTCCTGGGGTGAGGGGTTGATTCGTAAAAAAAATAAAACAAATCGCTCGCTTGTTTTTCGAGAAATTTAGATAATAATCAAAGAGCAGGTGTTTTCGCTGACCAACAAAAGCAATAAATTTATAACCATTATTGAAAACATGGGATATGGTTTTGTTTTAGAATAAACTGACAACTTATAATGAAGTATTTTAAGATTAACGAAATTATGCGGTCGTGGCTAGAAGAACAATATGGTTTCAATAGCATGTTTTAGAGAAGGTAGCTGCGAGAATCCACGAACTATGAATTCTCGCAGCTACCTTCGCACAGGGTCCTGCGTCTGGTAAGAGGCCCCACGTTTGGCCTCTTTACAAAAGCAGGGCCCTGCCCCCGCGTCGTAGATGATTTGGGGGCTGCTCAGAAACCTTAAGTACAAGTTCTGTTTGCACGGACCTATTCGATAATGGGGCCCTGTAAAGAGGAGTGGGCCCGGGCCCGTTGAAGAAGGGGCACCTGTCTATTCATATGCATAAGGATAAAGGAATCCAAACAGATAATTTTTAAAATATGTTAAAATAAAAGAAACAATTATTTCTCTTCCTTTTCTAATTTTTGGAGTCGAGGGGGCCCCAAATGGGCCCAAAACAAAGGGGCCCAGGCGGCAACTGTCCATTTGCCGCCCGTTAAATCCGCCACTGTTCCCATGCATACTAATTTAGAAGAATAATAACATTTGTACTGCTTTTACTTTAAAATTCAATTGCTAAAATACAAATGACTTATATTTTATGCAAACATATGCAATTTTTTTTAATGTATGTGAAAAACAATGGCAGATTCGTAAGTATGAAAATTAATTGGGCCCGAATGACAAGTAAACTCAAGCATAATAATCAATAGTTAATGTGAATAAAATATAGTATAAAATAATCTTTTTTTCAAAATAAAAACGGGCATTAAAAAAAGCTCTAAAACGTTTTTTTTTTAAATAATTATTAATTTAAGGAACAAAAGTGGATTTTTTAAAAAATATTTAAGTATTAATTTTTTGGTCATTATCACTTTTTGAAATTGGCTCTAAAATTTAGTTGTGGTGTTTTTGTGAATTGGCACAAATTTTTTAAAGAGTGGTAAAAAGTACAAGATTAATTCTAAATGATTATTTTTTTTCCACTAGTCCCTAAATTAAAATTTTTGTACTCGGTAGTATTTTATTTCTTAAAGTACATATATATTTTTAAATCAATTAGCAAAATAAACCTCTTCGAGCATGTTTACATAATGGTCTGAAGAGACTGTGGTAGTCTGTTCATTTTCCTCGAAAAACCATGGGTAATCTGATGGGATGTGCGTCTCCACTTCTTTTTTTCTGCACACAACCAGTTTCCCTGAACGTTGTCACCCACCAAAAAATAGATTTCCGGTCCGGGATATGTCCCAAAGGCTCAATATTGAAGCGATTTCGGAAAGCGCGCTGGGTTGAAACCACCGAACTTCCGTTGTAAAAATAGGCCTCTACGGCAAATGCACGCTATTCGTTACTCCAACGTATGATGGCGTCTGAACCACAAGGCCACACAACTTTAAAATCTATTCGAGACCACGCCTACCTGCCTGGGGCTGCTGTAAGCTTCAGAGCACTCACTTCAAAAAAGGAAGTTAACTTGCCGCACCCTGCGTATATATATATATATATATATATATATATATATATATATACACGTGTAAAGTAATCTGACGATCAACCCCCCCCCCTTATAAATTTTCTGTGTACGCCACTGGCTCGAGATGATATCGGTCGTGTGGATTCCCTTCCACAAACATTACTTATTTTTTTCTTTTGTTTAGTCATGCTTCTGTTTTCTTTCTTTTATTATTCGAAAAAATGTATTCCCAGTTCCTAAATTTAGCTCACCCCGTCTAGGTTAACTTTCATTAACGAATTTTTCTACTGTCATATTCTTTTAACGTTATCTCCCTGTTTGGCTTTCATTTCAAATATAATATTTAAATTTTCCCCGCTTTCATTCGCTTCATCTGTTCACCGCCCGCTTGGCAAAATGTCAGATGTGGTTTCTCGCCAACGTTGGCTTACTTTTACTCTTGTTTGGGCAGTTAGTTAAAAATAATTTGAAAACAGTATCAAAAATACTCAATATACATTATTGTTGTAAACATTTTATTGTAAGCGGGGGCGCGATGAAAATTATGATTGAAAACTGGGTCGCGAATACTGAAAGGTTGAGAATCGCTACCTTAGGGGAATACCTAACACATTTTGAATATCATATAAATTATTGAGATAGACCTTCAGTATATAATTGATCTAATTTACAAGGAAATTAATCTCTTATTTCTCGTCACATTTCTAATAAGATGGCTTTTTTATATTAAATATCCGACTCGTCTTGATTTCCAGAACACGAAAAATATAAAAAGTTTCATGTGTCACTAGGGAATACACAGCATTATTTTATTTGAACGTTTTTCATTGACAAACTATGATCTCTATTTCGTTTCTCCACTGGATACACCAGGCCTCCGTGGCCGAGCGGTTAAAGGCGTTCAGCTACTAATCGGAGGATTGGTGGTTCGAACCCGTGCGATGGACTTGACAAAGAAAAGTAAAAAAGTATTGATCTTGTGATCGGTGGGTTGCCAGCTTCGCTACAAAAATACTAAAAAAGTCGTCCAGAACATCCGCAAAAATTAACGGCGTGTATACGGGACTGGTGGACGATCAATCTTATCGGGGTCCAAAGTCCCGACGTCTATTGAAGGCGTTAGTTGCCAGTTCAGGTGTTTCCTCGTCATCTGACCATGGTTCTAAAATAACGAGGTGCATGTATGAATGTGTGTGTGAATGTGTATGTGTTCCCGGGACTTTCCTTCGAGATTGACCCCGAACCGTCGCCAATAGCCCAATGTGCAGCTCTAGTGCGACGTTATTTAACAAACCAAACCAACCAAACCTCGTCATCTGACCCTGGTTCTAAACTAACGAGAGTCGCCAATAGCCAATGTGCAGCTCTAGTGCGACGTTATTTAAACATACCAAACCAAACTAATCTAACGAGGTGCATGCATGAATGTGTGTGTGAATGTGTTCCCGGGTCTATCATTCGCGACTGACCCCGAACCGTCGCCCATAGCCCACTGTGCAGCTCTAGTGCGACGTTTATTAACCAAAACCAAAAATCAAAGTCAAATTGGTTAAAAAGCAAGAGCAAAAACTATTTGTTTGGCAATATAAATATTAATTCTATAAGTAGAAAATGTTATATTTATATACATTATATATTTCTACAATGCTATGGTATTAAAAAACACCACTAAGTATATTTGCATTGAAGGCCAATGCTATTTCGCTGAATTCCGGTTAAGATTTGAGTCGCTTTTGATGGTTTGGTTTGATTAATTAACGTCGCACTAGAGCTGCACAGTGGATTATTGGCGACGGTTCGGGGTCTATCTCGAAGGAAAGACCCGGGAACTTATTCACACACACATTCATACATGCACCTCGTTATTTTAGAACCATGGTCAGATGACGAGGAAACACCTGAACTGGCACCCAACGCCTTCAATAGACGTCGGGACTTTGGACCCCGATCAGATTTATCGTGCACCAGTCCCGTATACACGCCGTTAATTTTTGCGGATGTTCTGGACGACTTTTTTAGTATTTTTGTAGCGAAGCTGGCAACCCTCCGATCACAAGATCACTACTTTTTTACTTTTCATTGTCAAGTCCATCGCACGGGTTCGAACCACCAATCCTCGGATTAGTAGCTGACCGCCTTTAACCGCTCGGCCACGGAGGCCTCCGTAAGACCCGGGAACCGCTTTTGATGGACAAGTGAGGACGCCGGACTCAACATTCGATATTCACGGGTAAATTCCCCAGCACGTGTGTGTAGCGATATGGTAATCGGAAGGTTGTCAGAACCGTTCCTTTGACTTGACTTGTTTAAAGATGTTGTCGAAGAACATGGCCACGTTGTGGCCTTCGCCTCCAGTATAGCAGATATTTACGGACATAGCTTTTGCTCACGGCAGCATAGGATGAAATGAAGTGGCACACTCTCAGATTCTGAATCGGATCCGGACGCAGGCAGGTGGGCGGGGCCTAAGCAGAGCAGGCACCCTATTGGCCGGTGGGCGGGGACTCTTCGCTGGGGACTTTTTCCGCAGAGTAGTCAGAAAAAACTTGAAGCTTTTCAAGCGGTGATTTTTGTTCGCAAAGCCGAAGGATCAGGCTTTTGATTCCTCCAACTCCGGAAAAGATTGGAGCTAATTCCTTTATTAGCTCCAGCATAGGGGCAGCCTCATTGAGGTGCCTGGAAGTGGAAAGGAAATTAACAGGTTTGGGCGAGGAATTAATGAAGTAGAACTTCGCTTAGGAACAGGGGGAGTAGAATGGTTTGGGCATTTCCTGACAGTTTTAACATTAAAGGCCTGACGTTTAGCAGCTCGCTGTTTGGTCGAAGGCAGTTTGGTGGATTTCGGGAACAGGCGGTATCTCCTGCTGCAGGCTACATGGCCTTTCTCCAGGCAGTTGATGCAGCTCGGTTCATCGGCTCGGGGTAGAGAGCATTCACGGGAGGGATGTGGGCCCCCGCACTTCAAACACCGGGGTGTAATAAAGCACTGGGCGCTGGAGTGACCAAAGTATTTACAGTTGTAACATTGTATTACTCCGCGTCTACTTCGGAACGGCTCAACTTTAACATTGAGTTGAAGTAATTTGGTCACGGCCAGCAACTCCCTTCTGGTTCCCTTTCTGGCGTGGAAGTTCGACCAAGAACATTCCTAACTTCTTGGTGCCACGCTTGGTAAGCTGATCAACTCTCGCGGAGGGATACCCTCGAGAGCCGAATTCAGCCTGCAGCCTGCTGCACTCCGTTTCCGATGGTAGCCCCTTAACAACCACCTTGAAAGGAGCGCAGCTCCCCAAGTAGAACCCCTGGTTCTTTTCTCGGAGGGCGGTCATCAGAGAGAGTTTAGCGTCCTCGCTACACGGGGTCATCCGTATGTAGTCACCGCTACGTTGGCTGGTGAAAACGTCCGGGAACTCGACATTCAGGGCATCCAGAATTTTGTCGAATTCGTCCGTGATGCGGAGGAAAATGGGAAGGGCGGCAGTGTGATCAGGGACAGCTGCCATTGGAAACATGACTTCCGAGGCTGGCGTAGGGCTTCCTGACACTCCAGTATAGCCAGCCTCAGCGACAATCATTCCATCGGCATCTGGTTCCATCATATCAAGATCCAAAACATCAGTAGTGACGTCAATCATCGTCTGCTCGATATCCATTCGATTATTCGAGACAGCGGGGATCGCCGTCAGGGGCTTGACGCTCCACGGTCAGGTTGACTTTAGCATTGAGCAGTCGCGCCCCAATATCCTCAAGCACCCACTGCTTCCATAAAGCAACTTGCTTTTTATAGGGGTATCGGTTGAATTCATGCCGGATATTCCTATCATCGGCATACTCAGAGGCATGAAGACTGTTAAACCAGCGTTTCTTGCCGTCAGGTTGAATAACAAAAGACTCCATAATCAGTTTAGGTCCTAAGGAGAGAGCTCGTCTTAACTTGACGGTGTCTCTCTCATGAACTCAACCGTTCCTTTGATTAAAGTGAAGATGTGGTAGAGGCACGTTAAATCCAACGTCATCAATATTCTCGTTATCGTTTCCGATATGTTTGTGTGGGGTGCTAGCTCAAGAGTTGTCCTCGTCATCTTACTTTGGTTCAAGATTACAAGGCAGTGTTTTCGGATGGATCTCGAACCCTCGTCAATAGCCAATTGCACAGCTCTAGTGCGACGTTAATTCAACCAATCAACTATCCAGGTTTGGTTAATTAACGTCGATTAGCTTCGGTTAATTAACGTCGCACTAGAGATGCACATGGGCTATTGGCGACGGATTGGGGACTATTGTGAAGAAAAGACCCAGGGAAAATGATTCGTATTTTTTAACCATGGTCAGATGACGAGGACAACACCTGAGTTGGCATCCGACGCCACCT
The DNA here is from genome assembly GCA_963932185.1 of Troglohyphantes excavatus. Classification (NCBI taxonomy): domain Eukaryota; kingdom Metazoa; phylum Arthropoda; class Arachnida; order Araneae; family Linyphiidae; genus Troglohyphantes; species Troglohyphantes excavatus. The sequence goes on from OZ010678.1 coordinate 17,847,882, forward strand.
AAATAGGCGTCAGGACATTATCGTGCAAAAGTCCCATGTACACGTCAGTATATAATATGTTGATCACTAGATCACTACTTTTTTACTTTTCTTTGTCAAGTCCACTGCGCTGATTCTAACTAGCATTTTTCTGATTATCAGCTGACGCCTTTATCCACTAGGCAACTGGATAGGCCTCCGTGGCCGAGTGAATTAAGGCGTCAGCTGGAAATCCGAGGGTTCTCGATTCGAACCTGTGCGACGGACTAGACTAAGAATAGTAAATAAAGTAGTGATATTGCAATTGGAGGGCTGCCAACTTTGATACCAAAATACTAGAATGTCGTCCAGAACATCCACAAAAACTTAACGACTTGTATACGGGACTGGTTCTCGATAATTCTGATCGGGGTCCAAAGTCCCGACGTCTATTGAAGGCGTTGGGTGCCAGCTCAGGTGTTGTCCTCGTCACCTGACCATAGTTAAAAAACACTAGTCATCGTTCCCGGGTCTTTCCTTTAAAATAGGCCCCGAACCGTCGCCAATAGCCAACTATGCAGCTCTAGTGCGACGATATTAAACAAAACAAAACCACTAGGCAACTGGTTTGGTTTGGTATTGTTAATTAACGTCGCACTAGAGCTACACAGTGGGCTATTGGCGACGGTTCGGGGTCAATCTCGGAGGAAAGACCCGGGAACACATACACATTCACACACACATTCATACATGCACCTCGTTATTTTAGAACCATGGTCAGATGACGAGGAAACACGTGAACTGGCACCCAACGCCTTCAATAGATACGCAACAGTTAAAAAGAATTGCAGACAAAGCACATTCCAAGTAAATATTTTATTGAAAACCATTTCACTGATTCTTCCCACTCCTTCTTAAAAGGTTGTTAAAAAGTTACTCAAAGGAACCCCAAACGTCCCCTTTACCCCCCCCCCCCTTCCCCCCAACATGACAATCCCACGACAGGCCAGTCTTCTTCCACACCCAGACCAGCCTTCTGCAAATCACTGCCAGTTGTTGACGAACAGATGGGGCACGTTCCAGTACTGTCTCGGGACCGACCACGACTCCTGGCTGGATATCCGCACTGGTTGGACGTCAGCGTGGATGTCCTGGGAGTTTCCCAAGGCGGTCCTCGCGTCTTTCTTGCCCGGATGTCCTCGGGAGGACGCTTTCCGGACGTCCTCGGATTCTGTTTCGCGTCTCCTCGGGATGGACCATCCGGGAGATGGCTTGGAGACGCTGTTTCTGGAGTAGTAGCTGTTGAAGTTTGAAGTCATGCCTGAAAGAGAGAGTTGTTAATGTTAGATTGGTTAATTAACGTCGCACTAGAGCTGCACAGTGGGCTATTGGCGACGGTTCGGGGTCTATCTCGAAGGAAAGACTCGGGAACACATACACATTCATTCATACCTGCACCTCGTTATTTTAGAACCATGGTCAGATGACGAGGAAACACCTGAACAGGCATCCAAAGCCTTCAATAGATGTCGGGACTTTGGACCCCGATCAGATGTATCGTGCACCAGTCCCGTATACACGCCGTTGATTTTTGCGGATGTTCTGGACGATGTTAATGTTAGAAATTCTTTGCTTAAAATCATAAATAATTACAAAAATAAGTAGTTAACGATTCAAGGGGATTTCAAGAGAATATCACAACTTTGAAAAGATGTATTTGAAAAGATGTATTTGAAAAGATGTATTTGAAAAGCTGTAGCTTTGAAAAGCTGTACAACTTTGAAAAGCCCTATTCTAGATATCATTGAGAATAGTACGCATTTCTTAAAAATAACGTTGATATTTATGAGATGAACGTACGATTCGTCCCTGCTCCTGAAAATTGTCTTTCTTTTGATACCTCATGTGTTAAGATCCATTGAGTACAAAGGATACGTAAAAGGGGTCTTTACTAAAGAAAAAATGTATATGATAACATACACTCAAACCTGTTTTTGTGCGGTCTTTTTTGTGCGGTATATGAAAATGTCAATCAAATTGGAACATATTGATTATCTGGCCACCGAGACAAATACAAGCGTCTAGTGAAACAACAGTCGTCGCAAAAACTGATCACTGACTACATGGTAACTGAAAAACGAGTGCGAGGTAGTATCTTCAAGTGACGAAAGCGATTTTGAACCAAGTTCGCGTATTGTCAGACTACGAAGGATAATGGTTATACGTTTTGCATGTGTAAAATAAGTACATATGTAAATAAAATATTAAAAAATGTTCGCATGTGTATTTTCTAAATCAGTTTTCAAAAGGTTTGGCGAGATTCCAAGTAGCTGTCAAGCCTCGTGTCTTGATTTCGTTTAAAACATCAATTTCTAGTTATTTCGTGAGGTTTTGGGTTATTTTCTATGTCAGACTTTTTTATGCGGTCCCTATCCACCGCATAAATTTTTAAAAAATTGTGTTGCGAAAACTGTTTTTATAGCTACTCGTGAAGTTTTTGTGCGAATTTTTTATGCGTTTTTTTATGCGGTCCCTATCCACCGCACAAAAACAGGTTTGAGTGTATATTGATAAATTCATCCATTGCCAAGGATGGAAGATAAGGCGTCGTGAAATATGTTGGAACAGAGCATTTGCTTACAAGGTATTAAATGGAGTAGTTATTTATCTTAATATTGAAATAAAACTTTGAAAATGCAATGGGGTCTTCTGGGGGTTAACCTTCTAGTGCATGATTTTTTCTTTTTTAATGAAATAATTTTGTTTCGTTATCTTTTTTGAACTGGATTAAATATACAAAAGAATCCTAAGGGCCTATTTAACTAAATAATTAATTAAAACCGTTGTGTAGCGTATGTGCAGCATCATGTGTAATTAATAAAATAATATACAAAAAGTATGAAAATATAGTTATATACAATCTACACAACTCTGGTATTAGCTAGACAACTTTGAAGAGCCATATTATACTTATAAGTAATAAAACAATCTTCGAAAATTTCTCATTCACGAGCCAGTTTTGGAACAACAGACCTCGATGCAACCGATTGCCTTCATCACAATCATTTTTATAAAGAAAAGGGACCTGACGGCGGTGATAAGAACTAGGAAGGTGATAAGAACTAGAACTTCCCTACGTGACAGTACTATAATAGTTAACATGAAACTAAATAGATGGAACAAGTGGTCATTTTAAAGTTGTGTAGATGCTACACTATGCAATAGAGGGTTAAGGCTTGTATATGGCTTGCTCAGTTGGTAAGGCGTTCAGCTACTAATCCGAGGATTGGTGGTTCGAATCCGTGAAATGGACTTGACATAGAAAAGTAAAAAAATAGTGATCTTGCGATCGGAGGGTTGCCAGCTTCGCTACAAAAAATACTAGAAAGTCGTCCAGAATATCCAACAAATTATACTGGCGTGTATACGGGACTGGTGCACGATACATCTGATCGGGGTCCAAAGTCCCGACGTCTATTGAAGGCGTTGGGTACCAGTTCAGGTGTTTCCTCGTCACCTGACCATGGTTCTAAAATAACGAGGTGCATGTATGAATGTGTGTATGAATGTGTGTGTGAATGTGTATGTGTTCCCGGGTCTTTCCTTCGAGATTGACCCCGAACCGTCGCCAATAGCCCACTGTGCAGCTCTAGTGCGACGTTAATCAACAAAACCAACAAAACCAAACTTGTATATGGCGAGTACCTTTTCCCATCTTCGGGAAGGCAAATTGCTGTTTCTGTGGGGAAGCTCCGCTCCCTCCTCGCTCTCCTCCAGCTCTCCAACCCCTGGTGAGGAAGACGTTCTTCTTTTGTTTCTTCTTCCTGCTTTCGCCCTGCTCCCAGTCAAGGGGGACGATCACCTAGAAAATAACCATATGGGACATCAGAATGTTTCTCAGAGCTCTGAGTTAAAGTAATGGTTGTTGGGCTGTATTAACATTACTCTAAATCTGCAGTATTTTTTTGGTTTGGTTCATACGTTTTCCGACAGTGTATTTCTGTCCTCGTATTGAGACTTATCACAGCCACATACACATTCATGCTTGTGCTTCGTTATTTTAGAACCAAGGTCAGATGACGAGGAATCACATGAGCTGGCACCCCACGCCTTCAATAGGCGTCGGGACTTTGGACCCCGATCAGATGTATCGTGCACCAGTCCCGTATACTCGCCGGTATAATTTTTTAGATGTTCTGGACGGGTTTCTAGTATTTGTGTAGCGAAGCTGGCAACCTTTCGATCACAAGATAACTACATTTTTACTTTTTTTTTTAGTTAAGTCCATCACACAGGATCGAACCAGCAATCCTCTGATTACTAGTTGAACGTCTTTATCTACTGATCTACCGGGGGCCCCTATCTGCAGTATCCTCGTATTTTGATTCGATTTGATTTTATTATTTGATGAAGATATTTTTGTTTGCCTCTAAAGCTGCTTTATCCCAATGTTCCATTTTTATTTATAAGCATCCGTATCCGAAAGTACATACAATACACAAACAACAAAGACTCATGTAGGAGTCGAACCCACGCACCAGGCAACAGCGTGTCCAGCGTCCAAACCGTAGTTCAACTTAATTTACAAGTACTGTTAAATGTCGCGTACAACTCAACCATTGCTATATTATTATTCAAAGTAGTCTTTCAGCTACAGTAGTGAATCAGATTGTATGATGTCTTTTCCAATAAAAGGTTTCCAGTTGCCCAGTGGATAAAGGCGTTCAGCTGGTAATCAGAGGATTGCTGGTTCGACCCCGTGCGATGGACTAGACAAAGAAAACAAAAAAAGTAGTGATCTTACAATCGGAGGGTTGCCAGCTTCCCTACAAAAATACTAGGAAGTCGTTTAAAAATGTCCAACAAATTATACTGGCGTGTATACGGGACTGGTGCACTATAAATCTGATCGGTGAATCTGAAAATTATCTGATTCAAACAAAACGGAACGACAATTATTCGGATCCGGATCACTTTGAGAGAAAAAAAATAAGTAAAATCCACATTTTAAAAGTTTATTTTATCGGTGAATGATTTTGTTTTTAATTACATTACATAATAAAGCAATATTCGTTGTGTTTACCAAGATATAATCTTGTTTTACGTGAGTGATCTAATTATCCGGATATTCGATTATCCGGATGGGATATAGTCCCGATTTATCCGTATAATTGGAGTTCTGCTGTAGTAGAAATGATACTTTTCAGATATCCGATATATTTTTGGAACCACTACACAGTCCAATGCAGTGGACACGAAAATATTAAACCTTCAACTAACATAAGCAATACGATGAATTTATTAAATGGACATGAGATGTATTTTATTCTACGTGTGTTTATATATATCAATTTCAGCTCTCTCCCTACCTCATCGGCCAGCGGCAGGGACCCGTGCAGCGACAGCAGCCTGTTCTGGTCTCCGTCCTGGACGAAGTCGTACATATCCCCGGCCCCCCGCATCCACTCCTCGGTCATCTTGGCCATCCTCCGCGGGGACATGTCCTCCTCGGTGAGGTAAGGGATGGCGTCGCCATCGTCCAGCTCGTAGGGACGGTCGTCACCCAGCTCCATCTGTTGGGGGAGAATATCATTATTGTGCGACAGTTGTTCCATATGGGCCCAGTTGAGTAATCCCATATGGACCCTGTTGAGTTATTCCATATGGACCCTGTTGAGTAATCCCATATGGGATCAGTTGAATAATTTCATATGGGCACAAATGAGTAATCTCATATGGGCCCTGTTCATTATTCCCATATGGGCCTAAATGAGTAATCCCATATGGGTCCAGTTCTGATATCCTATATGGGATCAGTTGAATAATCCCATATGGGCCCAGTTGAGTAATCCCATATGTGCCCAGTTGAATAATCCCATATCTGCCCAATTGAGTAATCCCATATGGACCCTGTTGAGTAATTACATATGGGCCCAGTTGAGTAATCCCATTTGGGCTCAGTTGAGTAATCCCATATGGGCCCAGTTCATTATTCCCATATGGGCCTAAATGAGTAATCCCATATGGGCCCACTTCGTTAATCCCATATGGGGCCAGTTGAGTAATCCCATATGGGTCCAGTTCATTATTCCCATATGGGCCTAAATGAGTAATCCCATATGGGCCCACTTCATTAATCCCATACGGGTCCAGTTCAGAAGTCCTATACGGAATCAGTTGAATAATTCCATATGGGCACAGTTGAGTAATCCCATATGGACCCTGTTGAGTCATCCTACGTGGACCCATATGGTAAAAACCCAATTGGGCCAGTACAGAACAAAAAGGGTCGTTTCTATCTGGATCCACCTGGGCTACTTATCAGGGCCCACATGGGTAACCCATTACCAACACAAGTGGTCCCATAGGGTCATGCTATTTGGGCTGTCAAACCACGGAGACAAACCCCTGTAAGTTTCGAAATTGCGGGGAGTAGGCTAAAAATGGTTTTCTATTATTAGCCAACATGACTTGTCGCCACACAACAGAATTCAGGTTAAGATTTTTTCTTCTTGCTGGTAAGACAGTATATAATATTCATTTGTGAGAAGGCAAAGGTTTTTCTGGAAACCTTCCGGTTAAAACAAAATGCTCAAAGGTATAAGTTATTGAGGAATTCTTCAATGGCCAAATAAAAATTTATCAAATGTAACATCAAATTTGTTTATTAAGAGTGAGCAAATTAGTAAAATAATAATTCAAATAAAAGGGACAATAATATTATAATAGTACAATAAAGAATCACTTGCTCCTCGTCAATGTCCGAGAACAAACACAGGCACAATCCTATAAATAAACTGAACTTCGCGTAAGGTGTTCAGCTTTTGCCCAATTCGAATGGCACCATTAGGTACACAAAGAACTTCAAGGTGGTGTAGTTGTTTATTGATTGGTTTCAGACTTCTTGAAGGTAATCAGAGTGGTTAATTTGCAGAATAAACAGATTCGCAATATGGTAATGAATTTAGTAATTATTTATAGTATTTTGGTTATATGGTTCAGGAGGAGACACTGTCACAAAAAAAGAACATCGCGTATTAAATATATAGATTCCTATAATTTACTGTACCCTTGTCGCGATTATTTTCTGTCATGATTCTTCTATTTTTGTCGTGATTCTTCTATTTTTGTCTCGATTCTGAGAATTGGCACATGGCTATGCTTTCTGCCCTGTAAATAACGTGTCACGGCACTCGCCAATGGCTTTAAGCGCACGCACGTACTGTGCGTTAATGTTACAGACTCCTAACGTCGATTTATGGCTACATAATATTGTGGTTTCCGGTCTTTGGCCTCCGACTACTCATTATAGCTGCTGGTACCCCCTTTCGAGTAGTCTATTATGCTTACAGGTTAACCTTCGAGCAGTTGAATAAGACACATCGTACTCAAATGCTTTGTCTTCTAAAGAGCAATGTGTGATCAAAAAAACTGTATTCACGTTCGCAAGAGTAATTATTATTTTTGCTTACTTAAGTTGAGTTGTAGCTTAAATAATATTTGTGGTAAAGAAATGACATGTAAACAACATAAATAATACAAAATATTTCTGAAAAGTTATAACGTGATGTACCGTTTGTTCAAAGATTTGTGATCACAGGGTTCATTTCCTACTTAATTCGTTGATGCCAATCTCTGAAAAATAAAAAAGGCGCTTTTTGATTTCCAAACAAAGATAAGTACTGAATAGAATCCGACGTACCTGGCTGAACTGGGGCCATATCACGTGGGGCTGTATGAGCGGGTTAAGCGAAGACAGATCCACTTGCACCAACTTAGGGGCGAGGTCCCCGTACTCGTAAAGGACAAGCCCCGGCAGAGAAGGGCGCAGGGCGGACAGGTCAATGGTCACTCGGTTGTGGTCACTTTCGGAAGGACGTCGCTTAGGGCGCATGCCCAGTTCAGCCCCCAGACCGCACGTGACTCTACCGACGGCCAGCGTCAGAAGAGTGAAGGCAAGGCACCGGTTCATAGGCATGGTGGTCAGTTCTTCTTACTGAAACAGTATTGAAATATGGAAGGTTTCACACGGGGTATTGTAAGCCGATATATTGAGTTAATTGTGATTTGCTTAGTTTTAAATGGACGCTTTCACACTTTATATCATGAATTCCTACTGTTGAGGAATGTATCTTCCTTCCATTCACCTTATACCACTGAAATAGTGTTTTAAAGTATGAGGGGTTTCACACGGGTATTGTGAACTGAATGACTTTGCATTGTAGCAAATGAGCGTGTTCACACTGTTGAGATCAACGCATGGATCAACGCGTTCCTTCCATTCACCTCTTTCTCATTGAAAGAGTGTTTAAGTATGTAAGGTTTCACACGGGGTAATGTGAGCTGAAAACACATATCTTTGTAATGAATTTGCATTGTAGCAAATGAGCGTGTTCATTGTAGCAAATGAGCACATTTAAGATTAGGAATAGCCTTCCAATCCATGAACACTAGATAAAGATAAACGAAAAATCGTATTGGTTGTGTCAATAAAGGGTTTTACGTGAAACGTCATTTTAACCGATTATAAAAATAGGATTTGTTCGCTAACAAAAACCTCCCCAACAAAAGGAAGATAAGCAAAAAAAAACTAATTTTGCAATTTTTTTCCACTAAAAGCTTTTGATAATTGAATAAAATAATATATCATAATCAAGAATTTAAAGTTGTTACGATCAACTTATTAAATAGAAATTGTTTAAAATACAAATATTAATTTATAAAACCCTTTGCGGCATTTTACTTGTCAGATGTCGTAATGTCCTTCGTATAACGAGCGACCAATTTTAAAGTAAATACCACCTATACAATAATTTAATAAACTTGTATAATAGTAATCAAATCCATTCCATTTAATGGAAACTAGCCTCAGTCAGGCCTCGCATGTCATTCCTGAAACTAGCCTCAGTATTGACTGGCACCCCACCCCCCATTAACTCAATTGCCTAACAGTTTCAATCAGATATAATAACTTCGACAAAGCCTATTTCACAATTCCGATGAAAATATATGGTGCCTTCGGCTCGTAACTTTAGTCAAATCCATTTCGCAGTATAATATTTTCATTTGTTTATTATAATAAACCAGAGTTTAAAATACAATGTCTAACTTATAAAAGCAGATATCGAATGAAATTGTGAAACAAACAGAATCAACCTTCCGTATTTAATAGGGAACATCGGGGCCGGTTGGCAACAGTTAGTGTTTTTTTTTTGTTTTTGAGGTCAAATGCACTGAACTCTAACTGTAACTGCTGAAAGGCTCAAACCTTGTTTCCTCTATGGGCGCGTTGAAACCAATTGAAAGCTGCCATGCTGTGTCCCAACATTTTTTTAAAGTGATTTAGTGGTGTTTTTAAGTACCATAGCATTGTAGAAATATTAAATGTAATTAAATATTATATTTTCTTCCTATAGAATTAATTTTTATATTGCCAAATAAATAGTTTTTACTCTTGCTTTTTAATTACTTCTACTTTGACTTGCAAATGACTTCCTATTTTAACTGCAGATTGCATTTAAAATGGGTTTAAAAATAAAATAAAAAAACTTAGTCAAAAGCAATATATGAAAAATATACGAAATATTGCGGTATCAAGAAAAGTGGGGCACATCATGGCGGCCTCTATATCGACTTCAAGTAAACAAAATGTCTTGCCCGATCCAGAAGTTACAGTTAGAGATCAGTGGTCAAATGGGTTTTAGTTATGACAATTTAAATTGTGTCCACGGAAACTACATCTATAAGGCTACATTATGTTTGTTTTTTCATACTCGAATACATAACACTGAAATGTCAAGAGTGCTTGAAAGTCATAAAATCGAGTTAAGCAACCTGCCCTACTAGCGGGATAGGTTGGCATAAGAACTGGTGAAGGTTTGCACACCGCTTCCATGATGAGAGATAAAGGTAATTAACCAATGCCAAAAATACCTATTTTTCAATGTTTTATTTAAATTTCAAACATAGTACAACAAGATCCATCAAATCGGCCATTTAAAACAGTCTCGGTCATTGTGAATTTGGTCTTTAAAACAGTCTTAATTTTCTTTTCTCTTTAAACTAAATTGCTTGTATTGAAATACAAATTCAACGTTAAAAATACGCAATAAAAAATACATATGATCTGCACATGTTTCGGGAGATACGTCTACCTTCATCAACATTTGTGTATGTTTTATTGCGTATTTTTAACGTTGTATTTGTATTTTCATATTCTCCACGCGATGTTCTATAAGACGAGTTTTTGTGTTTTAAATTGCTTGTATTGTATTTAATTTTTTTTTTTACAATTTAAACCTTCTAATATAACATTGCAAACGTAGGTATTTCAAACTTAACCCCCCCCCCCTCCCGGAAAAAAACATTAGCTGTACATAGTCATTAGTAGGTAGATTATGAACAAATAAATGAGCTAACTAAGAAAAGCATGTTAACAATTACCTACCTACTGTTAATTGTAACATTCCAAACTGACTACATTGGTTTCATAAGTAGGCAACTAAGTTAATGAAATTTCATGTCCACTACGCATTCTTTCTCATCGTTATATAAACACAAGGACTCAGGCGAAAGAATTTTATTGACTACATTCGATAATTTATACCAAACTTCATTTTTGTTTTTGGATCAAGCCCAGTACTCCCTCTTTTCTCCATCATGGTAGCCAAGCCATCATATTTATACAATTGACTTTTCCAGGGTCAGCCTTGGTAGGTTATTTCTAAATTATTATTTATTAAATAATTAATTAAATAATTAAATAATGTATTAAATAATTAAATAATGTATTAAATAATTAAATAATTAAATAATTAAATAATTAAATAATTAAATTATTTAATTATTTAATTATTTAATTATTTAATTATTTAATTATTTATTTAATTAATTATTTAATTATTTAATACATTATTTAATTATTTAATACATAATTAAATAAATAATTAAATAATTAATTAAATAATTAATTAAATAATTATTTAAATAATTAAATAATATTAAATAATTAAATAATTAATTAATTAAATAAATAATTAATTGAATAATTAAATAATATTAAATAATTAAATAATATTAAATAATTAAATAATTAATTAAATAATTAAATATTATTAAATAATTAAATAATTTGTTAAATAATTAATTAAATAATTAATTAAATAAATAATTAATTAAATAATTAAATGATTAAATAATTAATTAAATAATTAAATAATTAATTAAATAATTATTTTAAATAATTAAATAATATTAAATAATTAAATAATATTAAATAATTAAATAAATTATTAAATAATTAAATAAATTATTAAATAATTAAATAAATTATTAAATAATTAAATAATATTAAATAATTAAATAATTAATTAATTAAATAAATAATTAATTAAATAATTAAATAATATTAAATAATTAAATAATATTAAATAATTAAATAATTAATTAAATAATTAAATATTATTAAATAATTAAAAAATTTGTTAAATAATTAATTAAATAATTAATTAAATAAATAATTAATTAAATAATTAATTAAATAAATAATTAATTAAATAATTAATTAAATAATTAATTAATTAAATAATTAATTAAATAATTAAATGATTAAATAATTAATTAAATAATTAAATAATTAATTAAATAATTAAATGATTAATTAAATAATTAAATAATTAATTAAATAATTAAATAATTAATTAAATAATTAAATAATAATTTAAATAATTAATTAAATAATTAAATAATAATTAATTAAATAATTAAATAATAATTAATTAAATAAATAATTAAATAATTAATTAAACAATTAAATAATTACTTAAATAATTTATTAAACAATTAAATTACAATTAATTAATATTATTTAACAATTAAATAATTACTTAAATAATTTATTAAACAATTAAATTACAATTAATTAATATTATTTAACAATTAATTAATTAAATAATTAATTAAACAATTAATTAAATAAATAATTAAATAATTAATTAAATAAATAATTAAATAATTAATTAAACAATTAAATAATTACTTAAATAATTTATTAAACAATTAAATTACAATTAATTAATATTATTTAACAATTAAATAATTTATTAAACAATTAAATTACAATTAATTAATATTATTTAACAATTAAATAATTACTTAAATAATTTATTAAACAATTAAATTACAATTAATTAATATTATTTAACAATTAATTAATTAAATAATTAATTAAACAATTAAATAATTAATTAAACAATTAAATAATTAATTGAACAATTATATAATTAATTAAAAATTAAATAATTAATTAAATAATTAATTAAACAATTAAATAATTAATTTAATAATTAAATTATTGCTTATTATTTCCTAAATTAAAATGTAATGTAGATAGATCTGGTTCCTGAGTTTTCTCCAACTCAGCGGTGACTTTGTCAGCTGAACTCTCCCCAGCCGCAGATGTCGATGTCATGTCTGTTTGGTACATTGAAACGTGAACCGCGCCTTAAAGTTAGCCAACCAACCCCAAACAGTATTTTCAAATAAATATGGCTGCAGAGGTGACCAGGAATATCAAATTGTGGCAAAAAGCACACGAAACTCAAGCGCTTGGTTACAAGTTTCAGCTGTGATACGGGATTTACAATGTCTCCCTAAATATTTACCACAGAAAAAGCATAGTTGAAATGAAAAAAAAATTACTTTTCCATTATAGCTGGAATCGCACTAAAACACCTGTCGAGGGTCGTGCTGGTAGTAAAGGTCACGTGAATTGACACTAGCCCCTCCATAAAAGGTTCCTGGCGTGAACCAGATGCTGATGAACAACAACCTACCTCTTACGGCACCCAGCTCCGATCTCACTATTATTACTCACTATGTGTCCTAACAATAATACTTTTTTTAGTTATATAAATTATTACTGGCAGTGCCGTAACATAAATTTATTTTTCGGATGTTGAGACAAGAAATTTCCCAACTTAACGATCCGAAATTCCGAACTTGAACGATTCAAAATTCCCATCTTAAGGACGTCGGGTACCAGCTGAAGTGTTGTCCTCGTTATCTGACCACTGTTAAAAATATGAGCATCGTTCCCGGGTCTTTTCTTCGAGAAAGGCCTCGAACCAAAGCGTCCTTGATGTAGTAAGTAAATACGTACCAATAACCAATAAAGGGCGCTTTGCTCGAACCAACGCCAGTAGTTCAATGTGCAGCTCTAGTGCGACGTTAATTAACCAGACCACACTTAACGAGTCGAAATTCACAACGCAACAATGCTAAAAAAATAATTCCCAGTTCCAACTTATGGACATGTTCAGCTTTTTTATAGGTAATATTAAATAGTTCTTTCGAAAGTACTGATTTGTCGCACGCATGTTCCAATGCAGTGGTCCGTTTTAAAGTCTAATTTAAGTTTAATCTTAATACAAGTTGGGCAATTTTTAGTCTTACGTCGCTTTCATTTGCTAATAATATTAATTTGCCCGAGGCACAAATTTTCCCAACTCAGGGATTTTTAAAACTCGAAATTCCCAACTTTTAAGGTTTCAAGTTTACAGAGGGGGGAGGGGGGAGGGGGCGTTGTGGTGGGCCTGATAACTAAAAAAACTCAACTGTAGAACTGCTTCAACGCAATTGTGCTCATTGAAAAGCAAAACATGTGTAATCAAACAACAGCATAAACGCGCCAAGCATAAATTAGCCTAATCACCAACTTTTATTTATATAAAGAAAGATAACTGAGAATTGGCGCTAATAATAATTCGCTGTTAAGATATATATTAAGTTACGGGAAACAGGATTTACATACATGTTGGCATTTTGCCAATGTTGGCATTTCGTTCCGAAGTATCTTTTAATAATATTTATCGTACTTCACATAAATAGTTACATCTAATTTATTTTTTATGATAGAATTTCAGTATTGATACCATTCAAGAAAGAAAGATTTTACGAACATAACTATATTTTTTTTAACGGGAAAAAAGTATACATTTGAACTACTTATAGCAGTTTTACTTTCTGCGTCGTTATAATACTCGTAAAATTGACGATTATTTCAGATATTTCGTCAATTATGTAAAAATTTATAACTACAAAACTAAATCGAAATTTCACTAACGCTCAGGATCATTTGTAGCCAATAGTTTAATCTATATCCCTAATTTTTAATTTATTTTTTTGTTGAAAATTGGAAGACAAGTATCCAAAAATATATGAATTGTTTTTAAAATTTTCTAAAATCATGACTTTAACATAAAATAACGTCTAATATACTGATCGTATTGAAAAACAAATATATTCATCTTATTACCCAAACATTTATTAATAAACTGGCATAATTTCATAATTTTAGGACATTTAGTTTTTGAGATGCAAGCGGAACAATGAGACAAAAAGTCGCAAATTAAAATTTGCTCGAAATATCCAACATTTTTATCCTTCTTCGCTATTTTTTATACCTATCTTAATTGACCATATCTAATTTAATTGTAAAGATAGAAATATAATCTTTATAACATCGGAAAGAGGAAGTTTTAACGAACATTAATATATTTTTTTGAATAAGATATGTCAATTTAAATGACTTATAGCAATTTAGAAATCACGTTTTAAAAATGAGGGTGAAAAAACTTTAAAAAGTGGAGCGTGGTTAAATGTTTAAAAAATTTCTAAATCCAGAACTAATTCGAATTTTAAAAAATGCTTGCTTGAATTTCCAGTTCAAACTTATTTGTACACTCCCTAAAAAAATTGGATCTCTCCTCTTAATAGTGTTTCAGAAACTCGACGGACAAAATTACTTGTAAGCGAAATTTTATCAACGGCGACTTTAATATTAAATAACTTATAAACTAATAACAGTATTGAAACAAAAATATATTCTTCGTATTTATCAAACATTTCTTAACAAATTCACTTAATTTCGTAATTTTAGGACTTTTACATTTTGAGATTCGATTTGAATAACATTAAAAGAACTGAAAATTCCGCCTAGGGCTTACTTTCCCCCCCAAGGGCTTACTTTTTTTTAAAATAGAGAGATACATTGTTGAGATAATAAAATTTTGTTTACCCGGCATTTATTAAACCGGATTCGGGACGTGGAAAAATGTTTGCAACAACTTGAATTTCTTGGTGAACAATAGCAGAGGACGAAACCGTCTGCTAAATTAAAAACTAAAAATAGAAAAATAAAGTAACCAGTGCCAATTTGTGCAAAGTTGGTGCCAATTTATAAAAAACATAAATAATTTTTGGCGCCGATTTAAAAAAAAAGTTTTAATAAGTGTAATACAGATATAAAATAAATAAATTTCTTCAATTAGTTCGTAAAATTAAAAATTATTTTTTACTTTTTAAAGCATTTTCCTTAAAGTCTGTTTTCCTTTTTTTAGAGAAGATTATTTTAAAATTGAATATTGTTATAGATAGGATGTTAGATAGGATGTTGAATTTTGTGTAGATTCAGGGAATTTACACTAAAGCATTTACTCTTTCATAGGAGAAAGTTGCGGAAGAGCGCCGGACAATAAAATAACAAAAGTCTGGACATAACACGAACAACACGCGGGATATATAATATAATAATAAAATATCCCACTGTACCAAACTGGACAATTACAGGAGAATAGGTTTACTTATATAAATTCTATATACATTTTTATATAAATTTTATATACATTTTTATATAAATTTTATATACATTTTTATATAAATTTTATATACATTTTTATATAAATTTTATATACATTTTTATATAAATTATACATTTAATATCAATTATATATACAGTTTTATATAAATTATATATACAGTTTTATATAAATTATATATACAGTTTTATATAAATTATATATACATTTTTATATAAATTATACATTTAATATAAATTTTATATACATTTTTATATAAATTATACATTTAATATGAATTATATATACAATTTATACATTTAATATAAATTATATATACAATTTATATATTTAATATAAATTATATATACAATTTATACATTTAATATAAATTATATGTACAATTTATTAATTAAATATAAATTATATGTACAATTTATTAATTAAATATAAATTATATGTACAATTTATTCATTAAATATAAATTATATGTACAATTTATTCATTAAATATAAATTATATTTACAATTTATTCATTAAATATAAATTATATATACATTTTGAGAAGATGTGAAAAAAAACTATATTTGAATTTTTTTTAAAGTATTTTTTTAAAGATTATTTTGTTTTTCCCTTATTTTAAGTTTTTAACTTAAAATTTCGTCGTAATTTCATTCATTTCGTCATTAATTTTAGCAAAAGAAAAAATTCGACGGAAGTGTATTATATATACACATATATATATATATATATATATATATATATATATATATATATATATATATATATATATATATATATATATATATATATATATATATATATATATATATATATATATATATATATATATATATATATATATATATATATATATATATATATATATATATATATATATATATATATATATATATATATATATATATATATATATATATATATATATATATATATATATATATATATATATATATATATATATATATAAAACTCTCCTCTTATTCAGTGACAAACAACAAGTGATTTTTAATACAATATTTGTAAATAACACTTCGAGAAATTATTAACTCACCTCAATCAAGACTCTCTTCTCAGAATAAAGGGGAAAAAATCCCTTCTCCCCTCTGTCGGGAAAGATGTGTGAGTGGGTTGATAATGACTCCCACCCCTCGCTCCCTTCCAATTATAAGGAGCGATTGCAGCGTCCTCTGGCGTTCTCAACTTATTTTCTACTTCGAGCGTGAAAAGAATTCGGAATTTTTCTTTTATGCAGTAACGAATAGTATGATGACTTAGTTTTGGAGGATGCATGCAGTGTGGCGGTGATTCGGGGAAATTGGAGGGGGGGGGGGAGGGTGAAGGGGGGGGGGTGCGGTTGCCCCCAAACTTTTTCCTCTTTAACTTTTTTAGTATTGCACTTTTGAATTTGTCTTTAACAATCCCAATATCAATTGCTTCAGCAGAAAGATCTTTTATTGTTTAAAAAAAAACTATTTAAGGAAATCAATAAAACCAATAAGTTATCACATGTAGCTATTAACTAAAAGGAAAGTGCAGTTAAATTTCGATGATTGTGTCGAAATATTTTTTAAAAGATAGCCAAGATATCTAACTCGAACTTTTTTAATTTTTTGAATCCTTATTCTTAACTTTAATAAAAAATATAAGTTGTCTCAAATTAGATATATTGTAAACATAATTTGCTTAAAATTATGTTATTAAATATTTTTTTTATTGTGTATTATAAGTTTCTATACTTCAAATAACATGAAATAGTGAGTATACTTAAATGTGCAATATATAATATATATAATTTCAACAGAAGGTAGGGTGGTCACGATTTTGTAAATGGAACCAAGCAAGTTTTAAGTAGTGAATATTTAATCGAAAAATGCCATACTCATTAAACTGACATAATATTCATTAAATTGTCATAAGGCTCATTATGGTAACACTCATACAATTTTTTTAAAAATTAGTTTTAAAAATCTAGATTTTTCATGTATAAAAACACTTTAATAACATAAATTCATAACAAAAACTGAATAAAGCCAAACGTAATTAGTTATTAGCTAATTAGCATGTTTTTTGAAACACGATTACGTAAGTTTTAATTCATCTAGAAGCTTAATTTTTGTTGGAAGTTACTAATAGTATTATTCTTAATGTTGTGAACCTCCAAATTGTTTGTACATATCAAGTTTTATTTAAATTACTTTAACCTCAAAAGTCTAATCCCATTTTTTTTTTCAAATTTCCAACTTTAAATATTCTATTAAAAATCATTTTTTTAATGAATCTTAATGGTTGAGGCCAATAACATCCCACAGGTAATATAAAGTTGAGTGGGAAAATAATTTTAACCAAGAAATTTAAGGAAAATTGAGTTATTATGTTTGGTTTTGTTTTGTTTGGTTTTGTTAATTAACGTCGCACTAGAGCTGCACAGTGGGCTATTGGCGACGGTTCGGGGTCAATCTCGAAGGAAAGACCCGGGAACACATACACATTCATACATGCACCTCGTTATTTTAGAACCATGGTCAGATGACGAGGAAACACCTGAACTGGCACCCAACGCCTTCAATAGACGTCGGGACTTTGGACCCCGATCAGATGTATAGTGAACCAGTCCCGTATACACGCCAGTATAATTTGTTGGATATTCTGAACGACTTTCTAGTATTTTTGTAGCGAAGCTGGCAACCCTCCGATCGCAAGATCACTATTTTTTACTTTTCTATGTCAAGTCCATTGCACGGATTCGAACCACCAATCCTCTGATTAGTAACTGAACGCCTTACCAACTGAGCAACTGGGGCTCGTTATTATGTTTGGAATGAAGCAACAAATCGTAAAAATACTATTATTCAGAAATTGATTGGGGGGGTTGTAAACTTTTATACCTTAAAAGTTGGGAATTTTGAGTTTTAAAAATCCCTGAGTTGGGAAAATTTATGCCTCAGGAAAGTTTATATTATTAGCAAATGAAAGCGATGGAAGACTAGAAATTGCCCAGCTTGTATTAGGATGAAACTTAAATTAGATCTCAAAACAGAACACTGCATTTTAACATGCGTGCAATAAATCAATACTTTCGAGATAACTGTTTAATATTACCTATAAAAAAGCTGACAAATGTCTATAAGTTGGAACTGGGAATTTTTTAACACTGTTGCGTTTTGAATTTCGAATCGTTAAGTGTGGTCTGGTTAATTAACGTCGCACTAGAGCTGCACATTGAACTACTGGCGTTGGTTCGAACAAAGCGTCCTTGATTGGTTATTGGTACGTATTTACTTACTACATCAAGGACGCTTTGGTTCGAGGCCTTTCTTGAAGAATAGACCCGGGAACGATGTCTCATATTTTTAACAATGGTCAGATAACGAGGACAACACTAGAGTTGGTACCTGACGTCCTTAAGTTGGGAATTTTGAATCGTTCACTTTCGGAATTTCGGATCGTTAAGTTGGGAAATTTCTTGTCTCAACATCCCAAAAATAAATTTGTGTGACGGCACTGCCAGTAATAATTTATATAACTAAAAAAAGTATTGTTGTTAGGACACATTGTCATTGTCTACAGTGTATGAAGCCGGTATTGTTTGCGAAGCAAACTAAAGAGGATTGCGTAGCAATCCTCCGGGGGTTGGCGAAGCGTTAGCGGAGCAGGGGGCGGAGCCCCCTAGTAAAATAAAAAAATATAACAGGGACTTTGATGCGAGTGAAACAAAATTATAATATGTCTTAATTAGTTAAATAATACTAAATACTGGTGAAAAATACTTTTGAATTGTGAATTAAAAGTAAACAATCTGGTAAATTAATCATGAGTGTCCACGTTAAAGTAAACTTTCACTAACATTAATTGTTTCACTTTTTGTGATTTAAAATTATATATATATATATATATATATATAATGACATTAAATAAGTGAAGACCCTTACTTTTAGCTGAAATTAAAATTCATACTTAGATATCAATCTTGAATAATTTTTTTTTTTTAATTATATGTATTTTATGACTTCCGAAAAGACAATCAAAATTCAAGAAATTAACTATTTTTAATTTATTGAATTTTGTTTTATGTTTTTTTAAATTATCTCAAAATCAACGCATTCTCATATAGTGTTTAACGCCGACGACATTGTAAACAAGACTGAAGAGAACGAAAACAGTGGAAAACAACCAACAATGATACCGCAAGCGCCCTCTAGTGGCATCCCGCTTTTAGGAACCACGTTTTGCCTGCGGTTGACACACTACCTCTTTTAATCACTATAGTATAGTGGTGAAACATTAATTAAAAACTAATTAATTAACTTCATTAAATATTTTATAAAAGCTAAAGATAGTTAAATTTCTACCAGATTTTTTTATGATAAGTTTGGTTATCGAAAATAAATTATGCATATTCGTTATATATTGTTTTGATCTTAAAAACGATGCCAACTTATTAAAAGCAGGCATCAGTAAATGAAACACTAGTATAGCAGTAAAGCATTAATTTATGAGCCTAATTAAAAAAATTCATTAAATTTTTTCCTGAACCTAAAGTTAGTTTAATTGCTACCAGATTTTTATATGTTAAATTTGGTTATACAAAATAAATTATCCTCAATTCAGAACCCAATGATCCAAAAAATACAGAAGAAATTGAATATTTCGACCTGGTTTAACAAAAAATCCCAATCATGAGATCGAGCACACAAACTACGAAGAAGTCCAAAATGTCATCAGACACCTAAATAAAAGAAAAGCCCCGGGCCCAGACAAGATAAAAAATAATATGCTAAAACATCTCCCTATAGATACAATAAAGATAATTACAAATATTTTCAACAAATGCCTCAGACAAAACTACTATCCAAAACAATGGAAGATTGCCACGATAATCATGATACCAAAAACTGGAAAAAACCCGATGCAAACAACAAGCTACAGGCCGATAAGTCTCCTCTCCAGCCTGGGTAAAATTCTTGAAAGAATTATCTACATCAGAATGCAGCCTCTACTTAAACTCATACCATCAGAACAATACGGATTTTTGAGAGGAAAGTCAACCACAAAACAACTGGTTCGTATACTAGAATTCATTGGATGTTCCATGCATAATAAACAAGCTGCGGCACTTCAAATGCTTGACGTAGCTAAAGCATTCGACCGGGTTTGGCACTCTGGCTTTCTCTACAAAATTATTAATATGGAATTCCAAATTGACATTGTACTACTTATCAAGGAATATCTTGATGGAAGAAAATTTCAAGTCCGTCAAAGAGAAACTCTTTCTTCCGAAAGAAACATACAAGCAGGTGTCCCCCAGGGATCAATATTAGGACCAATCCTTTACATTTTTTATAACGCGGACTTTCCTACATTTCGTGGAGATCATAACACAATGACAGCATTCTACGCGGATGATACCGCAATTATAACAAAGTCCTTAGTCCCCGACCGAGCAGTTGCAAAACTGCAAGAAAAAAATCGTGATATTGAGAACTGGTGCACTAAGTGGCGTGTGTCAATAAATGCTCAGAAATCAAGTATTATTGTCATAAGAAAAACCAAGACCAAACGTCTCATCACGGAAGAAGCAACTCTTTTTGGAAAAAAATCCCCATTGTTACACATGCAAAATACCTTGGACTAATCATTCAGCAAAACCTCAAATGGACCAAACATCTTAAACACGTCATAGGAAAGGCATATGGTGCCTTGAACTGCCTCAGACCGATAATCGGGAGAAAATCCCAAATGAATCTCAGATTTAAAAAAGCTGCTATATGAAGCAGCAATTAAGCCAATCTTAACATATGCGTCTCCTGCATGGGCTACACGCACTGCTGGAGATTTGAACATGTTACACGAAAATGTCAGAATAAGATCCTCAGAGAAATGGTGGATGCGTCGAGGTATGTGAGAAACGAACTAATTCATAGAGATCTGGAAATTGAAAAAATGAAAGTCCACATTGACAAGTTAAATGCAAAGTTCTACAGCCAAGCACTTAGGCAAGAAACTTTTAATGACATTTTGTCCTATGAAATCTTACAAGAAGATGCAGATATCAGACCCTTCGCATCATTTATGCAATCAGACGCCCTATACTTAACTCTTTAACTTTCTAGGCTACGATGAAGGAAATAGTAAATCTTACAGAGACAATCTGTACTTTATTGAAAATTATCATACTGTGTGCTATTGTTATTATGTGTGTTATTGGTGTTATGTGTGCTATTGTTGTTATGTGTGCCATTGTTGTTATATGGCTTTTATTGTTCCTTATTGTATGCTTCTTTAATTTTTCTTATCTGTCCTGTTTTGTGTATGTGTCGTCCAACCCTTCGATATTTTAATGTTCGGCGCCCTCGGGCACTCACTTCGATGGAGGGGTGAATGCTCTAGAGCAGACACCCTGTCTCTACACAAGATCCAAGATTTCATACTTTATATATCGTTTTGATCTTGAAAACGATGCCAACTTATTAAAAGCAGGCATCAGTAAATGAAACACTAGTATAGTAGTGATGCATTAATTTATGAACCAAATTAAATAACTTGGTTAAATATTTTATAAAACCTAAAGATAGTTTAACTTCTACCAAATTTTTATATGATAAAAATTAGTTATAGAAATTAAATTATTCACATTCTGTCTCAGATAATTCCTGCGTATTATTTAAAAATGATGCAAACTTATTGAAAGTAGGCATCAGTAAGCGAAGCAGTATATAGTATTGAAATATTAATTTATGAAGCTAATTAAGCATGCTGCGAGAAAAGTAATCAGTACTTAATTCTTATAAAACTCACGAGAAGCTTACTTCTCAGCCCGTTCCTAACTCCTTTAAAATGGGTAATAAATATGGATTTAAATAATAAAGTTCCTTCCTATACTTTTCAAAATTTAGTACGATCTTGCACCAAAATTTGGTACACATTTACCTGCAACCATTATTTGGTGCTTAATTTCACCATTTAATGGTGCTACCACAACCATTTAGTGGTGAAACGTTGCGCCAAAACTCATATTTTCGTTTCACCATTTTATGGTGAAACGTTGAACCAAAATTCGCGTTTTCGCTATCCATATTATGGTGAAACGCCGTTATCATTTGTTGGATGTTCTGGACGATTTTCTACCATTTTTGTAGCGAAAATGGCAATCTTCCGATCGCGAGATCACTACATTTTAACTTTTTTGATCGAGTCAACCTCACGGGCTCGAACTTGCAATCTTCTGGTTGATTACCAGCTGAACGCCTTTATCCACTGGGCAACCGGGCCCGGATTGAGAGGATTTCCCGGTTTGTAGATTCAGCGAAGGTTTCGGTTGCAGTTCAGGAGATTGCATCATTTTTTGGTAAGCTGCACTATTCTTGATCAAGGATTTTTGGTTCGACATAGACTGCACCATAATATGGTGCAAATTGCTGCAGAGCACCAAGATATGGTGCAACGTTGAACTAAAATTTTTAACTATGTAGAGTGATTGTACTTTCAACGAAAGTTTCTTATCTTATCTACACACACAACTTTCTGATTTTTTTATGCAGACTGCAATCGTTTTTCCAGACTCATAACTTAGTAAAATATAAGTACATCCCGTTAGTTAACATGATAGGCGTCGATATATTGAATTCAACAACAAAAAAACCTCATCGTTTTTCCTGTACCTGAGAATTTTACAGGACGATTTAGATTAACTTATCAACATCGAAATATGTATGTAAAAATCGGATAGGTATTCGTCACGCGAGTTTTCTTTCTACACAGTTAAAAACGTCGAGCATGAATGGACTGTAGTAGAGCGAATATAAAGTCCTCATCGTGATGCAAACATCTCGGACCTGATGGCACCAGACACGTGACTTCCTTTCAAAATGTATGAATGAAAAAACGTTCGCGATTGACTTGTGATTTGGAAATAATAGTTAATATGTTACTTCATGAAATACAGGATATTTTTATGAAATGAACTAGAAAAAATTTATGAATGGATGACGTAGTAAACCACGTGTCTGAGGCCATACACTTGACCTCTTTTTGATGTTAGCGAGATTATAACCTTATGATTTCTTTACTATGAGGGATCCATGCTCGAAGGTTAAAAATTATTACGATCATGCACCAAAATTTGGTACCCATTTAACTGCGACCAACATTTGGTGCTTAGTTTCACCATTTTACGGTGCTACCACGGATACCATTTAGTGGTGAAACTTTGCACCGAAACTCAAATGTTCGCTTCACCATAAAACATTGAACCAAAATTCGAGTTTCTTAGTATTTTAGTAGAGTATTTTTGTAGAACGTTGGCGGCAACCGTCGATCGCAAGATCACAACTTTTTTACTTTTCTTTGTAAGTCCACTGATTGGGATCGAACTTGGAATCCTCTGATTCATAGCTGAATGCCTTTACCCACTGGGCCACGAAGGCCCTTTTTCGTCGTTGTCTTTCTTAAATGAGATTCTTCGGTTTGTTGATGTATCGACAGCGAAAATTTCGGTTGCAGTTAAAGAGGTTGAACCAATTATCGGTGAAACTTATGCTTTCTTTCGGTAAAGGACTTTGGTTCAACCTATATTCCACCAAAATAATATGTAATTTGCTGCAGACCTCTGTTTTGCCCCAAGATATGGTACATCGTTGAACTGAAATTTTTAGCAGTGAAAATTTACTACATCACCTTGCAAAGTGGTATTGAACAAAAGTGTACGAATCCAATCTAAAAATATATTCAAGGTTATGTGTTTTGATCCAAAAGTACACTGTTAAAAAATTCAACCTGCGTCAACCTTTAACTGCAACCGACATTTTTCGTTGTCGCTACATCAACAAACCGAGGAATCCCTTCCAAGAAAGACAACGACGAACAAGAACCTCCGTGACCCGGTGGATAAAGACTATCAGCTATGAATCAGAGGATTCCCAGTTCGAGTCCAATCGATGTACTTGACGAAGAAAAATAAAAAAAAATTGTGATTTGGAGTTGCCAGGCTTCAATACAAAGATACTACTACTAAAATTCTAAGAAAACACGAATTTTGAGTTTTATGCAACGTTACGAGTTTTGGTGCAACGTTTCACCACTAAATGGTATCCGTGGTAGCACCGTAAAATGGCGAAACTAAACACCAAATGTTGGTTGCAGCTCAATGGGTACCAAATTTTGGTGCAAAGTTGTAATAATTGTTAATAGTGTACCTGGCTGTCAATCGCTTTTCTCGTCTCCTGTTTAAGGGAGCCCCAGTTGCTCATTTGGTAAGGCGTTCAGCTACTAATCAGAGGATTGGCGGTTCGAATCCGTGAAATGGAATAGACATAGAAAAGTAAAAAAGTAGTGATCTTGCGATCGGAGGGTTGCCAGCTTCGCTACAAAAATACTAGAAAGTCGTCCAGAATATCCAACAAATTATACTGGCGTGTATACGGGACTGGTGCACGATACATCTGATCGGGGTCCAAAGTCCCGACGTCTATTGAAGGCGTTGGGTGCCAGTTCAGGTGTTTCCTCGTCATCTGACTATGGTTCTAAAATAACGAGATGCATGTATGAATGTGTGTGTGAATGTGTATGTGTTCCCGGGTCTTTCCTTCGAGATTGACCCCGAACCGTCGCCAATAGCCCACTGTGCAGCTCTAGCGCGACGTTAATTAACCAAACCAAACGTCTCCTGTTTAATCTAGAGGGCTCAGATATATGTCAAGTGGCTGTTCTCCCAACTTGACTTCATAAGAACACAGTTATAGGAATTACATTATATACACAGACTTTACAGTTTTGCGTATTCGGTTCTTTGACATTCATTGAGAAAATTAAAATCCGTCATTAACAACCCTAAGTATAGTTATTTTTATGCTACGATACCTTGCTATTTTGTAGTTATAAACTAGGCTATTTGGGAGTTTTCGTTGTGAGTTTTCGTTGAAAAGCTCTACTCAAACTCAAAAATTGTAATCTATCTGAACGTTCTATTTCTTTGATTGTTTTGCCATATTATCCCCAAATCAGCCATAAAACGTCTAAAATTCTCAGTAAATTGGACATACGTTCCATTTATTCACCTCTCAATAAGATCACCTTCACACAACTTAAAGACCTCATTGGCGACCTTAACAACTGGGGCATCTATAGTATCTCATGCCAAAGTGACATGCCATACATCGGTCAAATCCAGAGAGTTTTAATATTAAATAGAGAGCGCCTTCAATACCAGACACTCGTAAGGCCGCGGTGTCAACATTGAAAAGAAAAACCAACATCACGTGGTTATAGCGCTGCCACATTTGGCGTTCAGACATCTGCAGGCGTTTCAAATTTGGCACACTTTCTTCTTTTTTGGTGATAAGGAGTTCTGTCCGTATTTAACTTTTTAACATATATGTACGTATTTACTTATTTTCAAACAATATGCGCTAAATATTTCCTTTTCATTAACGAAACGAAAATATTTTATTTGTGTTCAATACTCGTATAAGCGATACTCTTTATATTTCTCAGGTTTTATTGTTCATATTTTCTTATTGAAGTATACAAAATAACAATTGATAGAACTTCGCTTTTGGTAAATTTTTTACATAAAAACGTAATGGAATTATTTCAAAACTACAAAGTCAGTAAAATCTCCTTAATATATCTGTTGCATCCTTTAAATTGTGCCACTCGTTCAAAAAAAACTATATTTAAATACAAAATTAAACACAAAACCATATTACAATACTTCGATCTCGTTTAGTTCTGAAAGTCGCCAAGGACTGCCAAGTAATATTGGCGCATGAATGAATTGGCATTTCCACATATCACGTGGTTTCAATGATGGACACACGGAAATCAGCATTTTTATTCCCCTATTTGTATTATTACTCTATGGTCAAATCGCATAAAGGAGCACCAAGCACATACTGTCAAACAAGAAATAAAGAAGTCCTCCATTTCCAAGCACGCTTGGGAACATAATCACATATTTAATTTTTCTAACCCACATTTAATTTGCAAACCCAAATCCCCTAGTTGAACTTGACTTCCTGGAAATGTTTCACATTTTTAGCAATATTGATTCGAACGTTAACGAAACCTTTGCTGTTCTGGTATTTCCAGTTTAATGTCACACAATAGCTAATTCCAACCAAAATTAAAACAAAATATTAGTTATTTATTATAATTTTAGTTTTTCTTGATTAAGGACTGGATTTTGTCTACATATTGCAAACTACATGCGGCACAAATCGCAACTACTTGTCATTAATATTTCTACCCGACTGCACACAACAAGTTTGAAAATTTATATTATATATATTAAATATCTACCACTAAATAAGATAAATAAAATCTTTTATATTCTTTTTTTTTTCTTAATATTTATTCGATGACATTCGTTGTTACTACTCATGTTAGTCCCTCAAAATCCTTTAGGGAACAACTACTTTTGTAAAATGGAAGTAAAATTTTGTAAATTCAACATTGAACACATTCAGAACATTATCAAGTGTATAGAACACATCCCACAAGTCTATAAAAGACCAAGAACAATTCATCACGATTCATGCTTCTGAAATACCGCGCCTTCCCCTTTCCTGCCAAGCTTCCTCTAATCGCTAGGTGCTAACTTAGATTCCGCAGCGAAGCCCTTTGTAAAATTCTGGGTTTGAATAAGACAATCACAGATAATATTAATTTTAAAAAATGTGTACTTTTGCTCATGTTAGTCCCCAAAACCTCCTTTTGAGAACCACTGGATTAGAAATCGTTAATACAAACCCAAGACAAAATTAGTAATTTACATGAAATTAAATCAAAATATTAGTTATTTATTATAAATTTAGTGTTTCTTCATTAAGGGCTGGATTTTGCCTACCTAGTGCAAACTACATGCGGCACAGATCGCAACTACTTATCGTTAATATTTCTACCCGATTGCATATAGCGAGTTTGAAAAATAAGTTATGAAAAAGGATATATATATATATGTTGAAATTTTATAAATATATTAAATTTCTACCACCTAACAAGAAAAATAATATTTTTTTTTTTTTTTTTTTTTTTTTTTTTTTTTTTTTTAAATAGTTATTGTAGTGACGACATATGCAGACTTTACTCAAGTTAGTCCCCAAACCTCCTTTTCGGGAACCATTTCTTTAAAAAACGTTAATGCAATTTCGAAACAAAATTTGTAATTTGCATTGAATTTAAAACAAATTATTAGTTATTTATTATAAATTTAGTTTTTCTTCATTAAGTTCTGGATTTTGTCTACATAGTTCTACATGCGGCACAGATTGCAACTACTTATCATTAATATTTCTACCCGAATGCATATAGCGAGTATATATATATATATATATATATGTATATATATATATTACACACACATACATACATGTATGTATATATATATATATATATCAACACTCTTCGACGAATTGAAAAGCGACAACAGGCGACTTCTTTTAAAGTGTTTAATGTTTTATACTTTCTTCGCCGCTCTTTCATCTCCAATCTTAATTATATTTCCCCTACCACTCTCTTCGAGCAGTGGCGTTTCCATTAAGTTGTGCCATGGCTCCCCTCGGCTCCGGCAATGTTCTCCATGACCGCCTGGGGCAGAAAACTCTCCATTAAAATTGTAAGGGGGTGAAAAGCAATCGGGGAAAGTGATCGGTCATCGATTTTCTCGGAACTCCAGTGGATGAAAAATAGACTGCATATGGACATTTCTCTGACTTCTCACAGAAGAGAAGTGTTAACTTACTAGAGTATATAGTCTTTGTGTATATTAAACATCTCTAAGCAGTTTTTAAATAATGAAATTGTAAATATTTATTAATAATTAAAAGTGATGAGAAGCAAGTGTTTAATTGCTTAAAGTAAACTGTTAAAAATAAGTACTTAAAAATAAGTACTAAAAAATAGTACTTAAAAATAAGTACTCAAAAATCAGTACTTAATAATAAATACTAAAAAATAAGTACTTAAAAATCAGTACTCAAAATAAGTACTTAAAAATAAGTACTCAAAATAAGTACTCAAAAAAAGTACTCAAAAATAAGTACTTAAATATAAGTACTTGAAAATAAGTACTTAAAAATAAGTACTTAAAAATAAGTACTTAAAAATAAGTACTTAAAAATAAGTACTTAAAAATAAGTACTTAAAATTAAGTACTTAAAAATATGTACTCAAAAATAAGTAAAATGTACCCATTTTTGAGTTTATTGGAAGCTTATCATACTTCGAATATATAAGTTTCAATTTTGAAAAAGATATGCACTCAAAAATAAGCACAATGAATAAAAAGAGCAGATGGTAGACTACATAGGCTGCCTTCGCAAATCACTTTCAATAAATATCGACAATTACAAATAACACTTACAGGGAATCGAACCCAGGTCTTCAGAAATCGTAGCCCAATGTACTACCAGGGCGACGTGAAGAAGTTATAAACAGAAGAAATGTTAAAAAGGTGTGCAAAAAGAATGGGAAGTAAAATAATTGAGTTGTAATAACTCAGTTTCCATTGAAGCAATAGACATAAAATAATGTAGAAAATCATCTCCTGAACAACCATTTTAAGTTTGTCAGGTCGCTTTGTTAAGATGGCTTGAACAGAAGCTGATATTAGCAATATTAAATTCCATTGCTCATTTCTGAGAAAGTATGTTTACTTCAATTTGAGTACGTCATCCTGCAATTGCACTCAAAGAAAAATAAGTAGGTTCAGGTACTCATGTTTAAGTGCAATTTTTTTTTACAAGACTAAACAAACACTGGCAATTGCAAATGGAATTACTTTCAGTACAACTGATCCCGGGTGTGATCACAGCCATAAATATTCCTACATGTACCTCTTTAGTTTTGGTTTTGTTAATTAACGTCGCACTAGAGCTGCACAGTGAACTATTGGCGACGGTTCGGGGTCAATCTCGAAGGAAAGACCCTGGAACACATACACATTCACACACACATTCATAGATGCACCTCGTTATTTTAGAACCATGGTCAGATGACGAGAAAACACCTGAACTAGCACCCAACGCCTTCAATAGACGTCGGGACTTTGGACCCCGATGAGACGTATCGTGCACCAGTTCCGTATACACGCCGTTAATTTTTGCGGATGTTCTGGACGACTTTTCTAGTATTTTGTAGCGAAGCTGGCAACCCTCCGATCACAAGAGTACTATTTTTTAAAATTTTCTTTGTCAAGTCCATCGGCTAGGATCGAACCAGGAATCCTCGGAGGCCTCTAATGTGTAATGATATATGATGCATGACATAATTTAGTTTTAAAATATAACTGTGTAATTTACAAAATATAAATCCACCAATAACTTATAATCGAAACACGGGCACTTGCCAATTGTTGCCATCTGCTAATATTGTTCACAAATACGGCTACTATTTATTTTAGCCTAACTTGTAAAATTTAAATATTCTTCACCGATATAAGAAAAAATACCCATAAACAAAAAATATTAATGTCACAAAAATTTCATTCTTCTTGAAATAAATATTTAGGGCTAGTTTTTAGTTGAAAAAGTTGAAAAACGTGTTACAAACTAAACTGTTCTTAACCAAACAAATTTGTACCTCATTACATTCAAAATTATTGTTTAAAAATTTATTAAGTATATCTAAAGTCAGATACCAGTATCAGCAATTAATTGTAATTTTTTAATTATTTTTATTTAAGTTTTTATACGCTATTTGCATATAAACTAAGAATATGATTTTTTAAGTTTAATATGGTTCTTTTTAGCATTTACTTAAAAAATTATTCTATATTAATTTCTTAATTTAAAAGAGATATTTGTTTTAGAACTACATAATTTAAAACATATAGAAAAATGTGGCTGGTTTAAAAATATTCACATTTAAATAAATACCCTTGTTAGACCTAATTAGTATTAAATTAAAAAACATCGAGTTATAATTAAAAGGAATTTAAATTTAAAAATATTTTTCAGCAGAAACTTTAAGCACCAATTCCATTCTTTCCAAAGATTATATTTTATACCAACCTATTAAATGTATAATTAAAAGTATTTATAGTCTTCGAACAAATTTTAGTTCAAATTTAATTTTAATTATCGTTTCTTTAAGTAGCATAATCCTCTCTAATAAATAAAATAAAGTGTAATTCGGTTTCACAATTCACTTATTTTTTTATGCAGCAGATTAATGAAAAGGTTATAGGTACAGTTACTTGTGATTAGCAAGTTTTTTACATGTCTGTTTTTTTTTTAAGATTCCAGTTTACGAAAAGCTTTGGAAGATTATCGTTAATGCTTTCAAACAGTTTTGATCCTTTTCGTATGTGAAATCTGAACACTTAATTAAAAATGCATAAATTCCGACACGTTTTAATTGGAACCAAAAGATAATTTTTTATCGTTTGATTAAACTAAATTAAAAGTTATGCAAATAATGTTTCGAATTATTTAATATAGTCATCATTTCGTCATTCGAACACGCTTAATACGAATTTTTGGATAACACGAACATCTTTTTAAGGAATCTTCCAATCAAATCATATTCGTTAATACGAATTTTTTTAGAACAAACAAAAGAACAAGTTTTTTTTCGACGAACGATCACTGAAAGCTTAAGAAAGATCACATGATCATAAACGAATTGATTCCTAACAAACAACAATCCCAAAACGAAGAACAATCATTTTTTACCAACTGAAAAGCGCGCCAACCAAAACTTTAAAATATAATCGCCAAAAAATTTAAATTAAAACGGCCATAGCGCGCTAAAAGGAGAAAGGTTCTTCTGATCAATTCGACTGTTATCTTTTCTTTTATGTATGTTCGCACAAGATTTCTGTTCTGATTCAGATATTTAGGGGTTGAGGAGGATTTGTTGGATAAGGGATGTACCACTTGGGAACCGTTTGAAAAAATATCCGGTTATCCTGCACTTAACTATCCGGAATTCTCAGATAACTAGATAGTTTTTAAAAAAATATTTTCCAATCTCCAAAATTCTTTTTTTGCTGGATTGAGAAAAATCCATTTTGGTGAAAATTGTAAAAAATTATCGGTTATCCGACTGTTATATATACATAAATATCGATTAACCGGAATTTTTTTTTAAACAATTTCTCCAATTTCAAAAGTTCTCATTGTTTGATAGAAGCTGTATAACAATGGTATTTCGTTTAGCCAGTAGTTATTGACATAGATAGGTATTGTTTTACAATATACGTTGTCGAGACAAAATGTGAGCACAAGTTGTTTTTTGAATTCTTGGGTCACCTGTTAAATAAAAAACTAAAAAAGAAAAGAAGAAAATATTAAAAAAAAAAAAAAAAAAACCTACTTCAAAATAAAATGTTCTAAAAAGTAAAAAATAATCTTTAATTTTACGAACGAGTTGAAAATATGGAATTATTTAACAACAATTTTACACTTATTAAATTTTTTTAAATCGGCACCAAAATTTATTTCTGATATTTGCAAATTGGCGCCAACTTCAAAAATTTCAAACAAAACATACAACAATCCAAAATTGAGGAATAATCATTTTTTTATTATGAACTGTTCGATCATTATTAGGCTTATAAAAATTTGGCCATTCTCCTATAACTGAATCTTGAATAAATCGTTCGATATTCGGATTCTTTTTTCTTTTTCGGATTCTTTTCGATATTCGGATTCTTTTTTCTTTTTCGGATTCTTTTCGATATTCGGATTCTTTTTTAACTTTCTGTTACTCTTCCTCCTCCTTTATTCGACGTATATCCTCCCCCCCCCCCTCCCTAATTTGGGTTGATTGATCATTTCATTTTTCACAAATAACATAAGTTAATATGCAAGTAAACGCTAACCAGGGTCGATTCAAAGAATTTTTGTGACACAGGCGAACATTATTTTGGCGCCCGTTGTACATAATATTTTTGTGATCGTTTCGGCGAATCGGGTTCTATTTTTAAATTTGGAGTTTTCTAACTGTTTGTTAACTGAACAAATTATAGTGGTTTCACTCAAGGATAGTGAAGACTATATATATATATATAAGGTGTCCTCGTTCTCGCGCTGTCTGACGGAAGGCGGGGAAAGCACATTTTTGACGTCATAGTGACGCCTACCTCGCGCTTTCTGTAGGCGTGTCTAATGCTCTTGTTTGTGAGGTGCTGCCATCTATACGTGTTTTTGTGAACTATTAAAAAGTGATAAGCTAACTTTATTTAGTAACTTTTACTGCATTTCATGAGTTTAAATTATATTTTAAGGATTGCATTTAGTATGGAAAAATTGCAAAAGATTTGCTTAATAAATTAAGCGTATTAAAATACTATTAGCTGCCACGAGAGCATGTCCATGAATTTTGAAAGAGTAAAATTTGTATTGGACATATTAAATGAGTTACAATTTCAATCAAGTAAAATACAGGGACATAACAAACAAGGACGGATTAGTAGTGAAGCTACCTGAACACAATTATTTACAGGTATTTACAATATTTACATTATTTTGCTAATTAAAAATTAAATCACCAGTTGTTACCCAACCGGGGATCGAACCTAAGTAGCAATGCTTGAAACACACAGCCAATGAGAATGATCAAAAACCGATTGTAAGGCGGAGCAAAAATGACGTCAAAAATGTGCTTTCCTTGCCCACTTTCAAAAAGCGAAAAACGAGCGCACCTAATATATATAGTCTTCACTATCCTTGGGTTTCACTGACGTCTGAGAAATCTATGATGTGCAGTGTCAATAATGTATTTTTCAGGCGAATTTATTCAAGCTATGCATCCTTATTAAAATAATAAACGGATATAAATATTGTAACATTGCAAACATCAATGAAAACAATTTACTATATTAAATAAATTGATTAAGGGAGAGCCGTTTTATTAAACTGACAAATTCAAAAATTACTGAGAAATCTATGATATGTAGTAGTGTCATGAATGTATGTTTCAGTCGAAAATAAAATTCATGCTATGCATCAATTTATTTAATAACATAAGACAGAAATCTTAATTTGTTTAAGGGGACTCGGTACCCTTGGAATAATTTTTTTTATTAAATAATTTACATGGATATTTTACACATATTATTGAAGGTTATTATTATATAACATGATTTTAGCAACAAAAAAAATGTTTTTATGAGTATATTTTTCAAAATTTAATTTTTTTCTTAAAAATTTAACTTTTTTAAAAATGGTTTTTCTTTTTCAGTTTTTAATATTTTGTAAAGATTTTTTTTTCTTACATTCACTATACTATACTTTATAACTTTAAGGATCGAATTTGAATTTACTGATTTAGTTCTTGAGAAAAAAAATAAAATGTCGATGTATATGCAAAAAAATGGAAAAAAACATGATTTAGTCTTCTTTTTATTTTTTAATATTTTTTTTTTTCATTATTTTGCAAAACCCATCCTTGATTGTTTTAAATAGGTTATTCAGGAATTTCAGAAAAAAAATCAAGTCATTTGAATAATATTTGAGAAAGTATTCTTATTTTAAATACCGTGGCATATGCAAAAAACACAAACTGAGAAAAATCAGTTTAAACATTTCAAATCCAAATAACTCGATGAATACATTTGAGATTTTCTTCACACATAATTAATTTTATAACTACTTGCATACATATAAAATTCCGGTTTCTATTATTTAATTGGAGAACATTAAATCAGTATTATGTACTCAGTTTTAAAATGATAACAAAATTAAATTTTTGAGAAAAATCTGTTAAAATCAAAATAATAATGTTTAAAATATTGTTTTACACTAATTTTGTGTTAGAAACCATACTAATACAACTGAATTCATTGAACATACATATTCCATACCATAAAACACTTTAGAATGGGCTTTGACAATAGCAAAAACATGTATTACATTTGTTAAATACGTCGCCTTTGGCAAATACGTCTCCTTGCACCTTCAAATTTAAAATTATATCAAACCACGGTAAAAAAAAAGTAATCTAACACGTGATGTGATAGATACAGTCACAGATAAACACATTCAACTTGTTCTTAACTGATTTTTCTTTAAATAAATGACCAAAAGCTGTTGCGTCAAAAATGTAAACATCGAAATGGACGTAGCATTTTTAGTGCTGTGAAAGTAATGAAACGCATTTTTATTACATTTATAATTATCAGATCGTTTCAAAACTTTGTAATAATAAACTTTAGGTACAAGAGCATATTTTAAGCAAAAAAAATAAAAATTGATATTTTCATCGATTTTCTCAAATCAAAGGGTACCAAGTCCCCTTAATTAATGAATTCAGAAATAATTTTTTTTGTATATTAGAACATCTTTTTCTGAACAATAACCAAAGAAAAAAATAATATTAAAATTATATATATTTTGGATTTTTTTTCTTTCGTTTTTTAAGCCAAATAGGCTTTTATAAAAACATTACTCCTCCTTCAATTTTTAACATTAATAAAAAAGTTAAATTGATTAAATAACGTCAAAGCAGTATATACTACAGACGTATGAATAGATTTTTGCAGATTTGTGTTTTAATAATTGTTTTCAAAAACTTATTTTAAGTTCATAACACAAGAAATATTCAATGAAACAAGAAATTTCCCAACTTAACGATTCGAAATTTTAAACTCAAATATTCGAAATTCTGAACTTAGTATTCGAAATTCTCAACTCAACATGCTAAATATTCCAAGTTTAAACTTATCGGCATGTTTCATCTTTTTTCTATATATATATATTAGGTAATATTAAACAGTTCTCTCACAAGCATTGATTTGTTGCGCCCATATTCCAATGCAGTGTCCATTCTGAGGTCTAATTTAAATGCAATCATATACAAGTTGGACAATTTCTATTTTCCCGTAGCTTTCATTTGGTAATAATATTAATTTTCTTCAGGCCTAAATTTTTCTAATTCGGGAATTGTTAGGAATATACCACTGTGCAGCTCTAGTGTGACGTTTCTTAGCCAAACCAAACCGTAAATATAAGGCATTGTTCGCGGGCCTTTCAACAAATTATACCTGTTTGTATATGGGGGATTGATGATGCACGATAAATCTGATCGGGGTCCAAAGTTCTGACGCCTATTGAAGGTGTGGGTGCTAGCTCAGGTGTTGTCCTCGTTATCTGACCATAGTTCAAAAATACGACGCAGCGTTCCCGGGTGTTTTATTCGATATAGCCAATAAACCACTGTGCTGCTCTAGTGCGACGTTACTTAACCAAACCAAAAATATGAAGCATTGTTCGCTGGCCTTTTTTTCGAAATAGGCCCCAAACCGTCATCAATTTCCCACTGTGCAGTATTAGTGCCAAATTAATAAACCATGCAATTCTAGTGCGACGTTCTTTCAACCAACCAACTTAATTTTTAATAGTATTTATTGTATTCTCAATAAATCTGGCAATTACTTCAGTTCCAAACCTGGTTACTCACAATTCTTTGTAAGTAAATATTTTGTGTGGACCGTTTCTGCAATGGCACGTTTTAAAGTCGATAATCGTTTTAAATATGTGTTATTCTTTAATCGGTTTAAAATAGTAAACTATCGAAGGATTGCAACTGAAGTCAAAAATGAAGGTAAAGATTTTTAGTTTATTTTATTGTTACAAACGGGGCGTTTAATCGAACAAAAAATGTGGCGTTGTTTAGTTTATGATTATAATCAATACTTACTACAATACTTTCTGATGTTTGTTCTTTCTCTTTACAATTCTATTCTTAACGTAAAGAGCATTTTCTGCAGCCACATGGCTTAAATTTTGTTATTTACTGGACATTTTCTAATAATGTTATATATTTAACTGCCAGTTATATTAGCTTTTTTATTGTCATCGATGTAAAATCGTAAAAATAGAAATACTATATTTTCGATTTTGCATGCTTTGTAAGTTATTATTTATAAGCATTTTATTTTTCCCCGTTTCGACATTAATATAAGAAAAATAATTTAGAATTTTTTGAAAATCTTCTGTAAAACCTGAAAAAGTCAGGGAATTTTGAACTAAATATTAAGTGGGAACCCTGTTTTCGATAACAATTTTAAATATTAGGTTATTACTATTATGAGGTTTATTTGATAACACTTCAAAAAGTTTTCTTGTAATATAACCCAATAGAGGAAAAACAGCGATATTGTCCGTCGTAGATTTTGAACAAAGAGCTGCAGATACATATTTTTGCAGAAGTCAATTAGAAATACTTTCTATGGCTGCATTACTTTAGAAAATAATCAGAGTAGGAAAAAAAATTATTCTTTTATTAGATCATTTTTCTTGCGAGCTTGAGCAAATCAAGTAAGGGAGAATAAAATGAATTATTTTGTTTTATTGTTGGTATTAATTAATATTTCTGTTATTTAAAACATTGTTACTTTATTAGTTGATAATATTTAACATGTTCTAAAAAGTAATGGGTCGAGAACAAATAAGTAAAAAACAAATATAAGATTGATTTTTTAGCCATTGTTACTTTTTTTACTAGCAATGTTTACTTATAACTATGTAAAAATTGCTTAGTGGTAGTTTTTACTTTCCAAAAATCATGTCACAGATTATAGAGCTGTTGCAACCATAGAGTAATGATACAAATAGAGGAATAAAAATGCTGATTTCGGTGTGTCCATCATTGAAACCACGTGATATGTGGAAATGCCAATTCATTCATGCACCAATATTACTTGGCAGGCCTTGGCAACTTTAAGAACTAAACGAGATCGAAGTATTGTAACATGGTTTTGTGTTTAATTTTGTATTTAAATATAGTTGTTTTTTTTTGAACGAGTGGCACAATTTAAGGGATTTTAACAGATATATTAAGGAGATTTTTCTTACTTTGTAGTTTTTAAATAATTGCATTACGTTTTTATGTAAAAAATTTACCATAAGCGAAGTTCTTTCAATTGTTATTTTGTATACTTCAATAAGAAAATAGGAACAATAAAACCTGAGAAATATAAAGAGTTTCGCTTCTTCGAGTATTGAACACAAATAAAATATTTTCGTTTCGTTAATGAAGAGGAAATATTTAGCGCATATTGTTTGAAAATAAGTAAATACGTACATATATGTTAAGAAGTTGAATACGGACAGAACTCCTTATCACCAAAAAAGAAGAAAGTGCGCCAAATTTGAAACTCCTGCAGATGTCTGAACGCCAAATGTGGCAGCGCTATAAGCACGTGATGTGGGTTTTTATTTTCAATGTTGACACCGCGGCCTTATGAGAGTCTGGTATTGAAGGCGCTCTCTATTTAATATTACAACTCCCTGGTTGCAACCATGTGATCCTACAACTTTTCATGGGGGGGATAGGCAACACAAGCACTTAACGACTAAATTAGCTTGCAAACAGTGATTGATTTACACAGTGTCATGTGCAGGTTTCCAGTTTGGCTAGGTATATGACATAGATTTCGACCATTCACAACTTGCAGTTGGTGTGGTCGTTACCTGTTGTTGTCCTCCACGAAATGTTTTCAGCATGGAGGAATTGGGTGCATCTGCCCTATTAAGAACTTTTCTGTTACTGTGTAATATAGTCAGTGTTCACTCTAGGCATTTTTGAAGAGCGGTCCGCCCTTTTTTCATCTTGAAAGTTCCCTCATGCCCCTTTTTCAAAAATCCTGCCCTCTTTTGAAAAACTTTCCCCCTTTTCAGTCAAGCACAAATGCCATTGCTTCCCTAACTGTCTTTAATAAAGGCATTGATTAAAATTTTTTGTGTCTAAATTGGAATGAAGTGAATTATGACAGTAGAAAAACAAACTGCTTTTGAACTACGCGTGTTGTAAAATCTTGATTATTTCTCAGGAATTTTGAGCACAGGCCATTCCACAAATTCTATTGGTTGCCTGTGCCCGCTTATGAAATGCTAAGGTTTTTTTTTCTTTCTGTGTTTTTTTTTTATTAAGAGAAGATGTTTTTGGGACAAACTTGCAAGACTAGCATTTTATTACCAAATTTTAGATTTAAGTAGCCTTTTTATCAGTTTTGTAATGGGTCTGATTAGGACTACTTACAGATTTGGTTTTTAGGGAAAACAACAATTTTAAAATGTCAAACTTTAGATTTTAAGTAATATCTTCATAAAGAGACATCGATTTTGTAAGGGTCTTCCCTTCGAGATAGGCCCCAAACCGTCAATAGTAACCCAATATGCAGCTCTAGGGCAATATCAAACAACAAATCTGAACTTTTTTTTGGTTGGTCACGGGTCTGATGTGTCAATGTGTGGCCACGCCCACCCCAAACTTTTTGTTTTAAAGTGTACTTTAAAAAAAACAAAAAAACTGCCTTTTCTCAAACGAGGTGCCCTTTTAGAGCCAACAGCCCCATGCCTCTTTTTATTTCTAAAGTGAACACTGATATAGTTAATGCTTCACTTTCAGATAAAATATATTTTTCAAAACTGTTAGTTTGGAAGTGGAATTTTAAATATAGACTCATTTGAATAGAGGCTGGAGCTTCTGTCTAGTGCCCCATTCATGACCTTGTGTATAAAGTTCAGTATTATAGGTACAACATCACTGCTGAAGCCACTCTCATTAAAATAAATATCAAGAAATTAAAAACATCATAAATTAAATTTATAAACATCTAATAAAACACTAAAATTTTATTATTTACGGAATGTAATTGCAATAATTGTAATGAATTTTTCAAACTATAGGCAACATTTAACACAATTTACAGACATATAATAAAAGTTACGGCCCCTAGGCTCAGACCTAACCTACGTTATGATAAATCAGGCACTGCCTATATATTTGTCCTTGATGTTTATGTATATGGTGATTTCAAGTTCTATTATCACTTGCTTCGTTGTAAGTTAACAAGGAAAAGTGTTAGAAAAGAGGTGTCAGTTGTTACTAGTGCACATGCTTAATTTATTTTTGGCTGTTTTCCATTTTCACATATATATATTTTTTTAATATTGATTCGTTAAATATTTTACCATAATAATAATTTTTTTTTTTTAGTATGATACAATTAATTTGTTGTCCCTTTTTTTTAAAAGTAGAAATGTCATATGCAAACTAAATATGAGTTTATTTAAAAAGAACAACAAACAAGGTTTGAAAATTCTTGTGTAGTTTCAGGCCTCCATGGCCGAGCGATTAAAGGCGTCAGCTGGGAATCCGAAGATTCCTGGTTCGATCCTAGACGATGGACTTGACAAAAAAAAGTAAAAAAAGTAGTGATCTTATGATTGGACGGTTGCCAGCTTCGCTACAAAATACTAGAAAAGTTGTACAGAACATCCACAAAAATTATCGGTGTGTATACGGGACTGGTGCACGAGAAATCAGATCGGGGTCCAAAGTCCCGACGTCTATTGAAGGCGTTGGGTGCCAGTTCAGGTGTTTCCTCGTCATCTGACCATGGTTCTAAAATAACGAGGTGCATGTATGAATGTGTATGTGTTCCTGGGTTACACTCTTTGAGATACACCCCGAACCGTCGCCAATAGCCTACTGTGCAGCTCTAGTGCGACGTTACTTTACGAAACCAAACCAAACTTGTGTAGTTTCAGTGTAATAAAAATTTATGTTTTTTAAAAATAATATCAAGTAATTAAAATGTTATATTATTGGAATTATTTTCTAGAAGAATTCAGAGTTTTGGAGCTTTATCCAGAAGCTGATGTTAAAAGGAAACACAAGCATCGATTTCAAGATGCACAAGTAATGTAATTTTTTTACAAATATTGATTGTTTGATTGACAAATTTTATATTTTCTTTGCAACTTTAAACTGCCATAAAAAAATTCCTAAACTGCCAAAAGGAAATATGGTAAGATGTATTATATTAAATTTGGCCCAAGTTTTTTTTTGGCGTTAAATTTATATTATGTCAGTGTCGTTATAGAGTGTCATTCATGTTATAATAGGGTGTCAGTTAATAATTAAAAGCACCAAGAAATTCGAAAAACTTTTGACGCCAAGAAAAAAACCTCCGCCAAATGTCATCTTTATAAACAAAAGGAATATAATACATCTGTTACTGAAATATATGTTGGACATGTATTTCAGTGTATGAGCTACTTAATGATTGCATAATGGAAGTGATTTAATTAATATTGAGAAGTAAAGTTAAATGTTAAGTATGGTAAAAATCAAAATTCAATTCTGCAAGAAGTTGTCAGTTATATTTTTTAGCCTGAAGCTAATATATATGGCAGTGATATTCAAATATATATTTTGCTAAAAAACATAAAAAAAACATCATTGATGTCAAATGAATGTGTGTATTTAGTGAACTTTGAAAATGCACAAAAAATCCTTAAAATCACTTTTTTGTTTAATATTTTAGAGTTCATTGAAATTGTTTACCTTTAATATGAAGTAAACAAATGTTTATATTATTAACAGACAAAAGTACAAAATATTTTTAAAAAAGCTATACAAATATTAAAAAATCAGCTAAATACAAAAAAAAATGTTACAAAATATTTTGATTGAAG
Organism: Troglohyphantes excavatus; assembly: GCA_963932185.1. Taxonomy (NCBI): domain Eukaryota; kingdom Metazoa; phylum Arthropoda; class Arachnida; order Araneae; family Linyphiidae; genus Troglohyphantes; species Troglohyphantes excavatus. The sequence goes on from OZ010678.1 coordinate 17,888,923, forward strand.
TCAGCATTGCTATTATATCGTTAGAAAAATTACTTGCATATCCAATTTATTTAAACAAGATTTTCTGGGGGAAAAATGTATAGTTGATATGCTTTAAAATAGTTTCTGTGACGATTTTTACACAAATGTATAATATTTTGTACTATACTTTTTCTTCCTTTTCCACTCTTATTTTTTTCAATTTTTTTTATTATTTAACCCACTGACTTGCAAGTGATTATTACAATTGTAAAGTTGTTTTTACTGCTTAGACTTGTAAATAATTTTTTAGGCCATGCTATCTTTATATATAATTCTCTTACGCGGTGATTGAAAAATGCTGTTTTTCTCTATGCAAAATGGCAACAGTTACTTTGTTTACAAAATTCTGTAGCGTTCTGTTTACAATAGCGTAGCAATCCTCCGGGGGTTGGCAGAGCGTTAGCGGAGCAGGGGGTGGAGCCTCCTAGTTATATATTATTTAATTAAAAAAATTCATTAAAAAGGGATAGCTTGTGAGTTGCACCTCGAACCATTGAATTTAAAAAATATTGTAAAATGAAGTATTTTTATGAATTTAATAATTGGGTACATGACTAGAAAAACTGTAGATACCTAGGTGTATATAGGCTTTGAGTGTTTGAGGGTTAATCCTTTGGGTACATTTGACGAGTGAGACTCGTCATCAGCTTACTTGGGCAAAGTTACGGTGGATGAGTCTGACTCGTAATCCGAATTTAAAAAGCAGGCGTTGATGTTTGCTCGCATTAATCCATATAGCGGCAAATTAAATCCGTCCCTTGGCATAAAAATCTTCAAATAATTCAGTACTCAAGGGGTTAATATATTTTTTTACAGGTACTTCCACCTCGAGAGAAAAGAATGCCCATCCACCAAGACTGGCCTTCGGTGTGGCCAACTGCAAAAACTTTCCGACCTTCTGTGGTTCCTTTGCCTTTGTATCAGGGATACGACGAGAAGAGGGCCCCTCCCGGAAAATATGCAAATACAGAATTGATTAAGATCCCCAACTTCCTGCATTTAACACCCCCAGCTGTGAAGAGACATTGTGAAGCTCTCAAATGTGAGTATTGTTCTATCAAAGATAATTGGGGGAGGGGGGGGCATGACCAGGATGTCCACCAACAGGGAAATATGAGGGAATTTTGGATTTTTTTAAAAAAAACAGGGAATTTGACAAAAAAAAATATTCTAGTTGATTTCTAACTGTGAACCATAGTCAGGGTGATAACATAACCTGGAAAACCGGGAAATCAGGGAATTATCATGGAAATTTTTTATTCTGGAAATATCAGGGAAATTTTCAAAATGTCACAATAAATCGGGGATTTTTTTTAATTTATATTATTAAAACAGCATTAGCGTCTGTTATGCCCTCCATTCGGGGTTATTTAGTTGTCAATATTTTCTTTTATTTCCAAAAAAGAATTTAAAAAAAAGAAGCATGGTTATGCACATTTTCATATTTTCAGTTTTATTTTCATAAAACGTGAAACACTGCTGGAAGGAGAAGCAAAAGCAAAGTGCGTTGGACCTTGAATTGTAAGCAATATGTGAGAGGCTAATGAATATGTGATTTACTGAAGATTGAAATAGGAAATATAAAGTATATAAAACATTTAAAAAGAAATTGAAAAAATAATATTTTTTTTTGTATTATCTGCTTCCAGAGAACATGTTTAATTACTATTATATCTGTCGCAATTGCATAATTTGTGTTGTATCCATAAATTATTATTTTAACTGTCGATAAGTATTGCTTATAATTTTTCATTTATAATGCAACTAGCTGAAACACCCGTTCTACGCACGGGAAGGAGATAAGTTACAAAATTGATACTAACACAATATTTATAGTGAAATAAAAACAATATTCTGAATTTGTCACCCATCAGCGCAAGGGCGGCTACAGAGATTACTGTTAGGGGGGGAAATACAGTATATTGTTATCATGAACACCAAATTTGACCCCCTGAGTTTGAAATTTTTCATTGCCTAAGGTGACTTTTGAAAATATAATATTAGATGTTAGGGGGGGGGGGGTAATTTCCCCTTTACCCCCCACCTGGATCCGCGCTTGACATCAGGGGGAACCACAGTATTAAAGGAACTAAATTGTAACGAAATTTCATTGGCAAGGTCCTGTAAGAACTGGAAAGATTGATAATATGGAGAAGTTGTCTATACAATAACGTGAATATATATACGTTACTCCCGTTGATTAACGTCCATATTTTAACCTTTGGTAACATCCCAAAGAGGAATAACTCATATAATTGTTAATAATAATTATTTGGAAAACTTTTATTGCACACCTATGTCAACATTTGTCGTTAAGTTTCACAAATTGATAAGAATATAAGACGAAGAAAAAAAAAAACGAAAACGAATTTTAAAGGTTCTTTGTCAAATTCAATATTTTCATATTTTTTCTTTTGTACGGTAAACCCTATCAATATGCGAGGAGGGACGGTTCCCCAGCACTTTTTTTAGATTTTGCCCCCGCACTTTTTTAATATTTAACTTAATAAAAATAAGTCATATTTTTTACTTCATTGCCAAATCATTTTTTTTTTAATCGTACCCTATCCCCTAACCACTACTACAGATGATGGACGCAAACCCATTCCCCCTCTGACACTTGTACCATGTGGGGAAGGAGTCAACAACAAAATTTTTCGATTCCGCCACATAACTACTCGTATAGGCATACCATCATATAAAGAAAGGTAGGCCGCATCGATCAAGCCGATTATTAACCCAATTCGCCCGCTGACCTTTGTACTCCGTGAAGGGAATGTCGCCCTTAACTGCAGACTATTTCGTTCACATTACTCCCCGGGGAATCGCGGTATAGACGATAAATGACCTACCGTAGTATAGGAAAGTGAGTCGCGTCGATCAGGTAGTTTGTTAACCCATTTTACCCTTTGATCTTTATACCGCATGAAGCAAATATCACCCTTGGTGACAGGCAGTATACTCTTCCACTCCAATAATTATATGGGAAATCAGATTTCGTGGATAAATGACATAACATGGAGTAGAAGAAGATAGGCCACGTCAACCAGATTGACCATTTATACACTCTCCCTCTGACCTTCCTACCACGTGGGGTCCAAAGTATTCATGAACCAATTATTACGGTACAGAGTGCCTTGTACCTACCAGATAGCTTACTTTTTCTATGTAAGATATAAGCAACAACTCTGTCAAAATTCATCTTCCTGGGTATACAGAAAATTAAAAAATTAGTGATGAATCATTGGATAAGTGGCAAGGATTTTTACTTTTGGCAGTTAGAGATTGAATTTTTGAAAATGAAAATCCTTTCTTAGTGAGCAATTTTGGCTCATAAAATGCCATGCTCCATGCCAAATTTAATTTTAATAGTTGTTGTAGTACGGAATATTCCGTTATCTAATCATATTTTCACCATTTTGACCTTTTATCATTTTTTGACACTAATTTCGCCATTTTTATGTTATTTTTACAAATATGATCATATTTTAGTTCACTTGGCGATATTTGAATCATTTGGCGAAATTTTTTATTCATTCGGTAAAATTTTAATTTATTTTAAGATGTTGTTATTAATTTGGCGATATTTAGTCATCAGCCAATCAGAATGCTCCTGGTTACATAATATTAAAATTTTCCATTGTTTAAATTTTTTATTTTGCATTGTTATATGTTCTCCATGTTAATCCTATGGGAAGGTTTTTAAAAAATCGTTATTTTGGCAGTTCGAGTTCGAATTTTTAAAAATCCTTTCTTAGTGCACCCCTAGGGCCCAAGATGAATATGTGTGCTAAATTTCAGCACTCTAAGTCTTTTGTATTTGTAGATATCCAAACTAACGTTGCTACCTACATCGAAAAAAGGGTTTTACACCCCCTTAAATCCGTTCGATCGGGACAAAAATAGCTTACTTTTCCTATTTAAGGTATAAGTAACAAATTTGCCAAATTTCTTCTTCATAGGTATACGGGAAGTTGGAGAATTAGTGATGAGTGAATGAGTGGGGTTTTCGCATTTATATATATAGATATATTTATCATTGTAGCGCAGGGATGGGAATTCTGTGCCAATTGCGCCAGAGAGCGCCAAAAGTGTTATCCTGCGCCAACTTGCTACAAAACCACATTTATGTGCGATTCTGCGCCAATTTTGTTTTAAATTCTTGTTAAACACGTGCGCCAAGTCTTGGTGCCCGTTTGTCTGCCCATAAACGAAGTTAATACAACCTTAGAAAGAGGAGATGGGAGAAAATTTAAGCACATTTTCTCAAGTTAAATAGTATTTGTAGAAATGTAAGGTACGAATGGAGTATAAGCATGCTATACGTCAAGCAGAGAAATGCTTAAATGGAATAATTTCGCGTCATTAAAAAGGACTTTATTCCTGATGTTCAACTTTTTAGATAAGGGCATTTAATTGTCATAACACATTTCATCATTGGAATATCGGATCGTTTTTTTTTTTTTTTTGTGCACAATCGATGCTCAATCTTGAAAAACTGAGAATTTTAAAAGAATAGAGCATCTTTTAACATGTAGGAATAATTTTGAATTGTAAAATTTAAGGTAATAACTTTTTGAGATTTGTCCGAATTTTTAGTCAAGGGTATTTGTTTAAAAGACACTTGATCATTGGAAAATTTCAGTTCGTTTGTTGTTTTATGAAGAATCGATGCTCAATCTAAAAAAAAAACACAGATAATTTCACAAAAATTTAGCATCTTGAATATGTAGAAATATTTGCGATCTTCGACAAACGGGGATGATATCACTCTGAAGTTGAGATGAATGATTATAACTATAATTACGTCGCATCTGCCGAATGTAACTTTTATTTGGCACTCTTTTGTTTTATATTTTCATTCATGAAAACTTTGAACTTGTAGAAATTCGCTAAACGCGATCTGCTGCGATCTCCGTTGGAAGACTTTCAATCCTTTTGCATCCGATATACAAGAGATCCGATACATATTTCACTGCTTCCTGTTTTATCATGATTTGTTTTGCACAACTTAACAAAATTACGTTACATTTTCCGAAAATATAATTTGATTCACGAAATTGAAATTTAGAACTTGTAATTTTCAGTAATAAAAATGGATTTAAAAAAAAAAAAAAAATCTTGTTTCTTGTTTGGATAGAATTAAAATTCCAATTTAATCCTTTTTTGTTTAAATGTTCATATATTTTATTAAATTAATTATTTTTATTGGAAACTTTTCTTTCTAACAACCCTCCAACTTAAAAAAGACAAAAAAAAATGGCTTTTATTTAGCTTTTTGAAAGTTTTCAAATTTCTTATTAAACTAATTTTTAAGATTGTAACTTAAGTGTAATTTTTAGTGATTTATATTAACATGCTTAAAATATAGCAAGGTATGTTTTCTATAAATTTATTACTATTTAATAAATCTAGTTTGTGTGGAAAATTTAAGGAATTTTATATCCCTTAGACATTGGTGACATTCTAAATTGTGTTTTTCATGCACAAGGTATGCGATATTGTAGTTTGTTAGTGTTTTGGTTTATTGTATAAACTGCATTTAACTAAAAAATTCAAAATTGAAATTGAAGTATATATTGTATAAATTGGTTAATTCTTAATTAAAAACTCTTGGTTAAAAATTTTTAATTGCCTTTAAATGGTATCATAAAGCTTAACAGTATAAAAGAGATGTAAATAGCAAAATACAGTTTTAGGGTCTTTATTTCTTAGTTGAAAATATTATTTATTTACGAAATTGAGGTTTGTTATATTTTATGTAATAACAATGGACAATTTGAAAAAAGCTTTTATTTGTGGGATTTGCAATTCGTTTTGGCATTAATATTTGATTTAAATGTTTATATACTATTTAATAAATATTTTTGTGTTTAAACCACACCCCTACGCTTAACATGCTTAAAATAAGTAGTAACGTAGGTTTTCCATCAAATTATTACTCTTTAATTCTAAAGTTTGTGCGAAAAAATTATATAATTTTATTTCCCTTAGACAGTAACAACCTTCTTCATAGATTTCATGCACAATATATGCAAGATTGCAACACTGTTTTGGTTTTTATAAACCACAATTCAGTGGGGGAAAAAATCAACATATGAAAATTAAGTATATATTGTAAAAAAAATTTGAAAATTCAATAATTCTTAATTAAAAACTAATTTTTGTTGAATATTTTGAACTGTCTTTAAAATGTCTCATTTATAGCCTCTACCGGTTTTGATTTATTGCATAAAAAAAAATGGCATAAATAAGCAATAGAGACCTTCAGGGTTTTTACTCCTTGGGTAGTGTACCACATCTGATTTAAAATCGCATGTTACAAATTTTAATTGCTACAATTATTGTTTAATATGCTAAAATTCACTACTACGTTTTATTGTTTAATATGCTAAAATTCACTGCTACGTTGTATTGCATTCTTGCTACAAATCTACAGTTTTCTGCTACGATTTGTCGCGTTTCTGCTCCAAAACTTAAATTTTGCTGCTCCAAAACACTACAATTTATTGCGTTCCTGCTACAAATATTCAGTTTTGCTGCTACAATTTGTCGTTTTTCTGCTCCAAAACTTAAATTTTGCTGCTCCAAACTGGTCTTTAGCACTTCCCATCCCTGTTGTAGCGTGAATACTTTGTTTCTATTCAAAGCATGTATTGCAACATTTCTTAATGTAATTGTAAAATCAGGGACATTTTTGTGACACCACTATGGAAATCAGGGAACTTTTTTCCAGAATGTTGTTGCCACCCTGATAGTTGATTGGTTGCAAATATTCAAATACTTTATAAATGCGATCAAAAAGGAGGAAATTGTGTATGGGACTTTAAACGTGAAATTTTGGTTGCACTTTTTGGGAGTTGGAAAATTGAGTGAAATAGTAATTAATTAACTTATATATTAAATATAAATATCCTTTTTGGGGAGTAATAATATAATGTCAAAGTATATCTTGCATAATAATAAGGAATAATAATATACTAAAAAAATATTGCTGTAAAAAAAAAGTATGGCTTGCAGCGAAATTCAAAATTATTTCCCTATGGGCACCCAGGGGCGTCAATAACATTGATTAATTTTCTCCTTTTTCTCTCTTCAGCATTCAAATTGTGTATGGGACTTTAAAAGTGAAGTTTTTGTTGCACTCTTTGTGAGTAGGAAAATCGCGTGAAATAGTTAGTTAACTTATATTTTAAAATAAATATCCTTTTTGGGGAATAATAATATAATGTCAAAGTACATCTTGCATAAGGAATAATAATATACTAAAAAAATATTGCTGTAAAAAAAAAGTATGGCTTGCAGCAAAATTCAAAATTATTTCCCTATGGGCACCCAGGGGCGTCAATAACATTGATTAATTTTCTGATTTTTCTCTCTTCAGAGTTCAAATTGCGTATGAGACTTTAAAAGTGAAATTTTGGTTGCACTTTTTGGGAGTAGGAAAATCGAATGAAATAGTTAGTTAACTTATATATTAAAAATAAATATCCTTTTTGGGGAATAATAATATAATGTCAAAGTACACCTTGCATAATAATAAGAAATAATAATATATTAAAAAACATAGTTCGCACAGTCCTTAAGAACTACTTAATTTAGGTAGGTCCTGAATTAAGGGCCCTTAAAGTCCTTAATTTTGGTCAAACTTATGTTTTTTTGTTACTAATTCACATGGGTGGTATTTTTCTGTGTTTAACTTGAAAGTCTAGGTTTTTTAAATTTTCGAACTCGGAATTCCGGGTGCATTAAAATTATTTAATGTAGAATTCCGGAATTAACGTATATCGTGTCCACACTTTTGACCATTAGGCGCAAGTATAAATAAGCAAGGAGAGAAAGCCGTGAATCGACGGATTTAGTGTCAGAAAAAAAAGTGGAATTTTGATCTCTTTTGTCCGATTTTTTAATCAATGGTATTTCATTATCATACAGGACACTTCATTATTTTTTTGTCCATTTGTTGTTTTGTGAAGAATTGATACTCATTCTAGAAAAACGATGAAAATCACAAAAATATAGCATCTTTAAAGAATGGTTCTGCGCCAGAGTTTGCCGTAAGTGATATCCTGCACCAACGTGCTACAGAATCACATTTATGTGCAGTTCTATGCCAATTTTGCGCCAAAAATGTGCGATTCTCCGCTAACGGCGTCAAAAAAATATCAGAGGTCCTTAAAAAGTCCTTAAGAACTACTCAATTTTTACTTTTGAAAATCTGTGTGAACTATGAAAAAATATTGTCGTAAAAAAAAGTACGGCTTGCAGGGAATTTCAAAATGAATTCCCTATGGACACGCCGGACGTCTATAACATTGATTAATTTTCTCACTTCTCTCTCTTCAGCGTTCTGCACGAAGTGGCCCGAAGCTTTGAAAACAGACGAAGACTGCGAAAAGCACTTCCCCGTCGAAGTAATCACGAGCGATTACTGCCACTCTTCGCCAACCATCCGAGATGAACGTTCCAGGATTGTGACCCTGAAAATTAAGTTAGAAGCCCTGGGCTTGGACTATCATGCCAGAGACAAGCTTTTGCGCTTAATAGGACCCAGATACGACGTGAAGAACAACGCCATGCTGCTGGTTGCGGACCGCTGTCCACTGAAGAAGCAAAACTATGATTATCTGTATTATCTACTAACAGCGCTTCACCATGAGTCATGGGTGAGTTAAAGTATTTTAAATTTTACAATAATTTTTTTTTGATTTTTGAAATATGGATTTACTGGTTGAAAAATTAGAAGTATAGCATACTTGTCAATGTGTAGGGGTTGATTATGCAATGTATAGAATTAAACCCTTTTGTGTCTATTTTATGATTTTCTTAAAGGAAATTTTTTGTGTCTATTTTATAATCTGCACAATAGACATGAATGTCATAGGATACCCTTGCAGACAGGGTATCCTAGTGTTTTTATGCTGTAGTGATGATTCTTTCTCAAAAAAAAATATTTTTAATAACAAACAAAAAAATACATCTTGTTTGTACATAGTTCAAGGAGTCTATAGAGCAAACTACGTAACTCCAGTATAACAACAAAGAAAATACATCAAATAGAAAGATGATAAACAAAAATTTCAATAAAATTAAGTGGTAATATTATTGTGAAATTAATTTTTTTACTTTTCCATTTTTGTCTAATTTGGTATTTAACTATATTGACGTAATGTCAAGTTTAATGAATAAAAGCTCCAGCTTGCATTATGCCCAGTAACCCTTGAATTTGGCAGTTAAACGAGAATTCTCATGTCTTCAATTAAAACGTGCTGTTATTTTTCAGATTTTAGCCATAAAGCGATAAAGACACCCAAATATGATGGCTCTGATACCTACGCAATTTGTTTTTTAAGACAGTTGATGAATTATTTTTAGCCAATCACATCCATAGATTAGTGCAGTTGAGCCTTTTTACAAGGGTTTTCAGGCATGAATTATGAGGTAGATTAAGAAATTTGAATATGTATACTCTGGAAGAGAGAAGGGTTAGCGGAGATTTTATTCAACTATTCAAATTTATCAAACAAGGAGATGTGGAGGGTTTAGATTTTAATATGAGTGATTGAACGAGAGGTCATGGGTTTAAGTTAAACAAATCTCATTTTAATCGGGAAGGGAGAAAACACTATTTCTATAATAGAGTAATAGACAAATGGAACAACTTGCCAGTAAATATTGTTAATTGTAAAGGAGTAACGGATTTTAAGAAGTTATATATGCATTGGGGGATAGTTAAGAGGTACTAGATGGACCAACCTTGTTGGGCCTTGAGCCTGTTGTTGGTCGTCAATATTTGTATTTGTATCATGGATTCACTTTATGTTTAATTTGTCTGTGAGCAGTGGCGGATTTACATAGGGGCTAAAGAGGGCTATAGCCCCCCCCCTTGGGCTGTGGCCAAATTTTTTTTAAAAAATCAAGAAAAAATGTTTTTTTGGAAAATTATTTCTGTGGGCTAAGAGGGGCTATAACCCCTCATATAGTTTAAGCAGAGTTTTCAGGGAGTTGAGAAAAGGACCAAGTTTTGGGTTTGGGTACGCGCGTAGCCCCCCCCCCCCTTCCCACCCCCTCTTTGGGGGTGGGAAGGGGGGAGGGGGCTACGTGCGTCTTGTCGCACTATCAAGATGATTTTGGACACCAGAAACACATTGCCTAGAGCAGTGCCAGATTTATATAGGGGCTAAAAGAGGGTATAGCCCCCTCCTTAACTTAAACTAAAAAAAAATTCTGAAGAAATAATGTTTTTTCTTTAAAACTTGTTCTGCCAAATTACCTATGAGGTTTCGCTTTGAGACCCACAGTTTGAGTTTCCAGGGAGCCTTTGGGGAAGATTGTTTTATGACCCTCTCTTTGGGGGTGAGGGGGGATACGCGTCTTTTCGCCGGGGGAAGATCGTTTTATGATCCTCTCTTTCGGGGGAAGGGGGCTACGCGTCTTTTCGCCTTATCAAAATGACCTTGACACTGCAAATGCTCAGAAACAGCAAAACTGAAACCCTTTGTTGTATCATCCGAGTACGGTCATTCGTTCGGGAAATCGCTGTAGAAATTAAGGGTCCGTGGATCTGAGAGTGAAATAAAAATTTGTGTCTCCATGGTTAGTTTTGATGAGCGAAAACATTGGAAAAGGCGAAATCTATGCTATTGCTTCATTAATAGCTGGGTTAGATAGTCAGGTAATTTTTCTTTCTTTTGTGTTTTTATTCGTGTAATTTTAGATATTTTAAGCGATGCAAAAAGCGAGACTGCAGTTGTAAATACTATTGGGCTTTATTCAAGTATTTTGATGAAGTAGTGATACCGGAATCACATTATCCTTGACAATCAATTCTTAACACCTTTTATATGATAGTTGCTCAGCTTAAATTAGAAAAACTGAACCAAATACCTTTGAATCGTATTTTTTTAAAACATAAATTTTATGTAAATTGAAAAAAAAAATCAAAGAACTGAACATGCTTAATGATGATATTTTTAAACTTTAATTTGACATGTACATAAGAAATATTGTACCATATATGAAAAGCAAACAATCAAAACGTGTTTTGTTAAAAAAAATTCAAAAAATTATATTGTACGTCAATGATTTCGCCACCGTTTAAAGTGACAAAACACGTTTTGAATTTTTTCTATTCGTATGTCAATCATTTGTCTGAGTTTGTGTTGATTGATCAGCAAGTACTAGTAACTGCTAGTTGGTATTCTTATTAAAAGCGTAAAGTCTTCCTTTGCATAGTTTAAAGTAATTTATTATTTTGAATGGAGCCGAAGCCAATTTTAATTAAAGAAAAAATTATATTGGCTGGACAAAAAAAATCTGGAACAAATTAAAGAATATATATTTCCGAAATTAAAATCTCTATTATATTAAAATTCAAATAAAAATAATTGATTGCACTGTTAGGTTGCATTCTTTTATTATGTTATAATGTTTTTCACCTTTTTGTACACCCCCCTCCTCCTTTATGTTACTTCATTTTAAATTTATGTAGTTAAAAAATAGTAATTAAAACTTTCATTCTATGTATTTTAACCCATTAGAAAGATATAGTGATTTCTATAAAAAGTTTCTTATGTCAAAGTTTGTGAAAGGAATGTTTCAGGAACTTTTGCTACGTCACGTAATGACCTCATGTCACACCACAGTCACGCATGATGGACCCCCTTCTTCGAGATTCTTCTTAAGATTCAAATAAGAGCAAATTAGATTTAAAAAATAATTTTTGTAAAATTTAATTTTATATTTTAAAATACAAAATTCGATTTATATTTAAACGTTAGTCAAAATGTTTGCATATTTGTTATTCTCTTCGTGTACATTTTCACATGAAACTATTTTTGATGTGGTTTTTTTTAATGTTGTACTACTAATTTTTTATTGTTTCTTACGTTAGCTTATGAAATAAAAATATTCTCAATAAATCGGTATAAGGAATTTCCGGCGCAAATTTTTTCGTTTTTCTAAATCGATAGGTAAATTCAGCTGCAAACATTATCTGTTCTTTCACGCAATATGTATTGTAGCCAAATAGATTACTAAGTTAACTTTGTCAACCCTGTAAGTTGTTGTGATGCAAATACTAAGTAAAATACATTGTTTAACCGTGTATAAAAAATTATAATATATATGATTTTTTTTATTATTTGCGCAATTAGAGCAAGTTTTTTTGTTGTTAAATTTAGGTTACATTCATTGGAAAATTTTGTTATGGTACGAGAATCCCAAAACGACTTCCCAGAAGGGAGTTCAGATGATAAAATTGACTGCTTGGTGCAGAGCCGGATTTATACATAGGCTACTGCCTAGGGGCCCGCACAACTCGCCAATAATAATATAGATTACTGAAAAATAAGTGTCTCAACACTTCAAAATTATGACAACGACTTGTTTGAAAATAAATCACTTAGACAAAAAAAATTATAAGTACCAAAACATTTTCTAAATAACTAATAAATCTAACTAAATCCTAATGAAAATAAAATTCTACAACATTTTTATGACACAGAAAATTTCTATTTTTCTTAATGGATTTGTACAACGCAAATATAACATAACACTTTTATATTCTTTTAAAATATGCGTTTAATTTGTGATAATTTAAAATGGCATTGTGTTACTATTTTTGGAAATCAGTTGTTTTTATTCGACACGTTATTCTGTTCAAGGTAATTTGAGAATAATACGGAGACGGTCACAATATTTTATTGTAATTTTCATAACTTCCATTGAAATACCTTGAAATTGTTCAACATAGTATTGGAAATTTACAAAAAAACAAACAAAAAAAAATGCATACCAATTTTATTAAAACTGGAAAAATTATTTAGTCTGCAAATTTTTTAATTCTTGCATTTAAAAAAATGTCCGATCTCCCCTCCCCATTTCGGTTTACAAAGGGGTATTCCATACCACCAAGTAGTTTAGGACTCGCACCACATATTTAGCCTAGGGGTCCACTAACTCTAAATCTGGCTTGGTGGGACGAATACCCAAAACAACTGTCCCAAGGGTGAACCAGTTGTTTCTGAGCAGCGTGGTGGGACAAAACATTCCCTTTTTTATTATCAGAAAGCGTCGAGACAAAATTTATTCTTATAAAAAAAAAAAAGTACATTGTACCAGAATAAAACACAACAAAGTTGCTTCTTTACATTGGAGGCATTTATCTCGCCAATATAACAAAATCAGATTTTTTAGGCGGAATTTACACATACCGTTTAACGGCAATCGTCGAAAATAGGAATTTGTATATATATACCCACCAAAAAAAAAAAATAGCCCCCCCCTTTGGATGACCATAGATCCGCCACTGTCTGTGAGTATTGTTTATTAAATTATATAGATTTCAAGGAATATATTTTTGCTACACATTACTTTTATTTGTTCGAAATCCTAAATGGTTTTATGTTGATAACTAATAAGGTTTCGTTGTTCACATTATTATGAAGTTTTGAAAGTATTTCAAAATATGTTTATAATTATTTATTTATTTATAAAATATTTTACATATCACTTAAAAACAATAAGATGGAAAGAGAGCTTCTTTTCTAGTATTAAAAGTTCAGTAAATTACCATTGCTTCTGATTATTTCTTTATATACATTTTTACAATTAGTTGAATTCCATCGCATGTTAAAGAAATTTGTAATATATTTTGCACTGTTTAATTACACATCTTCATGACAAAGTTAATACTTGATTAAACTCTTTAAAAATAGCATTTTTCAAATAGTTACTTCCACAAGCACACAAATGACACATTCAAACTGTAGGAAGGACTGATTTTTAAAATTTTCTTCCAAATGATCCTTTCTGGTTGCTTTAAAAACCCTGCTTCTACAAACAAGGTTTCAATTTTCTGCACACAAGTATTTATATTCTCCTATAATTGACTTACAAATGGTCAAACAGACACAAATTGTAAAAAAAATTCACTTGAGCACTTGAAAAAACTTAATATAGAAGTTCTAAACAAAATTATCTGTTTCCATTGCAGAGAAGATTTATAAGTGGCTATATTTCTCTGATTGTTTTTTACTTCTACCAAAGGAGCCATCTTATATTTAAATGCAATAAAACCTGGGTTATACGAAACTCTGTTAACCGACCTTTCTTTAGTTAACATAAAAAAATTACCCAATGAGTAAGTCATTTGCCACTTTCAAAATGGAATAATTTTCATTACATTTTTCTTTTACTCTAAGGGCTGTTACAGACAAAGTGGATGTACGTGTAGATGTATCTGTGATTCAATAATATAAACGATGTGGTTACCATATGATTTGTATTCTTGTATCACACATACATTTTTCTCTCTCGTCCACTTTGTCTGTAATAGCGCTAACTTGTTTACAAGCCACATAAGCTCCTAACTATAAAGGACTAAGTTTATATGATTGGTGATGCATGGGATTCTCTTCCCCAGTGTACTCTTCAGCATAGGTGGAAAAACTTGCACCTTACTTAACTAAAGAAGAAAAGGAGTCCTGTATCTAATTAAAGAAAACTTTGATTAATAGTATACTATTATTTATTGGCAATTCTCTATTACCCTACCTACTTCTGGTCCAAATTAGGTCAGATAATCAAAGTACTACTGTATATTAACGTGTAGACGTTAATATGCAGTAGTACTTAGACGTTAACGTGTAGACGTTCATAACGATTCTCTTAGTAGATTTTGTTGGAAGAAAGTCGTTTTCCAAACTTTTGAGTCTTTTTTAGAAGTATCTAGGAAATTTGCTCTGCCAGTATAGCTCTACAGGGTGTCATAGGAACAGGGGAAAAACCGGATCAAAATTTGATCAATCTGGAGAAATCATAGATTTGAGGAATTTTTTAATAAAAAGTCAGGGAAATTAATATATTTTTTTATAATGTACACTCAAACCTGTTTTTGTGCGGTATATAAAAATTTCAATCAAATTGAAACATAATTGATTATCTGGCTACCGAGACATATACAATCGTCTAGTGAAACAACAGTCGTCGCAAAAACTGATCACTGTCTACATGGTAACTGAAAAAAAAGTCAACTCTAAACGAGTGCGAGGTAGTATTTTCAAGTGACGAAAGCGATTTTGATTGATTGTAAATAAAATATTTGAAAATGTTCGCATGTGTATTTTATAAATCAGATTCCAAAAGGTTTGGCGAGATTCCAAGTAGCTGTCAAGCCTCGTGTCTTGATTTCGTTTAAAAAAGCAATTCCTAGTTATTTTGTAAGGTTTTGAGTTATTTTCTATGTGATACTTTTTTTCTGCGGTCCCTACCCACCGCATAATTATTATTTTTTAATTGTGTTGCAAAAACTATTTAAAAGTTTACAGTTTAACTAGTTTAGTTTAAAAGTTTACTACTGGTAAAGTTTTTTTTGAATATTTTTTCTGCGGTCCCTATCCACTGCACAAACACAGGTTCAAGTGTAGTTTATTTCTGGATATGAAACTTGTTGATTGACTGCTTACTTGTATTACTCTACAAGTAGATGTATCAGATTAGGTTAGTTTACTTGATATATATTAACAGAAGTTATGGAACTGTTTATAATAATTTTTTTTTGTTTTATATTAGGTAACGGAACCATGGGAACATGAGAAAACTGAGGCAGACATGGAGAAGTTCTTTTTTGAAAACAGCCGAATTCAGGATAAAATCACAAAGACCGTTTTGAAGATAAAATTAAGTACACAACCTGAAAATGTAAGTAATTTTCTACATAATTATCAAAGATAAAAGTATCAAGATTCGTCAGATGAAATGTATTAATTTTTTCTAGGTATTCTTTTGTTCTGTAATTTGATAACCAACTAAATTTGTTCTTTAAAATTATTTCATACTTAAGTATTTAAAAATATATTTGTTTCACTTTAAAATTGAATTATCAAAAACCTTTTTGGACAATTGGAAAGAGGAATGATTATATAGAAAAGGGATCCCCGGTCTTATTTTAGTTTTAGCTACGTCCGTGGTTTAATGCTAATTGTGAATTGCTGCTCGACATGACTTGGTAACCATATTAAAGAGTGGCAACATAACCTGGGAAATCAGGGAATTATCATAGAATTTTTTAATTCTGGAGATATCAGGAAATTTTCAAATTTGGATCATTAAAACGGCAATTAATGTTTATTATGTCCAGGATAATTATAATATTAGTTAGGTATTATTAATTAGATAATATTCTGTTCTGGATAATATAATTGTCAATATTTCTTTTTAGTTCTGAAAAGAATTTTTAAAAAAAGCATGCATATGAACATTTTCAGTTTTATTTTTGTTCAAACGTGAACCACTACTGGAGGGAGAAGCGAAAGCAAAGCATGTTGGTTATTGGATTATAAACAACGTGTGCACGGTTAATGAATATTTGATTCATTGAAGATTGGAATAGCAAATAGGAAGCATATAAAACATTTAAAATTATCTACAACTTAAATAATTCCGAAAATCTTGCTTTTTTATGCATTCTCTGCTTCCAGAGAACATGTTTAATTAATATTATGCCTGTCGCACTTGTATAATTTTGTGTTGTATCCATAAATTATTATTTTAACTCTCAATAAGTATTGCTTATAATTTTTCATTTATAATGCAATATATTTATTTCTTGCATATTCAGAGTTAAAATTTAAAGACAAAACACATAACGTCAAGGAAGAGTGATTCTTTATTATCAGAATGCCACAGAGTACGAAAAATGGTATCATATCTTATCACAGGGACCGCAGAGCTCCTATTTTCTCCTATTTTCCTATTTTTTTTAAAGTGCTCCTTTTTTTCCTTTTTTTTCCCTATTTTTTAGACATTTCTCACCGAAGTTATAAAGTGGCGCGCAGATTCGGGTTTTTCCGATGAACGGATTTTTTTTTTATGAAGCTACGTATACAAAGGAAACAACTGCGAACTTTTTCGCCATTACCAAGGCTGAACTTGATGCGCGCGCGCACACAGGCACTGAACAGTCAGTTTCTTATCTCTCGAGCGTCAGGGGTGGTACTTTTCTGGGTTTAACCGGGAATACTAATTTTGTTAAAAACTTTCGGTAACTGAAATTCCCGGTGTTTTAAAAGTTTTGGAATGCGGAAATCTAGATTTTTTTTAAATAACAATTTTGCCAAAATTTCAATTTTAAACACATTTTTTAAAATTTCAAATATTTACAGAATCATATGCTACGATGCCGCCCTTTTGATCGCTACACACTTGTGTAAATATCTGACGTGGTACGATTTCACGGAAGCGCCGAATTCTGTTTTTTCAGCCCACGGATTCGCTGAATACTGTGCTTTAAGTCCACGGAAGCGCGGACGTAAACATAATTCCGCGGAATTATGTTTTTTCAGACTTTAATTTTATCATATCTGGAATTGATGCATATTTGCTTTAAAATTTCGGTTTGTCTTTGTAATGAGTCGTGACTGAGATCCATGATAATTTTTTTGAAGAAATTATATCCACAGAGAAAGGAAAACCGAAAGCGCAAAAAGGTGGTGTTCGAATGCACCTCGGAAACCTGTTTGTAATGAGAGTTCTGAGAAAGCTCAGATGTTTCTTTCAGGGGTGCTAATTTTCCAAATCCTAACCCAGAATTCCTGGTTTTTAAATAATATTTGTAGAAATATAAGGTACGTATGGCGCCCTTATGATCGTTATACGCAAGTATAAATCGGCAAGGACTCGAGAAGAGAAAGACGAATGGAGGGACTTCGCATCAGAAAAAAGTGGACTTTTGATCCTTTTTGTCCGTTTTTTTAGTCAATGGTATTTCGTTATAGTGTTGAGCGATATTTGAATAACAGTTAAAATATATCATTATTTCAATTTCGGATAATTTAAAATATTATTTTTGAGAAATAACAGTTCTTCAAACCATCTAAAAATTAATTTTTCGAAATCGAATAAAATAAGTTCTTCATACGATCAATAGATGGCGCTGTTTAATTTTAGCAGAAGAACATTTGTAAAATGAACAGGTTAGTAAAAGAACAGAATAATAAAAGAACTGGTAAAGTTATGAAGTCACTGCTCTTTAAAAAGAACGGGAACAAACCGTTGATCGTCACCGTTGTGAAGAAGGCGGCTTTGGTTGAAACCTGTTCAGCAATAACACATAACATTCCAATCTAGATAGGAATTTTATCAGTTATAACTAACAAACGGTTGATTGTATTCTTTTATGATTATATTCAATATTAACGGATCCATCGAATGATCGACGATCATTAACGGAGTATCGTGGTAGAAATATTACGATAATCATATTCCAATAATTATCGAAATATATTCCAATATCATATATATTACAATAACAATTTTATTTTAGATTAAAATTTATAATATTATTCTGGTTCCTTGTCGACTGATGTTTATCGAAGGAATATGCATGCGCAATGACGAACCAAGAGACCGAGAGTTGCGCAGAAAATTCTCACCCCCCTTCAAACAACTCATCTTTTAAACACTTGACCAGTCGACTGGTCAAGTTTCATAACGATCGGACGCTCGGATAAAAAGTTTTTTTTAAAAAATCGAATAGGTAATTTTGATGAATTTGTTATATTAGTGAACAGGTAATGACAAGAAAACGGGAACAGGTTTTTTTTCTTCAAAAGAACTGGTTGTTTCTTGGTGAAATTTTTTCTTGCCTCGTGTGATTAAGAAGTTTAGTTATTTATAGGTGAGGAGGAGGGGAGGGGGGAGGGAGGAGAGGATTTTGTTAATCTCGACGTTTAGGATTGAGTGTGTGGTGAATCATCTCGAGCTCGGGTGTTTATATTAGAGAAATTTTTCGGCAAAGTGATTCATTTAGTGGCTGGGATCTTGGGTATTTCGTAATCGGGTTTGGCGGGGAAATTACTTTGGGTTTTGTTATAGATGGTGATCCTCGATGGGAAGCGGGTATTTTGAAGTGCGGGTAAGTCGTGCTTTTACTTTTAAGTTGGTTTGTTGTTGCCAAATTGTCTCGCATTTTAAACGTTTAAAAATATATTCGCATTGTTTTAAGCGTTAATATTGTCGAATTATTTGAAATAGTCGTTTACATACCTTATTAGAATGCATTGAATATAATTTGGCGTAAATAATTCACGCACATTTTTTTATACTTATATTTTTTTTGTTCCCAATTTTGTCTGAAATAATACCTAAATAACGGTTAAAAGTAACTGTTATTTTTCAGTAATATCGTAATAACTACTGTTATTTCAGAATAACTGTTAAGCTCATCCCTATTTCGTTATCAAAAGACACTTCATCACTGAAAAATCTCAGTTCGTTTGGTAAGAATCGATACTCAATCTAGAAAAAGAGAGAAAGATCTTCGTCAAACGAAGATGATATCACTTGAAAGTTAAGATGGTTAAAACTCAAATTTCGATGCATCTGGCAAATGAGACTTCCAAATGCACTCTTGTGAGAATTTTTCATTCATAAAAACTTTGAAATTGGAGAAATTCGCTTAAAGCGATCTGCTGCGATCTCCGTTGATAAATTTACAATCCTTTTGCAGCTGATACATATATCCTTATCATAAATCCTATTTCATCATGATATGATTTGCACTACTTAACAAAATTGCATTAAATTTTTCAAAAATATCATCTAATTTACGAAATTGAAGTTTAGGCCTTGTCATTTAAATTAATCAAAATTGATTTTTTGAAAAAGTTTGTTACTTTTTGTTTGGCTGACAATAATTTTCTAATTTGTTTCTGTTTTGTTGTAATGTTTATATATTTCATTAAAGTTTTTTTTTAATTGAAGATTTTCACCCCATGGACTCTACAAAATTTGAGAACTTAGAAATTTTCTGTTTGGGAAAACATTAGGTTGTTTAGGTTTTTAGAGTGAAAGTTAAGCCTTTTAAATTTATTTTGTCTGAAATAAGCAATATGGCAATTGGCAAGGGTAAAAAAAGGCGTGAATAGAAGGATTTCACATCAGAAAAAAAAGGACTCATTTATGTTGTCCGATTTTTTTAGTCATGGAGATTTCATCATTGGAAAAGGTTATTTCGTTTTTTATTTTGAGCGCAATCGCTGCTCAACGTTGAAAAACGACGAATTTCACAAAAATATAGCATTTTTAACATGCAGAAATATTTGAAACCTTCACCAAACGCGCAGATGATTCACTCGAAAGTTGATAGGTAAAACTCTTTCGTTACATCTGGTGAAGGCAATCTCAAAATGGCGCTGTTTTAAGAATTATTTTCTCTTGTGAAAACTTTGAAATTGTAGATAATCACTAAACGCGATCTGCTGCGACGTCCGTGGAAAAGTTTTCAATCCGTTTGCATCTGATAAATAAAGGCTTATTTTTCACTACTTCCTATTTCATCATGATTTGCTTTGCACTATCTAACAAAATAGCATTAAATTTTATTTTAGAAACTATAATTTATTCACGAAATTGAAGTTTAGGGACTTATTTTATGTATTAACAATAAACATATGAAATAAGCTTGTTTCTTTTTACTTGGCTTGCAATTCGTCTCGGCATTATTATTTTATTTAAATGTTTATATAGTAATTTTTTTTTTAATTTAAAACTTCCCCTTCTAGCACCTCCCCTTAAAAAAACGACTTTTTAAAAGTTAAAAAAAATAAATTATACAACTTTGTTGTTTTTGTAAATTTTAATGATTTAGATTAACATGCTTAAGTAGGTATTCTATTAACATTTTACTGTTTAATAAATCTAAATTTTCCTTGAAAAAATTACAGAATTTAATTTCCCTTAGACAGTAGCAACCACCTTAATTCATTCACATTTAACTTTAAAAAAAATCAAGTTATGAAAATTAAGTATAGTAAAATTCTTTAAATTGTCTTTCAAGTGTAGGATCTTGTCATTGATCGTGTGCTGCTTGAATGACAGACTTGTAGAATGGATATAGATGCTTTTCCGTTTAAATTTTTTTTTTTTTTAATTCCTATTTTTTTCCTATTTTTTGTGTTTAGTATTCCTATTTTTACTACTATTTTTTCTCAAAATTCGGCTGCGGTCCCTGTTATCATAACCGTTACCATACACAACTGAGTATAACTAAACTAAATACAATTAAAACAGTGATGATGATGGTCGGTGCTGTGACGTTACATTATTGTAGCGTGGATACTTTGTTTCTATACAAAGCATGTATTGCAATATTTCATAACGTAATTTTAAAACCAGGGAAATTTTTGTGGCACCATCATTGAAATTAGGGAACTTTTTTTTCAGGATTTTGTTGTCACCCTATATTACCGGAATAACCGTATTGCATCTCAAAATTCCTGTCTTCCGTAAAATTGCGTAACATAATTGACGAACGCTCCTTGCGTCACAGAGGCCATTAAGCCAGTGTCACACTATACATTGCTTATGCTAAATACTATATTTGTTTTTTTAGGAAGTTGATGTAAACGACATAAAAAAATCGGAGGAAGTTGAGTCGTTTGGAGAGGCTGTTACAGCTGTGTTAAACGAAGGGGAGAACAAGACCACCATAGAGAACTACAAAAAAAGTGTAATGAAATCATTAAATTTAGATTCCTGAATCGCTAAAAGTTAGTCGTATTTTAGTTTTGTAATCACTTTTTAAAAGTTGTAAATAAAAATCTGCCTAAGGTATTCAGTGACTTATGTGTGTTATTAATTCCTGGAATTAAAAAACTGAACAGGAAAAGGTCAAATTTTTAGAGTTAAGGTTACTTGAGTAATACACTCTTATTTTTAAAAAAATCAAAATTCAATTACGCTTTCATTACTAATGAGTAGCTTTTGTATCTGATTGATGGTATTATATATATATATATATATATATTGGAGATATGATATATCATAGAATGGAAACGTACAATTTGTGCCTTTTCCCCCTTGTTCCTAAAACTCTCTTTTTTCCAAAATAAATCACCTGGTTCACATTATTTTTGTTGAGTCTGCAAAACTCACTACCCTCGTGCATATTTTTCTGTTTCCCCATCACTCTGGGACTTCGAAATTCAATTGCACCCTTTTTCTCCAGAGGATCCCCCACCCTATCAAAGACTATGTTTCCGTGTTTGATAATAATTCCCTTTTTTCCCTCTTCATATAATGTAACAAATCCCTACATAATGTCACTCCATACTTTGCTCTGGTCATGTGAAGATGTGCTGGCTCTGAGAATAAAATCGCTTTGTTTTTCCTTACTACTTGGCTCAACCATAAATTAAGTCCACAACTGCAAACTGTTGGTCATTATATATATATATATATCAGTGTTCACTCTAGGCGTTTTTTGAAGGGCGGTCCGCCCTCCCCGCCCTTTTTTCATCTCGATAGCGCCCTCGTGTCCCTTTTTTCAGAAATGCCGCCCTTCTTGCCCTTTTCAGTCACGCACAAGAGTCCTTGCTTCCCTAGCTGTCTTTAAAAAAGGCATCGATTTTTAAAAATAATTGTGTGTAAATTGCAATTAAGTGAATTATGACAGTAGAAAAACAAACTCCTTTTTAACTACGCATGTTATGCAATCGCGATGATTCCGTAGTTATTTCGAGCACGGGACATTCCACGAATCCTATTGGTTTCATATGTGCCCGCATATGAAATGAATTTTGATTTAAGTAACCTTTTTATTAGTTTTGTATAGGAGTCTGATTAGGGTTACTTAAATTTTTGGTTTTTAAGGAAAACTTTCAGTTTAAAATGTCAAATATTAAGTTTTAAGGTCATATCTTCATAGAGAGACATCAATTTTGTACGGATCTTTCCTTCGAGATAGGCCCCGAAACATCAACAATAGCCCAATATGCAGCTCTAACGCAATGTCAACCAACAAATCGGAACTTTTTTTGTTTGGTCAAGGGTCCGATGTGTGAATGTGTAGTCACACCCACCCCATAATTTTTTTTTAATGTGCCCTTTTAAAAACAAGAAGTGCCTTTCTTAAAAACGGGGTGCCCTTTTATTGCCAACAGCGCCCTGCCCCTTTTTATTTCTAGAGTGAACACTGTATATATATTCTTTAGATATATGTTAAATGACTATAAAAATGTTTTCTCTGTATTTCTCCAATTAACGTTAAAGTTACATTTAGTTAGTGGTATTCTGTTAAACTGATATTGAATGAAACTTGCCTAGTTTAAAACAAAGTTGTTCAGAAAGGGAGCTTTCCTATTTGTGTCAATATGTTAAAAAAACAACTGAATTATTTCAACTTCTTGCTTTCCATTCTTTAGCACTTTTTATGTTTGTCTGGACAGAAATAACTTTTTACTTGTGTCAGCCTTTTTTAAAACGATAAAAGTTGATGTCCCCGTTTTCTTCATATTTCTTGAAAATCCAATAGTTTTCCCAGGAAGTTAAAAATTTAAATGTGGTAATGTTGTTTTTATTAACTCTATTTGAATAAATTGTATTTTTATGAGTTACTAAATACCAATAATATATTTGTTTATTTGAAGTTTACTTAAAATTTATTGTAATACTTTTATGACAGCATCTGTAGTTATTTACTTTGAAATGCAAGATAACAGTCTAAGATTGTTATTGTATTTTTGTTTATATGCTTTTTACTATATCCGATAGTGAAACATGACGAAATTGCCTGGTGTATAATATCACAAAGTATTGTGTGTGTTGATTTGCCTTTGAATTTGATATTTAGATTATATTTTCATGATTTTGTCTAAAATAATATTAGGGAAAATTTTCTTAGTATAGTAGAATATCACATGTTCAATTCTGCAGTAGATCAACTATTGAAAAGCTACCATTTACCATTGAAGACCTTTGTTGTTAGCAGAGGTTTATTTAAAATAAGAAGCGGTATCATAGATATATTTTTATTGTTCTTTTCCCTAAGAAACCAAACATTAGATAGTCAAACTGATTTCTATATATTTAATATTTTCAAATCCATAGAACAGTTTTATTTGTAGGACTGGTAGACAAATGTCAGTTCTGCTGCTTAAGAAGAAGTCTTTCAACAAAATAAACTTGAAACTACTGTCATTCTCTAAAGAAACTGGCAAAAATGTATAAGTATATAACAACAATTTATTATTCATTGCTATGTGATATGATGTTCAATGTACAAAAGAGGAAATTCATGCCGGTTTATTGTTTATTGAGAAATATATAAATCATGTGAGCTACATTTACAAGATGGCCAAAAAAAAACTTGCAAATGGAAAATCTAGTTTCAAAGTATTAAAACTTTTGCAAATAATTCTTAAGTGTTGACATTGCGGGGTTGTACTCAACGACTTAAAATAGCAATTCTCCACTCTCTACCATCGGCGATAGTTATGGCCGAGAGGGCAAGGACACCTTGCTGTGGGTCATGAGGTATCAAGTTTGAGCCCAGCCCGAAGCTCGACACCTCAACATCTTTAACGAGTTGTGGCTAACAGTCTTCACTCCTAGAGTTAGCCACATATAATAATAAAATAGTTTTCAAATTTATTTTGAAAGGATTAATGTCATGGGTCTTGGTGGAAAACTCATCAAGTCATTCACAGAAATTTTGAGATATTATGGTTTAATTTGGATGGAGCCGTTGAAGATTGTGTTAATCAAGGATCTAACAGTACTATTCTGGAAGAAAGTAATTTTCCTTACTGAGCCCCGTAGGAAGTTTCTATGAAAATTGCTCTAATGTACAGCCGCGGAAAAAAAAAATGAACCAGCGATGATTATTTCGTTAGTTTTTATAGTAGAGCTAAACTTAATATACCATTTTGTAGGGAATAAAGTTTACTACACATTGATATACAAAAAATTTGCATAGAGGACTATCTTCATATAAAAATCGGCACCAACTTTAAAATTTCCAATAGCAACACCCGATTTTGATTCAATATTTAGAATCTACGACAAAATTTATTGTTGAATATCAATTTGCAAGTCATTTGGTTAAGTAGTTTTTTAATTATGAATATCGAAAGTTTAGAACTCGTAATGTTAAATGAATTTCTTAAACTTTTAATCATATCTTTCGAAATAATAATTTTATTTAGCTGATATTTTTATCTGTGTTACTTCTAAACAACCCAAATAAAATACACTAACTCTTATTACTTATATGTATATTTTTTAATTTTATTTAAATTAGGATATTAATATTCATAAAATTTATGAATAGCAACCATGCTATATTTTGATAGTGATGGATTCAGAAAAACGTTTTATATGCATATCTAAAATTTCATGATTTTCCTCTTTGTAGTTTTTTAGCTATATTAAAATGTGTATCAAATGATCATTTAAGGGGTCATACACAAATTTAAAATCTGCAGAACTTAACAGAAATCTATTAATTTTTAGAAATAAAAGCCCTGTGATCGCGTTGGCATATAATTCTAAATTCTTATATAAAGGGGGTATACGGGAGTGGGGGAATGAATGACCACGGGGAAAGAAGAACCACGACTAACGCCAAAACATTTTATACCAGCGTACTTCATTTTGAAGTCTCACTAATACTTTGTCCAATGTGGAAGTAGCCCCTCAAATAAGATAGATACATATCGTCTAATATCTCTGCATATAAATGTAGGAACTTAATGAAAATTTATATTTAGATTAGTTTGAGGGCGGGGAACATTTCTGCTCTATCAAAAGTAGGTGTTGTTATTGAAAATTTTTAAGTTGGTGCGGATTCGAGTATGAAGATAGTCCCCTATGCAAATTTTTTGTATATCAATTTATAGTAGACTTTATTCCCTACAAAATGGTATATTAAGTTTAGCTCTACTATGAAAACTAACGAAATAATCATCGGTGGTTCGTTTTTTTTCCGCGGCTGTACATGGTTCGCACGATCCTTAAAAGTTCTTAAAAACTACTTAATTTAGGTAGGTCCTTAATTAAGGGCCCTTAATTTTTTTTGTCAAACTTATGTTTTTTTTGTTACTAATTCACATGGGTGGTATTTTTCCGTGTTTAACCTGAAAGTCCAAGTTTTTTAAATTTTCTGGGTGTATGAGGATTTTAAAATGAGTCATCAATGTACAGCGGCTAGCAAAAAAGCTAACAGAATGTTGGGGTACATCAGAAAAAGTGTTTCATCAAAATCTAAGGATATTATCTTGCCATTGTACAGAGGTTTAGTAAGGCCACATCTTGAGTATGCTGTACAGTTCTGGTCACCATATCTTAGAAAAGAAATTGAATTGTTAGAGAAAATTCAGCACAGGGCTACTAAAATGGTTAAAAGGATTTTCAGGCATGAATTATGAAGATAGATTAAGAAATTTGAATATGTATACTCTGGAAGAGAGAAGGTATGGGGAGATTTGATTCAAATTTATCAAACAAGGAGATGTGGAGGGTTTAGATTTTAATATGAGTGATAGAACGAGAGGTCATGGGTTTAAGTTAAACAAATCTCATTTTAATCGGGAAGGGAGAAAACACTATTTCTATAATAGGGCAATAGACAAACGGAACAACTTGCCAGTGAATATTGTTAACACTAGAACGACGGCAGTTTCGCTATACCTAGAACGACAGGATGGGTCAAATTGACCCATAGTACAAAAATCTATGTTTAAGTTTTAAAAATATAACTTTTTTTTTCAGTAATGACAATTATATCATTGACAGTAATATTAAGAGTACAAAATAGAATATTTAAATTATAAACCTTAAAAATAAACAAAAAATTATGTTAAAAAACTGTTTACATTATATTCAATTTGAACTTTTTTGAGGCATTTTGTCATTGATGTGTAAATTTTTTATTCATTATTTAAAAGTTATTATCAGGAAAGTGTTCGTACATATACTACACAAAGTTGCGGCAACTTTTTTTTACGTAATTTGTGCACTTGTTACACATCGGAACAAATATCAACTGTTTTGATTACACACTTAGAAACTTGACTTCGAACTCTTTTGCGTGCTACTGATGGTACTCACGTGTTTCTGTAAATCTGAATTATTATTTTTACGAGTAGACTCAATATAAAGATGGCGAAGCTCATCAATAAGTTGTTGGATAAATTTTCGCCTCAAAAGCATTTTACCGATAACTCTTTTATACAAAATCCAGGAATTTATTCAAGCAAGGTCTAGAACATTGCTGAAGACAGGCACTGGCCACCTTCTCGATGCTGCCTTCGCCAAGTATTTTCGTGCATTTGACAGCAACATCTACACTGCATTTTTTAGAATTGTAAAACCACATTGTCTATGGAAATTTTTTTGGCCCGTTATCGTCAACATAAACTGTGGGGTGAAAAGAACTGAGTAACATGATACTCTTATTATTTTCCCCTTGGTAAACTGTCATAGTAGTTGTACTATCATTATGTTTCAGTAACAATGTTTCGACAATTATGTCTTCATTTGTTTTCACTATTTCAGGCAAAAACTTTCGATTCCACCTTACAGTACCTATCAAACTGGTATTCTTTGCTTTTAAAATTTTCGATAGTTTCAGTGTTGTGAAAAAGTTATCAGTGGTGACGTTTCTTCCTTAGTTTTCAAAAGGTTTCACTAAACGTAAAACGACGTGTTTGGCGAGTTCTAGATTTGCAAGACGATGCTCATCTTTACATAAATATGGAAAGCCATTTATTATGTATTTAGTATCAACATCAGCTGCAAGCCAGAACTTAATTCCAAATTTATCTGGTTTGTTAGCCATGTACTGTGTAAATTCGACATCTGGATTTTGTAGGAAACAGTGCTCATCAACTGTTATGTATGAAACCTTGATTTCTTGGTTGTTTGCACTAGAAACATTTCAGTTTTACTAGAAACGTTTTCATTTCTACTACATGCAATAGGTAATTCGCAAGAATCAGATAAATTGCCATCATTATCTGAAGATAAACTTTTAGTATTTGAAGGCACAAATTCTTCATCCCTAGAAGCAAACTCTTTATTTCTACAGTTTTCGGATTCATTTTCCAACAACTGTTGAAAGTATTCTAATGCTTCGCTAACAGTAAGTTTCCGAGACATTTTACTCAAGCTTTATCCTATCTGTACTTATTCAGATGCAGTCCTGTCTCCATCAGGGAAAAAAATTCCATCTTCGCTTTTTTTCATATAAAAACAGTTTGAACGAATGAAAATCCAATATTGTTCGACCAGTGACATTATATATGTAGGTCAAGGTCAATCACCCCCTAGATGAGTCAAGCCGAATGCGCACGACATGGGTGCAATGTGTTTTAGTTCTATAAATCATTGTTATCTGCTTTCTGTATAGGAAAAGGGTGTTTGGGTCAAAATGACCCATTCAGTCGTTCTAGGTATAAGTGTTAAAAACACCAACTATAATAACTGCCAGACGAATAATATTTTTTCAGGCTGTTATATGCATGACTTTAGGAAAAGTCAAGGAATTTCAATTAATTCGGCTGGTAAGTTTTTGAGAAAAACAGAAACGAAATTAGATTTGGGTCAAATTGACCCACTCCGTCGTTCTAGTGTTAATTGTAAAGGAGTAACGGATTTTAAGAAGAAGTTAGATATGCATTGGGGGATAGTTAAGAGGTACTAGATGGACCAACCTTGTTGGACCTTGAGCCTGTTGTTGGTCGTCAATATTTGTATTTGAATTCCGGGTGCATTAAAATTATTAGAATGTAGAATTCCGGATTTTACGTATATCGTGTCCACACTTTTGACCGTTATGCGCAAGTATAAATAAGCAAGGAGATAAAGGCGTGAATAGACGGATTTAGTGTCAGAAAAAAAAGTGGAATTTTGATCTCTTTTGTCCGATTTTTTAGTCAATGGTATTTCATTATCATACAGGACACTTCATTGTTATTTTGTCCATTTGTTGTTTTGTGAAGAATTGATACTCATTCTAGAAAAACGGTGAAAATCACAAAAATATAGCATCTTTAAAGGATGGTTCTGCGCCAGAGTTTGCCGGAAGTGATATCCTGCACCAACTTGCTACAGAACCACAATTACGTGCGGTTCTATGCCAAATTTTGCGCCAAAAATGTGCGATTCACCGCTAACGGCGTCAAAAAAATATAAGAGGTCCTTAAAAAGTCCTTAAGAACTACTTAATTTTTACTTTTGAAAATCTGTGCGAACCATGATGTAAATCTTAATCTTTTCTGTGGGCTTAATAACAAGAATTCGGTTACTTTATCACTTTGTATGTTTACTTTATCACTTTTTATGTTTACTTTATCACTTTTTATGTTTACTTTATCACTTTTTATGTTTACTTTATCACTTTTTATGTTTACTTTATCACTTTTTATGTTTACTTTATCACTTTTTATGTTTACTTTATCACTTTTTATGTTTACTTTATCACTTTTTATGTTTACTTTATCACTTTTTATGTTTACTTTATCACTTTTTATGTTTACTTTATCACTTTTATGTTTACTTTATAAATTTTTATGTTTACTTTATCACTTTTTATGTTTACTTTATCACTTTTTATGTTTACTTTATCACTTTTTATGTTTACTTTATCACTTTTTATGTTTACTTTATAACTTTTTATGTTTACTTTATAACTTTTTATGTTTACTTTATAACTTTTCAGACATATTAAAAACTTACGAAGTTTTTCCACCAAGCCCACTGATAATCCTCATTGCAGACGTTTTTTTTTTAATTGGATCAAATTACAATTGGTTTTGATTTCCAAATAATTTATTTTAAAATACATGCAAGGCTAAAAGACAATGTTATAACACATTATTGTTCATAATACTGATTGTGCTTGAAGATTCCATTATGCGTAATCCTCAATCCATGTATGAACTCAAAGGTGGACATGAACACACCAAGTTGGTATCTCCGTATGCGTCGTCTATTCGACCAACTGTTGGCCACAATTTTGTTTCGGGTCGAACAAAGTCCTGAAAGGAAACAAAATATATTAAAGGAAAATGTTTAAGTGAAGAATTATATAGTGCAAACCAGAGAGTTGTAATATTAAATAGAGAGCGCCTTCAATACCAGACTCTCATAAAGCCGCGGTGTCAAAATTGAAAAGAAAAACCCACATCACGTGGTTATAGCGCTGCCACATTTGGCATTCAGACATCTGCAGGAGTTTCAAATTTGGCGCACTTTCTTCTCTTTTGGTGATAAAGAGTTCTGTCCGTATTCAACTTTTTAATATATATGTACGTATTTACTTATTTTCAAACAATATGCGCTAAATATTTCCTCTTCATTAACGAAACGAAAATATTTTATTTGTGTTCAATACTCGAAGAAGCAAAACTCTTTATATTTCTCAGGTTTTTTTTTTCATATTTTCTTATTGAAGTACACAAAATAACAATTGAAAGAACTTCGCTTAGGTTAAATTTTTTACGTAAAAACGTAACGCAATTATTTCAAAACTACAAAGTAAGAAAAATCTCCTTAATATATCTGTTAAACTCCCTTAAATTGTGCCACTCGTTAAAAAAAAACTATATTTAAATGCAAAATTAAACACAAAACCATATAACAATACTTCGATCTCGTTTAGTTCTGAAAGTAGCCAAGGCCTGCCAAGTAATATTGGCGCATGAATGAATTGGGATTTCCCCATATCACGTGGTTTCAATGATGGACACACGGAAATCAGCATTTTTATTCCTCTATTTGTATCATTACTCAATGGTGCAAACCCTCCTTGATTTATTGTTATTGCTACCCACCATCTTCTAATATAATTTTTAGTGAAATATATAGATATTAAGATTTTATGGATCATCATACTCTGCTACATCATACGAATATGTGCACTATATCACTGATCTCTAACTGTAACTTCTGGATCGGGCAAGACATTTTGCTGACTTGAAGCCAATGTGGAAGCAGCCACGCTGTGGCCCATTTTCACCGTAATATTTTGTATATATTTCATTTTAAAATAAGCCAAAATGTATTACTTTTGGCTGATTTTTTTTCTATTTTCTTTTGAAACCCATTTTAAATGCAATCTGCTCTTATAATAGAAAGTAATTTGCAAGTCGAAGTAGTTAAAAAGCAAAAGCAAAAACTATTTGCTTGGCAATATGAAAATTAATTCTATAAAAAGAAAATGTCATATTTATGTACATTTGATATTTCTACAATGCTATGGTATTAAAAAACGCCACTAAATCACTTAAAAAATATATTGGGACACAGTATGGCTGCTTCCACATTGGCTTCAACGCGCCCATACAGGAAACAAATTTTGAGCGTTCCTGAAGTTACAGTTAGAGTTCAGTGTTTTAAACTCATTTTAGTTAATTTAATTTAATCAAACTTCTATTAACACCTTGGATACAGCCTTTAATCCTGGTAAATTTATCATGTTACATAAACGGTAATACAATAATTTAAAACTAACGTATTTACACACACACATGTAGTCTTTGTTGGAGCAGCTTCGCCAAAACGATTTATGCGCCATAAAACACTGAACTGTAACTGTTGGAAGGCTCAAACGTTGTTTTCTCTATGGGCGCATTGAAGCCAATTGAAAGCAGCCATGCTGTGGCCTAGCATTTTTTTAAAGTGATGTAATGGTGTTTTTTAGTACCATAGCATTGTAGAAATATTAAATGTATATAAATATTATATTTTCTTCTTATAGAATTAATTTTTATATTGCCAAACAAATAGTTTTTGCTCTTGCTTTTATCTACTTCGACTTTGACTTGCAAATGACTTTCTATTTTAATAGCAGATTGCATTTAAAATTGGTTTAAAAAGAAAATTTAAAAAAACCTCAACCAAAGACAGTACATGTCGGCTTATTTTAACTTTAAAAATATACGAAATATTGCGATAGCAAAGAAAGTGGGACACATCATGGCTGCCTCTACATCGGCTTCAGGTCAACAAAATGTCTTGCCCAATCCAGAAGTTGCATTTAGAGATCAGTGGCCATAAAACAGCAACCAACCACATGGGTTTTGACGAAAGGGTTCTTTGTAATTCCCTTCCATGAAAATTGAAATTGCCTTCTAAGCTGTCCAATGTATTTTTAAGCATTTGGCTTCTTTTGGGAGCTATTGTTGTATAGATAAAGTCCTCTCTA
Source organism: Troglohyphantes excavatus (assembly GCA_963932185.1). NCBI lineage: Eukaryota > Metazoa > Arthropoda > Arachnida > Araneae > Linyphiidae > Troglohyphantes > Troglohyphantes excavatus. The sequence continues at coordinate 17,920,931 of OZ010678.1, forward strand.
TTCTTTTTACAACCTCTTTTCTTTAACAATATGATGCCGAACTGTTAGTATTACATGTAGAGATAATAGAAGGCCTGTCTCTTACCGCTGGAAAGGCGGCTTTTTCTCTGGAGTAGGGTCGATCCCATGTGTTGGCACAAACCACCCTCTGTGTGTGGGGAGCCATCTGGAAATGAGAATAAAATCAAGTCGTAAAATAAAAATGCATAAAAATACTATGATTTTTTTTTTCCGATTATTGTTAGGGGGCTGGTAGCTCAGTGAATAAAGGCGTTCAACTGGTAATCAGAGGAGTGCTAGTTTGAGCCCGTGCGATGGACTTGACAAAGAAAGGTAAAACAGTAGTAATCTTGTGATTGGAGAGTTGCCACCTACAATACAATAAAACTAGAAAGTCGTCCAGATTATCTAACAAATTATACCGGCCTATATACGGGACTGGTGCCCGATAAATCCGATCATAGTCGAAAGTCCTGACGCCTACTGATGCCAGTTCAGGTGTTGTCCTCGTCATCTGACCATGGTTCAAAAATACGATGCATCGTTCCCGGGTCTTTTCTTTGAGATAGGCCCGGAACCGTCGCCAATAGCCCACTGTGCGGCTCTAGTGCAACGTTAATTAACCAAAATCAGAAAATTTAAATAACTTTATGTAATTGAATAACAAGAAAAAAAATAATACTAAGTAATGCATTAAACAATATACATTTTTGTGAAAATGGAAAAAAAATACAAGTTTTTCACTAAAATGTGTAAGTTCTCAGATTTCTGAATAAATTATAATTTAAATTTTCACATGACTTGTTTTGCAACTAGATGAAGAATTTTATTGGTTTTGCAAATGAATGCGCAACAATATATTTTTTTTAAAGAAACATAACTCGTTATATCCAACCAATCAGAATAAATTCAATTCACTGACGATATATCCGCGTTCGCTGAATGTAAATGCTTTTGCATCTGTATCCAGCCACGGAGTAAAGAAAAAGGTGGAGATGATTTGGCGAGATTTCATGAGACGTAAGTTAGCAACCCCAAACTAGGAACAAACAAACCTAGTTTGCAGTAGTTTTCCTACGAGGGAAAAAGAAATTATCGCCAAGTACTGGTACAAAGTAGTGCTTTGGAATAGCGCCAAATACTTCGCCAGTTCCTACTTTTTAAGCGATTGCTTACTTCACATTGCAAACCGGTTTTAGACTTGTTCGCACCTCCACCTTCTTCTCTACTCCGTGGTATCCAGCGTGGATATAGTTACTTTTACTTCTACGCGACTTCTTTTTTACATTTTTATTAGTAAATAATAGTTTTTGTTCCATTATTATATTTTAGACAATAAGCCGAATTTATAAAATACATATTGATATTAATATAGCATTTTTCGAATTTTTAGATATAACCTGTTTTACATTTCAGTTACTCATGTTATATACTTTCGTATTTCTCATTTACTCGAAATTAAAAATAAGTCTGCACTAAACCTAATTGCAAAATATCGGTTTGCGGAGCGTCAGCGGAGCAGGGTGCGGAGCCTCCTAGTATTTATATATTATCTTAAGTTCCTTATAAGATGGAAAGTAAAGGAATCCTAAATCTAATAATATTTAACAAAATATTTTTAAAAAAATACTTTACTTTTAATGGGTTGATTTCCGGATGAGATATTCCTTTTTCAATGTCGGAAATTTCTTGCCGGATATCTAAAGAAAAAGTATGAATATTGATCAAAAACACAAATATCAAGGATGTACACAAAATTTTATTTTTCGGAAAGTCCATTTACTATAACAAAAAGTTTTTTTAAAAAAAATAACAAAGCTAGTACACTTTAAAAATTAGACAGTTAAAATAATGACACTTATTTAAAATCATCAATCATGAAATTAAGTTATAGAACTTAGGAAGAGTATTTATATTCTGCTGCATTTCATCACACATGCATTTATATTTACCTATATATTTAATCACACATACATTTCTTGATAAAATTTTCAAAATATAAATGTCCTTTTATAAGATTTAGGTGGGGTTCCTTTGGAATCGTCCTTGTTTTGTACGAATACCAGTTCTTTTCGTTTGAAAAATGAACTATTTTAAATAAAATATAATAAATTTTCTATAATAGTTTTCCAAGCCCATTTTTAACTAACTTCGTGCGCTAAAAAGAAGTTTATAGATTTGGGCATGCATTAACTTACATTTTAATTAAGATATTTGGATAAATTTTTTTTACTGTATGCAAAATGTCTCCTCTTGGAAAAAATTTAATATAATTTGGGTTTACGACATTCAATTATCCGAAAATCGACCTAATTTTTAAGCAATCTTGATCATGTGTATTTTTATTGATGGATATCTGCATTTGGGCATAAAATGTACCAAAATTTGGATTATCTATCACTTAACTATTAGGAAATTCTAATTCTTTGGAATTTTTTTTAATCTTTTACATTGAAAAATGTCGGTGAAGCAATGCCCCCATTTAAATTTGATCTCAAATGTTAAATTGTACCAGATGTAGTATAGGACATTTGGCGCGTTTTTTTTTTTTGGCGATGAAAAATTGCCGTTAAACATATATCCCGGAACGCACAAAAATGATTACGCAGCGCGATGACGTTATAGGGTTGCCAGATTGAAAGTTGCCAAAAGAAATGCCAACAATGTCAGATGGGGTTGCCATACTATAAATTTATCGCCCCTATAAAACACGACCAAAAAACCTCGCGCCCCAAATGTCCTATACTACATCTGTAGTATAGGACTATTTAATGAGTCGAAATCTCAAATTACTGGACTTTATAAACTAATTCTTTGTTTTTTAAATACAAATTTTGTTGTTCGAATGAAATTTTGATTTGCACAAAACTACAATATAGCACCTCACGCTATCTCAATAGGAGTGAGGACATTGGACCAGAACGAGAAATAATGTGCAGTCGTCCCTTATACACGGTGGTGGATGTTGCGCGAAAGAAACGATTCTAGCAACCTTTTTATTATCAGATCCTATACACACTTGCCGGAGATCAAACCCGCGATCATCAGATACTGTCTGATGCCCTCACCTTTCTGAAAGAGTAGGAAGAGGACATTTGAGCCCTCTAGTTTCAAAACCAGATAAATCCATTTTCAAAATTTTACAAGTGACGCCAAAATGATTGGCAACCACGTACTTTTGGATCTAAACGCATGACTTTGAATCCATTTTTAGGCTGGATTCAGACCCTTTGGATCCATTTCGATTTACAAGGTGATGTAGTACATTGAAAATTTGTAAAACTAGGAGCTTATGCACCTTCTCCGCTAACGATTCGTCAACTCCCAAGGATCGCAAAGCAATCCTATGTCGTTTGCGAAGCAAACGAAAGCTGTATTTGCTCTATGACGAAAAATTCAAAAATAAAAGTGAGATACTTTTCCTTTTCCTTCACTGTGCAAACCAACTTGAATTACACAAAATATAGCAGCTGTAATTTAGCATCCACAAGAAGGTTTTTTTTTAAGGGGGCGTTAGTCGGTGAATAAATCCCGTTTCCGAAGCACGTATGAGCTAAATCAGACTGCCAATAATATTTGCGGCGATTATTCATGATTGAAAATCGTTGAACTGACCAGGTACTAAATCCCCCAAACAAAAACAACAAATATTAAGAATCAACGTAGATTCAATCAGAGAAACGTCGCCAAATCAGAGAAATAATTGTCGATTCGAAAATGATAAAACGCAGTACCCAAAAAAATAACGCCAAATCGAGAGTTGAGAAGTAAGCTCCTGCTCTCAATATGAAGGACCGTTCGTATTGGATGTGGGTCGTTCCATTTGGATTTATATATATATATATATATATATATATATATATATATATATATATATATATATATATATATATATATATATATATATATATATATATATATATATATATATATATATATATATATATATGTGTGTGTGTGTGTGTGTGTGTGTGTGTGTATGTGTGTGTGTGTAAAAATGTGGATTTATCTAGGTTTGAAACTAGAGGGCTTACTCATGTGCTCCGTGCAAAAAAAAAAACATAAGAAAATTGTGTCCACTTACTAATCATAGCCTGGCAGAATCTGTCCAACTCGCCCTTATCCTCGGATTCGGTAGGTTCAATCATGAGGCATCCGGAAACTGGCCACGACACGGTCGGTGCATGGAAACCTGTGATTTAAGGAATAATTTCTGCTTTAAATTCAAACTTCATTGTAAGGTCGGTAAAATAAATGGAAATGCCACCCTCATATATGGGCCGCTTAACAGACAAGTGGAATACTAAGTAATATTTTCCGATAATGAACTAACATAATTTTCCATGCCATTAAAAATGCATTATCACATTTTTGATGAAACAGAGGCTTGCTATATGTTCCGATTGAATAGTTCGTCAAACTGAGAAAAATTATTATTTTTAACGAAATTTATTAAGTCGAAAATGAGGATGATTATAAATGATGTAATAACTTAATATCGACGAGCTGACTCAACGTACGGACCTTTTGTTCCATATTCCGACAATCTATCCACTCGACCAAGAGTACTGTTGATAGGATCATCTTTACAGTCATATTGAGGTTTTTTCTTCCTTCTGGCAGGACGGCCGGTACTACCAGCTACCAAAAAGTTCTGAGTTGGCGCAATAAAAAAGTTTCAAAATTTCAACTGTGCCATTTTTTATATACAAAAATGATTCCAGGTAAATTCCTAGTGTACGGTGCCCCTTTGGCGCGATTCTGATAATTGGCGCCAATGCCTTGGCAAACAACGTGAAACGGGGTAAGAAAAAAACAGTAGGGTTGCCGTAGATCATTGCCGTATGACACTGCAAGGAACGTCATGAAATAGGGTTGTCAAAATATAAAATTTATCGCCCACCAATTGTCGCCAAATCGGGGCACCGTACACTAGGAATTAACCTGATTCCAAAAGTACTTAAGCTGTACTCTATCATTATCTCTTAGAGGGATCTAATCCGTGAAAAATATTACAACGGACCTAAATTTGGTCGACAGAAAATTAGGATTATTAATAAAAAGAGTTAAATTTTTTTTTTAAATAATACAAACTTTTTATGGTAGCAAGTTCTCTAATAAATACTTTATTTAAATAACATGTAGCCCACTGAACTCTAACTGTAACTTCTGGAAAGCTCAAAACTTGTTTACTCCATGGGCGCGTTGAAGCCAATATGGAAGCAGCTATACTGTACCTCAAAAATTTTTTAAAAAGTGATTTAATGGTGTTTTTCAATGCTATAGTATAGTAGAAATATTAAAGGGTATATAAATATTATATTTTCTTCTTATAGAATTAATTTTTATATTACCAAACAAATAGTTTTTGTTCTTGCTTTTTAATCACTTCGACTTGCAAATGACTTTCTATTTTAATTATCAGATTACATTTAAAATGGTTTTCAAAAGAAAATAGAAAAAACTCAGCCAAAAGGAACACATGACGTCTTATTTTAACATGAAAAGTATACTAAATATGGTGGCATGCGCATGACTGCTTCCACATTGGCTTCAAGTCAACATACTGTTTTGCCCAATCCAGAAGTTACAGTTAGAGATCAGTGATGTAGTCGCATCAAATATATGTAGTTAATTAAAAAATACGATTAGATTTTCAAAAATTTGAAAACTTACTAATAAGTTTCATTTAAACCTATTAATAAATGTGTGTGGAGGTTAATTGAGACCCGCTATGTTTGAACGAGCCCCTGCTAAGGGCGGCACTGCGGGCGTACATTTGAATAGAGCCATTCTCAATGTTGTCCTAATGAACACTGAACTTACCATAGTCTTGCAGTCTCTTTGCGATGTCCATTGCCTCGATGTTGGCTGTCTTCTTCAGATCTCGTGCGTCGATGATGAATTCGTGAGCCACATTACCTAAACACAAATAGATACAAAAAATTTCTACAGTTTTCTTTTACTTATTCAAAAATTATCTATTTTCGTAGCTATTTATAAAAGAATATGTCTTTCTTGTGGATCTCAAAGCACCTCTATGTATCCGTTTTTGTTAAAATATGTTGCCAACCTTTGTAAACCTTAGTATTACAATAAACTTATCTATCTGTCTATCTATGTCTATATATCTGTCTATCTATGTCTATATATCTGTCTATCTATGTCTATCTATCTATCTATGTCTAACTATGTCTATATATCTATCTATCTATGTCTATATATCTGTCTATCTATCTATCTATGTCTATCTATATCTATATCCATCCATCCATCCATCTATCTACTGTATGCAAAAGTATGTAAAGGATTTGCAGTTCTATCGCAATGTATGCACATTAGAGCCAGAAAGGTTCTTGTAAAAAATATCAACATTTCAATGTTTTTTAATGTAAGCTACAAACACTGGAGTGAGAACTCCTATTTGCGGCAATGTACTTTACCGTGTCGCGCGGATGCATACAATTCAGAAGAAAAGTGAAGAAAACATTCGACCTTGGCTATGCGGAAGCTCACGTGACGTCACAGAAAGGTTTAAAAACTTTAAGCTCAAATATCTCAAAACTTACTTTTTGTTATCTACCTCCTTCATCCACTTATCTTTTCAGTTGTGCACTCTTTAGAAGTTTTAACCAACCAAAGAACACTTTAATTCATTCAAATAATAGCATATGAGATAACTAATTGCGTTTGTAGTTTCATAGTTGGACCTTGTTATGTAACAATCCTCACACAATGATCATTTTGAGAAAACTGGCTTTAAATCAAACCACTGAATAGGAAAATCTATATGCTACAACAATTCACTACATGTCCAGAGCAGAGAGTTGTAATATTAAATAGAGGGCGCCTTCAATACCAGACTCTCATAAGGCCGCGGTGTCAACATTGAAAAGAAAAACCAACATCACGTGGTTATAGCGCTGCCACATTTGGCGTACAGACATCTGCAGGAGTTTCAAATTTGGCGCACTTTCTTCTTTTTTGGTGATAAGGAGTTCTGTCTGTATTCAACTTCTTAACATATATGTACGTATTTAATTATTTTCAAACAATATGCGCTAAATATTTCCGCTTTATTAACGAAACGAAAATATTTCATTTGTGTTCAATACTCGAAGAAGCGAAACTCTTTATATTTATCAGGTTTTATTGTTCATATTTTCTTATTGAAGTATACAAAATAACAATTGAAAGAACTTCGCTTATGGTAAATTTTTTATATAAAAACGTAATGCAATTATTTCAAAACTACAAAGTAAGAAAAATATCCTTAATGTATCTGTTTAACTCCCTTAAATTGTGCCACTCGTTCAAAAAACCGATATTTAAATACAAAATTAAACACAAAACCATATTACAATACTTCGATCTCGTTTAGTTCTTAAAGTCGCCAAGGCCTACCAAGTAATATTGACGCATGAATGAATTGGCATTTCCACATATCACGTGGTTTCAATGATGGACACACGGAAATCAGCATTTTTATTCCTCTAATTGTATCATTACTCTATGGTCCAGAGTCGCTACTCATTTTTGTTAGAATAGAAAGTGAAACTTATTAGTCTTTCATTTATGATGACAATCACATTTTTTTCCACTGTGTGGACACTGAACTACAATATAATATAAACAATATAGTAATATAAATAATATAATATAATATAATATATAACTATAAGCACTGGAACGAGGACATAGCGTTACCGACCACTTTACTCTTTTTTGAGAGAAGGCAGAAAAAAATAGTCCTTTCTCATAGATGTGATCAAATTTAACCCTCTAGTCCTAGTTTTCTTTTTTAATGACATAATTTTTTTTTTCTTTTTGCTCCTGGACCGCTGCAAAAATATACAAAAAAAAAAAATCCTAAGTGCCTATTTAATTAAATAATTCATTAAAACCGTTATGTAGTGTATATGCAAATTCATGTGTAATTACTAAAATAATTTTTCAAAAAGTACGAAAATATAGTTAAATACAATCTACATATCTCTGGTATTAGCTAGGATTTTTTGTAGATCCAGATTATACTTATAAGTAAATAAAACAATATTCGAAAACTTTACCTTCACGAGTTTTTAGAAGAACATACCTCGAAGCAACTAAGCATAAATGCTACACTATGCACCAGAGGGTTAAAAACGTATTTCTGACTTTCAAAAATACGTTAAATGTCACACATTTAATGTTTTTTTCCATACATATTTTCATACTTACAGGAAAAAGAAGACAAAAGGCACCGACATTTTTAATAAACATTTCTGTGACGTCATAGCGAAGGACGACTGTTTTCCCAACCTTTCTTCCGAATTGAATGCATCCGTGCAGCGCGGTAAAGCACATTGTCGCTCAATGAGAGGTCTCGCTACAGTGCTTATAGTTATATTATATTCTAACTTAGTGTGTGTGGGTTGATACATTGTTGCATAACACGGTTCACACAGTTATAACTCACACCATACCTTCTGTCCCATGGAAGAGTATGGAGTAGTGCTCCCTGAGCCTATGGCACATGTAGTTGGCGTTGAGTATGGCGACCTCTGTAGCCTTCTTGAGGCCTTTGGGGCCCATCATCTTGATGTAGGCCCACGAGATGGGCAGGATGGCCGAGGAGCCCCAGGGGGCCGCACTCACCACTCCGAACGACTGGTTGGGGCCCTCGGTGGTACCCAGAGGGTCGATGATGGGGTGGGAGGGGAGGAACGGGGCCAAGTGGGCCTTTCTGTGGACAAAAAGTGGGTTAGTTCATTGCTCAGAACATGCATTCTGGCTCGATTTTAAAAACATGTGGGGTTCACTTCATACACACGATACTTTCACTTCAGCTTGAGTGATCACTTTAGCCTGGGTGAGTATCGGAGTAGCAAGCAGAAAGTCCTCGGTTAGATTTCGAGTGACAGCCAAGCACACCGCGCTGCAAAGTGGCGACTCCGGACTACGAACAAAATTAAACCTTCTGCCAACACAATCTTCAATAAAAAAAATACAATACCGGCGAAAATGCAGTAAAATATACAACATCGGCAAAAATGTAGCACCTGCAAACAAATCATTAACCACTGCCCACGTGTAACACTTCACTGACATCAACCAATTCCCTCTTTGATAACACTTCACGGACATCAACCAATTCCCTCTTTGATAACACTTCACGGACATCAACCAATTCCCTCTTTGATAACACTTCATCAACCAATTCCCTCTTTGATAACACTTCACGGACATCAACCAATTCCCTCTTTGATAACACTTCATCAACCAATTCCCTCTTTGATAACACTTCACGGACATCAACCAATTCCCTCTTTGATAACACTTCATCAACCAATTCCCTCTTTGATAACACTTCACGGACATCAACCAATTCCCTCTTTGATAACACTTCACGGACATCAACCAATTCCCTCTTTGATAACACTTCACGGACATCAGTAAATTGTTTCTCCGTCCGACCTCACTGAGAGAAGGGATACTGTGGGTTCACTTCATACACACGATACTCTCACTTCAGCTCCAGTGATCACTTTAGCCTGACTGGTAGAGTACCGGCGTAGCAAGAGGAAGGCCCTCGGTTCGATTGCAAAAGACAGCAAAGCACATAGCACTACAGACGCATTCAAGCTAAACAAGCAGACCAAGTCCTTATATTTAAACACATTTACAACATACAAATCACTCACACTCCAATGGGCCCCATGCCAGGGCCCCCTCCCCCGTGCGGAATGCAGAATGTCTTGTGTAAGTTGATGTGGGACACGTCCGACCCGTAGTCCCCGGGACGACACAGTCCCACCTGGGCGTTCATGTTGGCCCCGTCCAGGTAGATCTGGCCTCCGTACGAGTGCACCAGGTCGCAGATCTCCCTAGAAGAAAAATTATTCAATGGGGACATCGGTGTTGACATGTTTTAAAATTGAAATAAATACAACTCATACACTATAAAAAAAAGGTACTTAAAAATGAGTAGCTGAACATACTCGTTTTTCTTCAGTTTCTTTAGCTATTTAATATTAATTATTTATTAAAACTTTTTTTAATTGACGTCAAAATGTAGGTATGATTTTTGTAAATTGGCACCAACTACCAAAAGTTGTAATAAGTATAAAATTGATATTAAATAATTAAATTTTTTCGACTCGTTCGTAAGTTAAATTTTTTTTTTTAATTTTATAGCGCCGTTTTCTTAAAGTCGGTATTATTTAAAAAAAAAAAAAGGTTATTTTGTTTTTCCCTTTTTAGTTTTTAATTTAGCAGGTTGCTGCGCCCCCTGATATTATTCACCAACAAATTCAAGTAACAACTTGTACTCATATTTAATCTGCACAATGTGTATATTGTAAAACAATCCTTATCCACGCCAATAAATGCTGGGCGAATGAAATGTCGTTGTTCCAAAATCTTTATTCAACAATGAAAATATTTTGAAATCGGATAAATTGTTTAAAAAAACTCCGGTTAATCGAGATTTAAGGATATATAACAACCAGATAACCGATTATATTTTTGCAGTTTTTGCCTAAGTGCATTTATCCTATCCAACAAAAAAGAATTTTCGAAATTGGAAAATATTTATTTTCAAACGGTCCGGTTAATTGAGAATCCCGGATAGTTAAATACCGGATAAGCGGTTATTTTTTTTAAAAAGATGCTCAAGTGAAACATCCCCTATCCAACAAAAAAAAATATATATCAGAATTAGAAAAGAAATCTTTTGCGAACATACATAAAAAAAATACATAACAATCGAATTGATAACCTCTCGACTTGGCCCGAGATTTGGCGGTTTTAATTTAAAATTTCTGGCGGTTTTATTTTGGGATTTTGGTTGGCACGCTGTTCAGTCGTTTAAAAATAGGTAATAATTACCTGATGCCTTCTTCAAAGATTCCGTTGGTAGATGGATAAGTGATCATCATGCAGCCGACCGTGTCTTTGTGTTTCTCCAACTGAAAGGCACCAAAATTTCTTTTATTCAGAGCCAACTCCAAATTTGGCGATTTTTGTTTTCTTGCAGATTGTGTCTTAATAGTTCGTTTTCTATCGAACCATACATCAAAATCCTTCCCCTCTATATTTTGTTTTAATCATTTAGCGAGAGCTATAAAATTCCCAAGTTAAAAGCTTTAGTATAGAGTAGGATTCAGCATTTTTCCTCTGATGTAAAGTGACCCAAATGTAACTTATGCCTGTCTGGATCTGAGGTACAAATTTTAGGTTAGATAAACTAACGAAACATAAAATAAAAGTTAATTCTGATTTTGTCCAGACACTTTGTATTTCGTTTTGATTTTAAAGGTTTTATAGATTGTTCGATGGTTGATTACATTGCGTTTGCAACTGTATTTCTTTTATATATATATTTTTTAATTTCTTTTTGACTTATCGGTTAGTGTGACAGGGACATCGTGTCATTTTCAGAGCCAGACGGACTTACAGGGGACCATGTAGTTTGCGATGAATAAAAATGGATAACTTCTTGTGCTTATAAAAAGCATTGCAACTACAATACTATTAATTCAATTGGAATAAAATGTTGTATACATGTGAGGAAAACAATATTTAACACAAGATTCAATCGCAATATTTTCTGCATTTACTATACTTCTTATGAAAAAAGTCATTTTACAACTGTATGATATTTAAGGTTAATATGTTCGTAGGGTACACTTTTCTAAAATAGTTTTAATATACAATCTCCGAATTTTATTTTTATGTAGAATACATTGTAATTAAACTACGGAACCAAATTTTAATTTTGGTTTTGGACTAGAAAAATGTTCTTACTTTTTATTTGAAAATAGATAATTTTTGTTTACTTTTCGACTAATATTTTCTCACATATTTTTTATTTATTCTAGTAAAAAGACTAAAATTCAGGTTTAGCATGTGCATTTTATTCTAAACTAGAAACTTTTGAGAAAAGTGTACCAAAAGATGTAAAAAGACCCTTTCTTGAAAAACTGCAAAACATAATATCATTGGTTATTCTAAATTGATTTTTTGGTCTTCCCGCGCAAATCTTTCTCAACTATTTAGGATCAGTGAACGCACGAAATATTGCCTTTATTTCAGTGGCGAAGGGTCCAGTCAAAGGTAGATTCGCCGATAACCACGGAAAAATAAAAAATAAAAAGAAGATTTTTTTTTTTTTTAAATATATATTTTTATATTTTATTTATTTAAAAAAGTGCTTTAAATACATTTTTTACTTATTTGAAAATTTTCTTATATTAAAACGTTTAAAACATGTCAAAAAATTAAACCATTTATTAAATTCACACCGAAAACCCTAAAATAAACACGCAATTTCAAAACTAGCCAAGTACCGCGTGTTTGGCTCTAAAAGTTCCGCCAAAGTCATCGGAAGGAGCAACAAAATCCATTTTAAAATACATCAACCATTCAGGTGGACGCTTACAAAGTCGTCTTCAGACTGTTCACTAGACAATTTACATTGAAAAAGCTTTCCCAGTCATCTGTTTGTACCACCGATTCCCTCAAGCAACCTTCCTTCATTTTGTACACAGGAATGGTTGCCAGGTTGGCTTGTGAATGCCACATTTGGCATTAAAGATTTAAACTTAAAACTTTTCAATATATTTTTCAATGTATATTCAAATATGATACTTTCTGTAGCTGTCTTTCTCAGTTTTAAAATGTTTTCTTTATATCGTCTGACTGACTTGTCATACCGTTGTAAGGTTTGCTTGTTTTTGTGTTTGGATTAGTTTGACTTAAAATTTTTTTTGGAACTGTTTGTGTTTAAATTATTTTATTACGTTATGGAAAATGGGGGGGGGGGGGGGGGGAGGGGGGATTCGGCTCGGAGCGATGACCATGGCAAAAAGTCACGCCTCGCCTCTGCTTTATTTTAAGCAATTAAATTTTTAAAATTTCAACAAGTGACTGCTTCCAAAAGGTGGCGTGTTTACTTTTGTTTAAATTTTAATTTCGAATTTCACTTAATAATATATGATTTTTTTTCAAAAACTTAGAATCAAACGATAGGTAGTAGACATTATAAACAACATAAGCTATAAACTGAACATCCGATTATTTGAAAGGTTTGAAACTGCACGGTCAAAAAAAAAAAAAATTGAGCCAAAATTTTAAAGCCAAATTTGTCGATTTTTGTTTTATTGCAAATTGTGTCTTAAAAGTGTCTCAATCTGTAACTCGAAAGATCCACCAAATTTTATTTGGAACCGAATTCATCAAACGAGCACATCACAGTCGGCAGATTTACTGCATGTAAATATTTTTATTGTCTAAAATGTAGTAAGATGTCCAACTTCCCCACCGACCACTCAGTAGGAAAAAATTCATACTGCAACAATTCGTTATATGTCCATTGTCGGCGCTATCCTGTAACTCTTAATAAAAACTTCACTTTCAAGCTGATCAATCCCTGACTACGTGCTTCTGTTCATCTATTTGCGCCCTACTCATCTTTACCTTTCCTGTTGCACCAGGGTCCGATTAAGAAATTGAAGCAAGGGAAGCCCGCCTATAAATGAGGGCCCCGCCCCCATAGGCGTAGGAAGTAGGGGGGCTGGGGGTGCTCGAGCCCCCCCCAGGAATAATTTTGAAGGGGCTCAGCCCCCCCTAATATTATACTTTAAAAAAAAATACTTAAAAAACCAATCGGTGAAATAGAGAATTCCTACAAAGAGGCATTCGAAAAGAAGCGCCCCTTATTTATTCTAAACGTGTTTTAAAGTGAGGGGAATTTGTTTTGAAAGGTACAGGCGAGGACAATGAGTTCCTTTCTCAACTGTTTCCAATCGAAGACGACTTGTACATGTCATTTGTCATATGTCACCTTTTGTGAGAAACACCAGAAAATTACCTGTTTGCCGTCAACAGCTGTACTTCGTTTGCAAAATGCTATCGCCATCTGGTTACTCGACCAGCCATATCGGTAGCACCCTGGGTAGCACGGTCATCTTCAAGACATGTGAATGGCCACCACAGCTGGAAATTGTATAGTTCGTCCCCATTTGTTTGTAATTTACTGGCTCTCACCCTTATTGTCGATTTTAGCTGATTGATGATCTCCCCATTGAGAATGACAATGTATGCTAGACAGTTTTCTATATAGGCTTTTCTGAAACTTGCCCCTAGGGGCCGAAGTCATGCAGGAAGTCATGGAAGCAACAAAAAAGAAATCCCAGGTGAGAACTTACAACCGCATTACAGTTTCTATTTTTAGTGTAAAGACAGCAATTTTAGGAAGCATTTCTTTTTACAAACGAATGGTAGTAGATTTCTTCTGTCAGCATATTCCTCTGTTTTGTCAGTTAAGTAATTTTTTCTGCATTCTAAAAGTCAATTAAAAGTAATACCATCTTTTCTAACGATAAATGTAATTATGCTTATATAAATTGGCAGTAACTCTAATTATAACGATGTTTAGTTTTGTTATACTATTATAGTGAATTAACATACTTAATGTTATACAGTATATATAGTGAATAACATTAAGTATTGTATTCATTGTATATAAGTATTGTATGTAAGTCATTGTAGAATTAGTGTAAGGAAAATGTGTATTTACATAAAGTCTAAATTGTTAATTATTTTATTGCATCAATAGAATACTAGTTATGGTTTATTTCATTTCAGTAATATTTAAACTGACAAATTTATATGTTTTCACAATAATATCTAATTTTTTTTCCCTCAGTATACTCTCGCTTATTTTAATTTTTTTTTTATATTGCGTCCTTTCTTAAATGTCAGAAAAGCATAAATATGATAGTTTAGTTTGAAAACTACTTATAAATTTATCAATTTACACAGCTAAAATATAAACGTAATTTCAAGTATTTATATAAATGTCTACAACGCTAAAGCTTTAAAGAGTAATTTTAAGAATAATGTAAAAATGCGTTTTTAAATAAAAAAAATATTTTTATGGACATTTCATAAATTATAATCGTATTTCCCATAATTTATTCCCTTTGAAGTAATAAGCCATCAGATTCATGCACTATTTTCTAAACAGCTTATATAGTTGAAATTTCTTCATTTAGAAAATTACATTTTGTTAAAGAAAGTTAAATAGAGACGAATTCCTCAAATCTGAAAAAATTCATATTTTAACGTACAAAACGGACATTTGAAATTACTAATAACATTTTCCTGGTTACTTTATGTTCTAAAGCTATCGAAACAAAAACGGATAAAAGTTAAAACATTTAACAAGTTAAACACTTGTTTGTAAAAAAATTAAAGCATCGATTGTTTTTTAATTGTTTAATAGCTCGCAACTCCGTACTATTTTATATTGTAAATAGATTGAAAAAAAAATTCAGCCCCCCCCTGAAAAAAAGAAGTTCCTACGCCACTGCCCGCCCCATTGCTCCCATATAAACCCTGAAACATCAAATCGAGCTTTTACATGTACTAAAATCCTGGCCCCTGGATGGCAACGAAACACATTCTAAATAATATTTAATAAACATTAATGAGTAATGAAAATATTCCTAATATTCTTTGGTATGTTTTTGATTGTTTTTCCAATATTCGAACACATTTAACACAAGTGACAACTGTGTTTTGTTAAAGTGTGACACTTTTTAAGGTAAATTTACTGGCAAACTATGTTAGAATTGTTAAATATTTACATAAAATGTGTGATTTGGGGCCCCTCAAAAATATAAAGTGTAAGCCTGGGCTTCCTGGGCGCATATTAACTACCTATACACGAGTAGACGCATTGGAAAATTTCGAGCCTTCTGATTCGTCGGTTTCACTACGTAGCTGTGACGTCACACTATTTCTCATCCATTATACTTACATTTCAATTGTTGGTCAAAAACTTCTTTCTTCTTTCTTTTTGCATTTGAAAATTACAATTATATTTGTATATATATCTTTCAATAACAAATATATTTAGTTGAGAATTCCATCTAGAATTCCATCTAGTATTTGTAACTTCTCCAAATTCTTTTACCCATTTATTGCATTTCTAAATTTTTAACATTGCTACGCAGAACAATTAAATTTGGCGAATTCGTTTCTACCTCATTTGAAAATGAGGATGGAAGTTTATCTTCCGAAAATACGGACATTTGGACGAAAAACGTCAGGTAAAAACAAACAAATAAAAGTAAATAAAGGAGTTTTCCCATCAACAATGCAAATAAAAATATTATGGATGAGAAAATAATGTGACGTCACAGCTACGTAGTGAAACCGACGAATCAGAAGGCTCGAAATTTTCCAATGCGTCTACTCGTGTATAGGTAGTTAATATGCTTCCTGGGCCTATTCGGTAATCAGGCCCTGCCTGTTGCACCAGTCTGGGCAAAAAGAACTCTTGTGCCATTCTAGCACACCCAACTATCTCTCACTCTAATTCTCTGCCAGGCAGAAATATCATACAACACTATACAATTTATCTATCATCTTAAACGAATATGTAAGGACCAAATGGTCGAAGCGCAAAAATGTTTAATTTCGATTTCCGATCGTCGGCGCTATATGTCCAGGGCTTCTACTGATTGAGTGAAACCTCAGGTTTCTATTTACGTTGAAAAACGGCCTTTTTTGCGATTTGTGGGCTAATCGGTTTTTGCATAACATAGTCCATTTATAGTGGATTACATTATTTATAGTTTTATTTATAGTACTAGGGGGTTCCAAGCGCGGATCCAGGTGGGGGGTAAAGGGGAAATTACCCCCCCTAACATCTAAGATTATATTTTTAAAAGTCACCTTACGCAATGAAAAATTTCAATTTTTTTTTTTTTTTGCAAATCGTGATATACAATGCATTCAGCTTAACGCTCTTTAATTTCCCAATACTCCCCCTCCCCCCCCCCCCCCCAAACACACACACTTGTCCATCCGCCTTTCCTACCAAAGAAGAAAAGACGCAGGAATAAAAGAGTGTTCTCATGTCACTACACCAGCGATTCTCAACCTGTGGGGCGCGCACCCCTAGGGGGGGGGGGGCGAGGACACTAGAGGGGAGGTGCGAGAACATCCAAGAGAAAATATTATTAAAAAAAATTGATTAACGATTAATACAAAAATAATGCTTTTTATAGTAATAATGCTTAAATAATGAAATGACCGGGACCCACTTCTCTTTACAGGCCCGATTACCTAACAGCCCAGTGAAGTCGGCACTTACACTTCACATTTCAGAGAAGCCCTCAAATCCTCTATAAGCAAACGCGGAGTCCTGAGTCTGGCCCTTTAGCAGAAGTTACGCAATGAAAAACCTCAAACAATTTTTTTTTTTTTTTTTTTGCAAATCGTGATATACAATGCATTCAGCTTAACGCTCTTTAAAACTTCCCAATACTCCCCCCTCCCCCCCCTGTGCAAATGTAGCAGCGGGACACCATAAACTATAATATGGATATAAGATTTCTAATATATTTACTAGATTTTTAGATTACTTTTAAGGTGTTTTTCTGTTGGTGGGGGGGGGGGGGGGGGGGCTATAGATAATGACACTCGAAAATTAAATACACACAATTTAGGTGCATAGAAACGTACAAGATTAGCATTTTCTAATCACTATTTAAAATATTTATTTTAAATTAAAAACTCTAGCAAAACAGTATGATCTAAATAAAATTAAAGGATGACAAGTTACTTTAGAATATTTTTTTTTTGTTGGTGTGGGGCCCCGACCCAAATCCTGATACCCTATGCGAAGACATCTGCGGCACACTCCTAAGGGTGGTCCTGATACCATATACTATAAAAACATATAACTTCTCTCTAACGTGGTGTGTTACTAAATTTACTTGAAAAAACTTACATAAATTTTTTGAAATACTTACCTCTTATGTTTCGTTTAATCTGTTCGTAAATTAGGGTACGGATGTATAGATAAATACAAATGATTTGGCACATTCCGTCACTTTTTAATGCTTTTTAACACATTTTCTAGAATGCGATTCCTTTTAAGGATAATAAAGATTAAAGTTTTAGTGTATGTAAAAGTTTGAATTGATGTTCTAGGATCCATTTAAGATTAGTCACTTAGCGCTTTTATCTGTATTGAATAAAATCACAAAATGCAAAAATAGATAAAAGTTTGACTTAGAATTTAACATTTATTTTTAAATATTTCATTGGAGATTTCAGTTAAATAAGAATAATTTTGGCGATCCTAAAATGTTTGGTGCCCTAACCACGTCCTAACAATGCGCGTAATAGTGGACCTGTGTTGAAATTGGTTGTTTAAAAAGTTAAACTACAAATATTTTTTGGTGATCTGTACATAGGCGTAGGAAGTAGGGGGGCTGGGGGTGCTCGAGCCCCCCCAGGAATTATTTTGAAGGGGCTCAGCCCCCCCCCCCTAATATTATACTATTTTTTTTTAAATACTTAAAAAACAAATTGTAGAAATAGAGAATTCCTACAAAGAGGCATTCGAAAGGAAGCGTCCCTTATTTATTCTAAACGTGCTTTAAAGTGGGGGGAATTTGCTTTGAAAGCTACAACGCTAAAGCTTTAAAGAGTAGTTTTAAGAATAATGTAAAAAATACGCTTTTAAATAAAAAAAATATTATTTGTGGACATTTCATAAATTATAATTGTATATCCCGTAATTTATTCCCTTTCAAATAATAAACCATCAGATTCATGCACTATTTTCTAAACTGCTTATATAGTTGAAATTTCTTCTTTTAGAAAATTAAGATTTTGTTAAAGAAAGTTAAATAGAGACGAATTCCTCAAATCTGAAAAAATTCATATTTTAGCGTACAATACGGACATTTGAAATTACTATTAACCTTTTCCTGGTTACCTTATGTTCTAAAGCTGTCCAAACAAAAACAGATACAAGTTAAAACATTTAACAAGTTAAACACTTGTTTGTAAAAATTTAAAACATTGATTGTTTTTTAATTGTTTAATACCTCGCAACTCAGTACTATTTTATATTGTATAACAATTTATTAAAAAAAAAATTCAGCCCCCCCTGAAAAAAAGAAGTTCCTACGCCACTGGATCTGTACGACATCTTTTATGCTGTGTGAAAACATCAACTGTGAATAAAATAGACATCTGTTCTAAATGTCCAAGCTTAATTTCATTTTTTTTTTTTTTTTGCAGAAAAGGCAAGTGAACCTTTTTATAATTTTTTTTAATCATTTAGTGGTCAACCTTGTATATTAAATTAATGTCAAGTTAATTGCAAAATTTTCCAAATAAAATAAGATATCTCTTTCAAGCCACCCTCTCCTCGACCTTGAAATATTTTTGCAGCTCCGGACCCTGATAATACCTAGCATACAACAGTCCCATATAAAAATGCCTAAAGCGTTGGGGACAGGCCAGAGTCCAGATAGAGACGGGTAACAGGGGGGGGGGGGGGGTTCTTCTTTGTGAGTATCGAGTACAATGGGAAGAAGGAATGTCAAAGATTCGCCAGAACTACTACACATGTATTGCAAACACAGGTGTGTCCCATCCTAGAGCTTTCGACCATTAATTATTTCGTAGGTGTCCGAACAGTGACACCCGAAAGGTTTTTCGAAGAATAGCTACTATCTTCAAAAAACACCTTCAGATGTAGTCTTGTACTCTGGGCACCAGGATTTTTAACGACAAGTGATTTTTAGGTATGAAAGGGCTATTCTTTCTTGTAGACGCCTATCATTGAAGTGCCGGGTAACACAAATATACATTTCTATTTAGTCCGTGGTTATTCCCGACTTTTGTTGAGATGTCTATTGGAGAGGTTACGATAGAATTGAAATGTACCAATTAAAGGGGTCGTAAAATGTCACTTCTTATCTTGATGTTCTGGATTTCAAGCTGCTGCGATGGGGGTTTCAGAAAGTTAGCCGGGGGGGGGGGGGGGGGGGGGAAGTGAAAGAAGACGAGACGATCATATACATAAAATACAGTGTCCACATCCGTTCGCGATTTCCTGATCCATACCAAGAGTATATCTTTATATGTTAGTAATGTTTGTAAAAGTGTTTTTTGTTCAAGTTCTCTTCTTTTTAAAGAACAACTCAATTATACTAAGTAAGTAAACGTTTCTATTTTATTAAAACTTGAAAACAAATTAATAAACAGCAACAATTTGACACAGAATAACTATAGAGACTTGTGTTTGTTAATTATAAAACTTATTCCTTTATTTTATTTCTGATTTTAGTAAAATATATTTTAAATGTTTGTATTTTTAAAGTTGATTTTTAAGTTTTGTTTTTAATTAATAGAATTTGTTATTTCACGGAGATAAAGGGCACAGCATAATGTCACACGTGTCGCAAAAAGAGGCCTACTGAAAGTTAATCAATTACATTATGCACAGATTCATCTCATGTTGTTTTAAACATGAAGTTGCGCAAAAGTAAGAAGTAATTCTAATATTAATAAATATGTTTTGTTTAATTCCGATTGATGTTTCGTGGGAGGAATGTGGAGGGGAATTCAATCGAACCCTATTTATAATGAATATTACATTTTATATATTTTAAAAGGCAAAAATGTAACATGCTGTTGCAGGAATTTTACAATTTTATTCTTGTATTAAACTAATCAACAAATTCACTTGAAAAATACGTTAATCGGATTAGTAAAATATTTTTGAAAATTGCATCACGAAATAATAGCATTGTAAATAGAATATATTTCTTTTGTATATTTCTTTTGCGGGGTTGGGGGGCAAATTTGGCCTTCATGATAACAATATACCTGTATTACCCCCCCTAACAGTAATCTCTGGATCCGCCCTTGGGGGGTTCCGACAACTCATTTACTTTTCTTTTACTTACTCATTTACATTTACTTTATGAGATGCGAGCGGTGCAATGAGAAAAAAAGTCGCGAATTAAAATTTGCTTGAAATATCCGAAAAATCCTTCTTTTTTCACTATTATTAATACATACCTTAATTAACTATAACTAATTTAATTGTAAAGATAGAAATATAATCTTTATGACATCGGAAACACGAAGTTTTAAAGAACATTTGTGTATTTTTAATAAGATAATATGTAATTTTAAATTACTTATAGCAGTTTAGAAATTACGTTGCAAAAATTAGTGTGAACAAACTTCAAATGAGTGGAGCGTGTTTGAATGTTTAAAAAATTTATATATTCAAAACCATCTCGAATTTAAAAAAATACTTATTTAGATTTTCAGTTCAAACCTATGCCTACATTCCCTATAAAAATTTGATCTCTCCTCTTCATAATGTGTCAGAAACTCGACGGACAAAATTACTTGTAAGCGGAATTTTAGCCACGACGATTTTAATATTAAATAAATTCTAAAATAATCGTATTGAAAAAAAAATATATTCTTCTAATTTATCAAACATTTTTTAACAAATTCACTTAATTTCGTAATTTTAAAATTTTTACTTTTCGAGATACGATCTGAATAACAGCGAAAGAACTGAAAATTCCTCTTACGGCTTACTTTTTTTTAAATAGAGAGATATGAAGGCTTATATTCTTCCTAATTTAAGCTGACATCATCAAAATAACTATTTACCAAAGAATTGAAGGGGCTAATTGTCAAAAATGGCTTACATAATGGCAAAATACAAATGAGGACACAACAGATTATTGTAAACAAACTGATGTTGCCATTCCGTATAGAGAAAAACGGCGCTTTTCAATTACCGCGTAAGAGAATTATACGTAAAGATATTGTTATTATTTATAGCATTATAATGAATTGCCTTAATAACCACTTTATAATCAGCGTATCCTCAAGAATAGGAGTAATGTTCAAAGGTGAATAACAGATGTCGACTCACCATTTTCCGGAGGTGTCCCATGTCGATGTCTCCGGACGGAAGGATGTCGATGACCTGAACCTGCATCCCGGCCATCTGGGCGCTGGCAGGGTTCGTCCCGTGAGCGGACACCGGAATCAGACACACCTGGGAAAAAGTCTGTCTCGTAAATATATATTTACTGAAAGAAATGGCGTTCAAGAATTGAAGGGTTTGCTGCAAAAAGGATGTAGCTCCAACCTAGAGGAATTTGGAGTTACATGTACTATCTTGTGGTAAAAAAAACTTGTTCGTTTGATGCCAGAAAGATGTAGGCTCTAATCTTTAGTTCTCGTGTAACTCAAGAAATAGAGATGTCTGTCTTATTAGTTGGTTGCAATATAGAGGTAGCTCCTTTTAGCTACCGCCGTTTCCCCCCAAAGACTGACGCGCTTTGTTTACAGGAAGGTTATACAGCGCTTATAAACAGTAGGGTTTTTGGTTCTTTTACGTTTTGTGGTTCTACGATAGACTACAACCAGACAACGCAGCAGATGAGCCGGACGTTACAGAGGTCGTTAAGGCGGTTAAAAATGTAATTTTCTGTTTTTAAAGCCAAGTTATATGCTATATTTCAATTGAATTTTTTTTTAAATAAAATAATATTATAGTAAATTGTATTTTTTTTTGTGAAATATTTTTTATAGAGGTAGACAGAGCATCAATTTGGTTGCAAGAAAGAGGTAGCTCCAACAAACCAACATGTGCCACGTCATCTGGAAGATATATTTTTGAGTGAAAATACAGTCATAATATGTAGGAACAATTAAGAAGATTGATCAAAAACAATATCTTCACACAACTTGGATTTCTGAATTTTCAAACGTTTTTTACGGATTTCTGCAAACTTGAATAATTGGAGCTACCTCCTTTTTACAGCAAACCCCTCAATTGACTACCAAATAGACATTTGAAGCCAGAACTGATTTACATTTATAGTTTTAGCATTATGTCGTTTATAGTGTATTGCATTTTCTTAGTTTAGTACATTATTGACAATATATGTTTAAATTGAGAGTGTAACTTAATTTAATGAAGCTGAAGCTTTTTGAATGAAGGATAATCTACTTACCCTTCTATTTTCTTGTCCTGTAGCTCGAAGGTAGGACATTATGGTCCTCAATCCAGCATATTCCCCCTGAGCTCCACTAAAACAAAGCACATTTATTTGTATTCAATCTTTAACGAAACATTTATTGGAACTACAACTCCACATAGTTACTGAAATAATCCACCAAAATCTAAGCAGTTACACTCGGTTTAAATTAGAGAGCTTCGATGAATGTTTACTATTTTAATTCATTTTTGGGTACAGGTCTTTTTCAAAATTGATACTATTTATATTATTCGGAGCCATGATAAGCATCGCATGTAGTCAAACACAAGTACATTTTTACTTATTTTTGAATACCTATTTTTAACAGTGCGTGTGTTACCAGCGAACTTATCGATAACATCAATTATAAAGCGTGTTATTTCCGAAATGGCAATATGGCAACCCTAACCTGTTCGGCTGGAAAGATATCTTGTCGTATCCCGTTATTTCGCACAGGTCCTTCTCCAGCTCGTTGAAGAGTTGCTGGTAACCCTGCGCCTGCTCCAGAGGAACGAAGGGATGGATGTTCACGAGGTGAGGCCACGAACAGGGCTGGAGAAACGAAATAAAACAGTTTAGACCCATAATGTAAAAAAAAAAAAATGTGCTTAAAAATGAGTACATGGACGTACTCGTTTTTCTGTGAGTACAATTGCACCGCCACTGAGCGATGGCGTACTCAAATTTAAGTAATCGTACTTTAAAGCCGGTTTACACGCTACGATAAAGGCTAGCAATTTATCGTAACGATTGAATTGTTTCGATTTATCGTTGGGTGTAAACAGGACATTATAGCGATTAATTGGAATTGGATTGGGTGGTTGATGCCGGCCGGCATCAATTTCTGCGAATCGTAACGACGTGTTTGAACGTGTAAACAAGTAGCAGCCATTTCTCGCTAAGATTTGACTCAGTGTGCATTTGCATCTGCATCAGAAAGGTTGTGTTGAATAATTCGTTCTATGGTTGACTGTTGTTTTTATTCAAATAGGTAATAATGGCAGTTAATCAAACTCCTCGAGAGTTCTTGAGTGAGTTCATTGAACTTTATCGGAGTTTTACCTGCTGGTGGCACGTTAAGAGCAAAGAATACTCCGACAGGAATAAAAAAGACCTTGCTTATACAGAGCTCGTTAAAAAATACAAGGAGTTTGATCCGTCGGCAGACAGAAACATTGTTGTGAAAAAAATTAATGCACTGCGTACGGTTTATAAGAAAGAACTGTCTCCTCGTCCATTTTCAAATAATTTCGCCAGTCATTTGGTTCATTTCTGAATTCTTTCAATATTTTTACACGAGAGAATTCCCTTTTGTTTAGCAACCACTGGCGGCTCCACTTTGTGCGTGGTCTTCGCGACGTTTTCACTTTTCTCGCTAAACAAATAACGACAACACTCCTTCCTCCTTGGCAAAAGCTTATTTAGCGGTCGACAACGAATATTTCACAAGAAATCGTTACGATTTATCGTAGCGTGTAAACAATACTCACTCTTTCGATTTATTGGAACAATAAATTTGTCAATCACATCGTCACGATTTATCGTAGCTTGTAAACCGGCCTTAATGTATGATAAAAAAAATAAAAGCATCTTACCATCATTTCGGTCGTACCGTTGAGCTTCATAGTGCACGATCCCTAAGGAAAAAGGACATAATTTTATTAATTTGATAGTCAGATCAATTTACTTAATCAAACAATTTAAATCGAAAAATTGTTTGACAGAAACTTTATAAAAACTTATTCTTGAGTCTGAATCGAAACGTGCTATCCCCTAATTTTTTAAAAAAATTATTATTAAATTACTGGCTCCGGATTTTTTTTTTCGAAATAACCAGTTGGGAAGGGAAAAAAAACCCAAAATCACTATTAAAAATTAGTTGGGACCTTCGAGCATGGATCCTTTCTAGTAGAGGAGTCATGGCGCCACTCTCGCTAACATCAAAGTGAAGCCAACATGTATGGCCTCAGTCACGTGGTTAATTACGTCATTCCATTCACAAATTTTCATTGTTACACATTTCCCAATTCGTCTCTTTTTAATTCATAATTTTGAAGAGATGGCGCGTGATATGGGCCTTTCGCTCCGAAATGTGGGCTTCACGATTTTGACGTCATATTCTCTCTACTACAGACCATTCGTGCTCGAAGGTTGGGGCAGAGTGTGGCTGCTTACGGTACGGCTTCAACCGCGCCCATACAAAGAACTGGTTATAGGCGTTCCAGAAGTTACAGTTAGAGTTCAGTGCGTAAGTGTCGTGTGCACAGATGACGATGGACTCGGTATACTTAGAAATGGCGTGAAGGGTCTTGGACCGAAGTCATATGAATGTCAATTAAACTGGCGTGTATACGGGACTGGTGCACGATAAATCTGATCGGGGTCCAATGTCCTGACGCCTATTGAGGTTGCGTCGGGTGCCAGCTCAGGTGTTGTCCTCGTCATCTGACCATGGTACAAAAATACGAGACATCGTTCTCGGGTCTTTCCTTCGAGATAGGTCCCGAACCGTCTCCAATAGCCCACTGTGCAGCTCTAGTGCGACGTTAAATAAACAAACAAACATATGAATGTCAATATTTTTCACCTGTAGCTGTAACATACCTTTTAGCATGGAAGTTTTGCAATGCGTGAATGGTTTTGGTTAATTAACGTCGCACTAGAGCTGCACAGTCGGTTATTGGCGACGGTTCGGGGCCTGTCTCAAAAGAAAAACCCGGGAAAACATACACATTCACACATACATTCATACATGCACCTCGTTATTTTAGAACCATGGTCAGATGACGAGGAAACACCTGAACTGGCAGCCAACGACTTCAATAGACGTCGGGGCTTTGGACCCCGATCAGATTCATCGTGCACCAGTCCCGTATACACGCCGTTGATTTTTGTAGATGTTCTGGACGACATTCCTAGTATTTTGCAGTGAAGCTTACAACCCTCCGATCACAAGATCACTACTTTTTTTTCTTTTTTTTTCTCTTTGTCAAGTCCATCGCCTAGGAATCCTCGGATTCCCAGCTGACGCCTTTAACCGCTCGGCCACGCAATGAGTTAATGAGTGTAAGTTGTGTATTTAGTTAGGTCATTTCTGTACCCGTGTGCCCATATATTCTACGTAACACGCATACGACGTTTCACGTAGCCTACTCTACGGCTGCATCAAACAATACAATCTCTCTCAATATTTAATATTTGAAAATAATGTGCAAAATATGTTACTACCAAGCATTTTATTTCAAAATAAGTAATATATATTTTGATTAACCTTTGCTTAGAACATCAAATACACTGATATTATTTTAAGTAAATTGTGTGCTGTTCCCAAGACAGTACGCATGTTATCGTTGCTAAAAGGTAAAAAGGACTTCCGAGTTATTAAATCGTTCTTCCAATGTTCACATATATTTGACTAGCATCTCCATGTAGGATCGCCTGCGCGAGGTAAAGCATCTTGGCGCGATATTGATAAGTTTAGTATTTCGCAGCCCTGTGGAAGAAATGTCTGTTCGACATTTTGACTGACTTTTTTTTTTTAATGGCATTGTAATTGTAGCATGGAGAAGAGCTTGTTTTTTCGCAATAAATTGCGACCATGGTAACTTCACGATTTAAGAACATGCATTCGATTTATTGATATAGCATTTTATTATTTATTTATTTGATTGTAATTCATAATTTTAATATTATTGTAATTATAAAAATGATTTTACGAATATCTAAGAAATTATATTATACCATCGTGGGACATACCATAAACCAGGTTGGCCATTTATTCACCCCGAGACCTTTGTAACATTAACTTTGTTATATTAAAAGAATATAAATTTAGTTTGCTTATAATTACAGAAAATGAGAGTTATTATTATTAAAATGAATGATTATGAATAAAAAAATACAAATTCTTAATTTCTTTATAAACATTCGTTATGTATTTCAAATTAACCTTATATTATTATTATAAAAAAACTTACAACTTTCACTTTGTTAGAACTTTAATTAATATAAAAGTAAATTTACTTTGCTTTGCTGCATTTTTTTATCTTCCATAAATTACTTGCTTTTTTCTGTTTCTTATTCTTAATTTTTTTTCTACAGAATACTTAATCTACGCCAAACAGTTGAATATCAATTTAAAAAAAAATCAATTTAAAACAACCATATGCTGTAAGCTTGAATCTCCCAGGGAAGGGAATAAATGCAAAGCAAGGTTGCAACATTTGGCAATTTATCCCCTCACCGCCAAACAATTATCGCGCCAAGATGCTTTTCCTCGCACAGGCGATCCTACATGGAGATGCTAGTCGTATATTTGACCTTTTCTCCTCTTAAACAGCGCCAAAGTCGATGATTTTTGGAAATAAAATGGGTTTTTTTTACGGAACTCTTCTCTTGTACGGGTCATTCTCCGGAAAGTGCTAAAAACATTGTCCCATAACATAATTTTCATTATTTCATATATTAAGATTTTTTTAAAAAAAAAATTAACAAATACGTATTTTTATCTTGACACTACAGTGCTTCAATCCAAATTTTTAAAAAAATAATATAAAAATTAGTGCCCACGGACTATGATAAATTACCTCCGTGGCCTGTCCCACCTCGACTTTTAACATGGTCTTTGGTTTCTAATTCCACAAAAGATCACACTATTTTAATAAAATGCATTTTTTTCATTAAAAATGTTATTAATATTAAAAAATACGAATTTTTCAATTTTATGGATATAGTTCAATTAATCAATTAAAGTACACATGTCCCACAAATGTCATCATGTCCGTGGACCAAATATTAATATGTATTTCAAAGGTCAGATGGCAGCAGCAATAAACTTTGACACTAATAGAATGTAGTCAATTATCTTAAGTATTTTGGTAAATGATTAGTTCATTATCTTTTAAAGTTACAAAGTAGTTTGCAGATAAAAGTGGAAATTCGGATTGGAAAGATCATGCCATCATATCTGTGGTCAAGAAATTAAATAGGTATGTTACAATATATATATATATATATATATATATAGGATATCTTATATATATATATATATATATATTCGATTTTTCGAAAGATTTTCGTTTTATTGCAGATTAATTCTTAACCCTCTAGTGCATAGTTCAGCATATATGCTACACAACTTTGCATTCAGGCCCGTCGGACAGGGGGGAGGGGGGCAAATTGGAAACCCTGAAAGTTGGGAATTTCAACTTCTGAAAACCCCGAGTTGGGAAAATTTATGCCCGAAGAAAATTAATATTATTAACAAATGAAGGCTAGGGAAGATTAGAAATCGTCCAACTTGTAAGATTACATTTAAATTAGACCTCTGAACGGACATTGCATTGGAATATGGGTGCCACAAATCAATGCTTGTGAGAAAAACAGTTTAATATTACTTAAAAATATATATATAAAAAGATGAAAAATGTCGATAAGTTGGAACTGGGAATTTTCAGTACTGTTGAGTTGGGAATTTCGAATCATTAAGTTGGGAAATTTCTTGTTTCAATCCCCCCGAAATATTGTTTCTGTAACGGCACTGGTTGCATCTATTGAATTTTTTTCACTATTATAGTATTGTCACGTAGGGAACCATGTGCTTAGTTCTTATAACCGCAGCAAGGTCCGTTTTCTTTATAAAAATGATTGTGATAAAGGCAATCGGTTGCTTCGAGGTATGTTGTTCTAAAACTGGCTCGTGAAGGTGAAGTTTTTGAAGATTGTTTTATTACTTATAACTATAATATGGCTCTACAAAAAATCCTAGCTAATACCAGAGTTATGTAGATTGTATTTAAATATATTTTCATACTTTTTGAAAATTATTTTAGTAATTGCACATGATGTGGTATATACGCTACACAACGGTTTTAATTAATTACTTAATTAAATAGGCACATTTTATTGTATATTTTTTCAGCGGTTCATGGGAAAAAAGAAAACGAAAAAAAAAATCATGCACTGGAGGGTTAATAGATAGTTTTCTATCAAATCATATCATTAATTGTTTTTTAAGCATTTAGCGAGGGCTATAAAAGCCCAAGTCAAATTTGTTCTCAAGATTTACAGATGAAGATATTCTTCTTTGCCTAGTTTGAGGTCTTTCGTTTGAATTACATATGCAGACAATTCTAGCGAAGCACATTTTCAGATTGAATTTGATTTCGGAAGCGAATTTTTAGAAATTCATGAGGTTGTTTTAGAAATTTCAGGAATTATTGCTCACTTTGTGATGAACCTATTCAGCTGGGAATTATTTTTAGACTTACAATTTGTTTTTGTTCATAAATTACGTTGACTAAATATTAATTTTTGATTATTTATTTTAATTAGGAGTTAATATCCAATTTTTTTTTTTTTTTTTTTTTGTAATGATTGGGTTTTCTCACTTTTAGGCTGCTAGAGGTGTGCACGGTTGGAACCGAATTTCATTTAGTTTTCAATTTTAGACATATTTATTCAGATATTAAATCCGATGAATAGGTTATAGTCCGTAACTGGACCCAGGTACCTAGTGATAATTGATATTATCGGTTTAGTTAAGAGTAGGATTCAGGCAGTCCCCGCTTGTCTCCAAGTTGCCCAAGTGCGACTTAAGCTCGTCTGACCCTTAGCTACAGATTTAAAGGGAATAGGTTAGGTACAGAATATAATATGGAACTAATTTTTACCAGTGGAATCATGGAATGAACGAGGGAGATGTCTTTGTTTTCGAGGATTTTCATGTACCGGACAAGACGAGCTTCGGAACGATACCTGAAAGGCAGAACATTGTTTTATTCCAAACAGCTAAACTTTCTTGAAAGTTTAAACTGCTGGTGATAGTAAACTGAATTCTACTGTAGTAAGAATAAATTTAAATATATATTTAAAATATGCTTTATCAACTTTTAGTCCAGTCAGCAAAGCATGAAAAAAGAGTCAATTCGGAAAAAAAAAAGGAGGGGAAGCTGGAAATAATTTTAATCGCTTCCAAAAAGTGTTCTGTATCATATATTAATTTTGCACCCCTGCACCAGGCCGGCGTTGGCCGCCATCTTGGAAAAATGGCGGCCAACGCCGTGAAATCCCTAATAGACCTCATTTGTTACATTTAAGTCGATAATGCTAGTTTAGTGCTACACATATTGTATACATATGTCTCTTATTATTATTGTACCCTGTTAATGATCTTAGACTAACGTGTGAATTTTGAAAGCTGGTGATATCGCAAGATGACCATACAACACATACTCACTCACCATGTAGAAAAAGCACTCCAGCTGTGCCGGAGTCAAATACATGAGGCGTACTTTGTTGTACCGAACTATAATACGAAGGTAAATAAATATATAAAATAAAAATAGTAGTTGTAATTTTTATATATACGGTAACTGACTTGAAGTAAATAATTTTGGCAGTGTACAGTACATAAAGAAATTTGGTACTTTGATATTATCCCGCCGATCAGTTTCGTCAAACCTAATATTATCGCCAAACACGATATTATCGCCAAACACGATATTATCGCCAAAAGGTAGCTTCTGCGCAAGGAGTTTTGGCCGCCGAAATGATTTATATAATAATATATATGGTTATTATTATTTATTTATTATTTGTTTATTATTATGATTTGATAAATTTATTGTGTTTACAATGTTTATTTTGGAAATTTTTTTCATGGAAAAACTAGCGCCAAAGGATTTGGCGAGCGCTGGCAGGTCGACGGGATAATCCCAAAGTACCAGAAATTTAAAAGTATCTGCATACAATGATAAAATAGAAAATATTACTTATGTTGAAACTGAATTTTTTTTTTAGTTTTATGAATAAGAAATACATAACTTACTTAAAAACTAA